>VZRJ01003181.1:600000-755537 GCA_013397565.1 Ptilonorhynchus violaceus | reverse complement strand
AGCTAATTACTACAACCGTATCTGGCTCATTAGTGCCACTGACTCATGTGGTGTGAAAAACCAACTGAAAAGGCTGCACACCAGCAAACTAAACATGAAAAATGCTCTTTTGTAATTATAAATGAAATAGAATAATTGATTTATGAATCATACGATCAATTATTCCTCTGACCATCTGATATAACTTAAGTGATAAATACATAAATAATGCAAAAAACCACAGGGCTTGCCAGAAAAAAAAAAACAACTTAGAAAACATATCTTCTTAATAAGCTGCCTTCTTTCTATTTTTTTTTAAATTTTTTTCTTCATCTCCATCCCCCTTTCAAAACCAGTGCCAACAGAATTTACTGAACAATAGTCTGTTATGCAATACCCTGAAATGTACACAGTGGTTTTGATGATAATAAACTATTTAAAAGCCTGGAAATACTTTTTGTAGAGCCTGGGGATAAAAATCTAAAGAATTTAATTTCTACAGACTTTACAAGAGAGTTTTATCCATCCTACAAGATAACCCCAAACCACTATCTAAAAGAAATAATTTTAATTAGGTTCTGGAGATGAAATGCTGGCCCCAGTAAAATAATTAGAAAAACACTTTCTTTCCACAAGAGGTTCATTACATTCCATATGTTTGTAGAATAAAAGAAATGCAGTCCTGTTCAATTTTTAGAAGATTTCTATTATTTTCGTCCCTGTTAAAAGCTACATCTGATCTTCTTTCACTCATATGTATTTTCTTGTGAGTCAGTTATAGATAAGCATAAATACATGGAGATTTGAAGGACTGAAGCCAGCATGCTTCATGATAATCAAATACTTAATTCCTGAAGTAGGAGTAAGGTATCTACCTAATTTTGAGGATTTGAGCCAGAGCTACTCTTTGTGGCTTGTTTTTGCATTGTTTGTTGTAAATTTCCTGGAGTTTTAAAAGTCTTCTTATGTTGGGTTCAGTTGAGTAATATATACATCACGTATTTCTAAGTTAGAGAGCCATGTTGTGATGTCTCCTATCCCTAATTTAATGTAATCCTTCAATATGTTCTTACTAGTGCTGCACTCCAGATAGAAATAAGAAAAAATGATGGAGTTGAGAAAGTGCAGAATTATAGTATGCAGTGAATGTTTATGCAGAGGATCTGAAACCATTACCAGTCCTTTGAGACAGTCCTAAGAGACTAGGATTCAACACCCTGAATATTGTGCCATGCAAATGAAACTGAATAGCTTCTGGGGAGAGGTAATGAAATGGGAAGATGAGTGTCTTCGTTACCATTTTCTATTTCATAGAATAATCATGCCTTAGAGCTGCTAAGACCAGTTCCTCAGATACTTGTTTGCAGAGTGGGGTTCCAGACAAATCATGACATTTACAAATGCTATTTCATCCTGCCAAGGATGTTAGCCCAACTGACTGTCTATTCTGTTTTTAGTTGAGAGGTGAATACACAAACATACCAAAACATATATGTTTCACAGAGACACATACTTAAAAAAGAGATAGGGACTGGAATTAAGGTCTCAAAAGAGGAAATTAACTCGCCTACTGACTCACCCTAGCCTAGCCTAGCCTTGTTTGAGGGTAGTCACATGATCCATTAATTTGAAATCTAATTATGCTCTACTACTAAGCACAAATGCAGGGAACTGCATGTACTCAAGGAGACATTTCAAAGAGCTTTCCTTTGTGAAACGTCTGTAATATCTATATTTAAATCAGGACCCAAGATTTTGCCTTCACTGAAATGAAGCTAATCTCTGCATAGTGAACCAAAAGAGCATTCCCCTAATTAGTGGTGTCTGTATTGGGCCAGACACAAACATGAGAGAATTACATTCCAGTCTCCAGAATCACTCAAAATCTCCTTCGAACGTGTCTTGTCAAATAGGCAAATATATTTTCTTACGTGACTAAAAAATTCACATTTTTAAAAAAAAGAAGCTGATACCTCAATGTTTTAATTACATTAAATTTTCAGTCCAGTTCATCCTTTGGACTTAACAGCATAGGCAAACAAGTCTACCAACACAGGAACAGTTCTGTATAGTCTATCTAAAACCTAACCCCATTTTCTAATCACTTGGAAAATCTTTCTTTATTGAAGACCTGTTTCTTTTTAGAAAACAGTTCTTATGATGTAATTGATACTCTTATACCCACAAAATACTACAGGTGCTGGTGTTTCATTCTCACTGCAGCTGAGATTCATCGCACATTAAGATGACCTCCTGGAACCCTGCATCATCAACGATTTCATCTAAAAATCTGTCACCCATGGTTTTAGTCCTTCTGAAACCTTGAAAATCAAATTAGATTAAACAGAACATTTTAGTCTTATTATCACTGTCAGCATATACAATTCAATCAAAGTTATCACACAGCCAATAAAAATCAGCAAAGATCACTGGTTTTAAAATTACATGATCACTAGAACAGGGAAATCACTATCAGTTTCTAAAAACAGCTGTGGAAGGACAGTGCTTTTATAACCCATTAAAGGTATCTTAATTTGAACATAGTTATCAGGGTTCCCCTATTTCACATTGGTGCTTGAGAGGAGCTTTATCTGAACACAGTGTGCCGTACCAGCAGCCCTGCAATCAGCAATAAAATATAATGAACCAGTGCTAACAGCACAGTGTGCTAGGTTTCGCAGCACGTCATTCAATGGTTTTGTTAGTTTGGCCAGGAAAATTACAACTTGCCTGCAAATTCAGATAGAAAGATAGAAAATACCTTTTTCACCAAGTCTGTGTTGCAGATGCCATCTTTGGCTCTCACCGTGGATTTTTTTCCCAGACCAATTAAAGACAGTCTGTCCTTATTACTAGAGTGTTCCTAAATCCAGCTCCAGACACAGAAGGGACTCATGGCTTTATGGCTTATTATAGAAGTAGCTGGGTTTTCATTCCATAAGCACCCAGAGCCAGTAAAATAAACTCTTCCCTTCTGCCACACACAATTCTCCAGTTACATTGTTAGGTGCTTTCAGCTTCATTTGAAACATCAGGTATCGGTCATTGCTTAAAGCAAGATGCTGGATGTCATGGTTGTGTGACCCGACCCAATATGGTAAAATCTCTCCCTGCAGGAAGCAGAGATCTCTCTCTATAACTGCAGCTGCTGCCGTGGTGATCACACTGCGTGCAGTGCCATGTCTGCTGGGGGAATTTATGGGCACACACTGCAGGCAAAGGAGGCTGGGCAGCCGGGGGCAGAGCAGCCGGGGTGCGGAAACGTTGTGGATGGCCAGCAGTCTCCATCGGGCTGCACCGCAGCAGAAAATGGGAGCGCGAGGGAGCTGTTGGCAGCCCACACACTGGATGATGGGTTTCTTTCTGAAACGAGGAAAGTAAAACAACACTCAGCAGTGATGAAAAGAAGTAAAAGAGCAGCCCTGAACTATCACTTCTTTCAGTGTTGCAGGGACTGGCTCTGTGCCCAAGGCAAAATTACATCTAAACTCTCACACGCAGCTGAGCAGCTGAGAGGAAAATGGTGGTGTGTGCAGGGACTGAGTTAAGTTCCCATTTCTAATTGATCCTAAAAGAAGCTGAAGATTCCAACTTCAGGATTCAGCCTAAATGTTACGAATATCTATTTTTTGCAGTCTTGTGCAGCCAAATGTAGTCTTCTTAAGTGATACCGGAGTGTCCCTATAGGACATGTGAAAGTCCTTATTCAGGAAAGCTGCAGCTCACAGAAACAGTTCCCCAGTGCTGTGCTCTTGCATCTGTGCTCCACTAAAACCAAGAAACCTCTATAAACACTGACGCTTTCCCCCAAAAAGCAGCTGGTCTCTGCTATTCACCAGTAAGAGGTATCACCAGGGGTAGAAGCTTATCTAGATTTAGAAGTGGGAGTCAAGGAGTGTTTGTTGGTATTGTGAATATCTCAAGGCACTTAAAACCACAACTTTATTGAACTGAATAAAAAACCTACAAAGCCCCGCAATTCCAAGCGGGCATTGATGTATTTAATGAGATGAATTTAAAAGAAAACTCCTTTACACACAGGTTATTTTATAACTGCCATCTGTGAAGGAATTCTACATTTGCCACTAGAGCACTTCTACTGCCTACTCTCAGGGATAGGAAAAATGGATGAAAATAATCTCTAGGTTGAGCCAGTAAGGCAGTTCCTCAACTGTCTCCCTGCACAGGAGGGGATGTATGAGTGAAGCTACAGATGGGCCAGCTCCAAGACAGACGGCTATTTCATTTTTTAAATGACGAACAACAGATAACATTGCCAGCCATCTAAAGCCATGTTGTTAGCTGTTCTTTGTGCTGAGTTAGGGTCACTGCCTGTGAAATCAGCTTGTCTGAGAATAATCAACATACTGTACTCAACTATTTCCAGGGAAAACAGAGCTGGTTTTGTTTCCTGTCATTTCAAGTTTAATTTTCTCTTCTTAATCTGGGTTTTAAAGGATCTCACAGAAGTGTCAACTCTGTATTGCTTGATGAAGGAATTTCATTAGTCTAAGGTGACATTTTAGGTTTTGTTTAAATCATTTCTAGTGTTATTGCTTCCTGCAGGGAAGGATTCTTTTAAATCACCAACACATTGCTGTGCACAGTAGAGACCTCACTTGGCAGGATATGAAAGAAAAATCACGTACTGATAGCTATTCATACTCTAAAAGTGGGCAGAGAGTAATGAGGAAAAAGGCAGTCAGAGAAACTCTGAGCATGGACAATTTTTGCAAAAAGAGTGATTAGAGGACAAGGCATGTTCCAAAGTTGTTGATGACAAGCTTTTCACATAAAGAAGCAATTACAACTCCCGTGACCACAGTTCAAAAATAAATCTATGGCATTTCCTTCTGCACCACACTTAAAACTAAGTATGTATATGCATAATGATTAAACATGTGTGAATACATTGCAACTTCATTTGCATCAGCAATATCCTTTAAAAAGAGTTGGAAATATTCAGCAAAATATTATATACATGAAATGTAGAAAACTGTGACAAAATTCTTTAGACCACAGCTGTCAAAGTCTATATTTTCCAACTTACCTAGCATTTCTACAAATTTACGCTTACCCCAGGCAGCTTCACTTCATTAAAATCAATGCCCAGTTCCCAAGTATTATTCCATTAATTGTTCTAAAGAAAGTTGACTCTTAGAAAGCAAACTCAAGTGCCTGAACACAGCATGCTCAAAATGTAATTTAAAATTGTTTTATGGACGGTGGCTACAAATAAGATTTAAGCATTCAAAAATGTAGCAAGGTAAAGAAATTACCGACAAAATTATTTTTTACATCAGCAAATTCCCTTTCTTTTGAGGTCAAAGACAAAGAATTTTTTTAATTACTTGTTTTCATGAATCTCTCTAAAGCTTAAGATCTGTTTAAAAACTAGCTTTTTCCCCACATACAAAAATAAAAAAATTTTGTTTATTAGAAAGATCATGGAGAGCAATGTCAGTCTTAATAATGAGATTATTGAAGCCACTGGACACGTATTTAAATGTGCATTCTTTAGTTATTTATATTTAACATTAAAAAAAGGAATATTACAAGAATGTACTGTCAACAGAAAATTTAATTTAACCACAAGGGATTATTTGCTTCTTTTTCACCTTTTCTTCTTTATATTTTAACATTTTCCTGCAGAGCTATGATCACAAATAACAGCATTGTGTTGGCACATGAACTGCAGAAACAAAACCTGATTGGTGTTTATTCATTGTCCAGGATGAAGAAAGTGCAAGATGCAAAGAGCACATGCATTGGCTATAAAAATTCTGTCAGCTTTAATAATTTATGCTATTATTAGTAACACTGTGTGAGCAGGCATGTTTCCCAGGATTCTTTATACACAAGGCAGAGTTCAAAATTCATGTATTTCCTGTGATTAGACTTTATTATTGCATGAAAAATAATAAATTAGCTTAACATTTAAAAATGTGAATGTTTCTATATAGGCCTCCTCAAACTTAGCTGTTGGTATTTTTCCTCCCTCAGGATGCCTTAATCTTTCCTCTTTAACAGAGCCACTCCTACTTCCTTTATATTTAGGTCATGATAATGAGTTACCTGCTTGATGAGTCATTGTGCTGCTATTGACAATTCTTATGATTTATAATGAGGTATTATTTTTAAGTGTCAAATTATCTTACCATCCTGCAGTCAGACATTATACTTTCTGCTCTTTAAAATGATTGCTGGCCACATGTATATACTGGGATTTGCTGCAGAAGCTGCTACAGTCTATGTGTAAATATCCATTGCTTTTTTCTGGTTTTAGCAAAATAAAGCTAGACTTCCCTGAGAGTTAATGGCCACCTCCTCGACTTGATTTTATGCTTAGTGGGCTGAATAATAAGACTGGTCAGGAATTTTACAAGACATTATTTTTCACAAAATCCTTGGCAATAAGACAAATTTGTCAGAGCTTCTGGTGGAGTGGGAAGTCCAGAAAGCATGTCAGCCCTATTTAGAGACATTATCTAAGACCATCTCTCTGCCTGCTGCAGAGTGAGACCTAGTCGTCCTGGAGCATGTTCCTTTGAAGTTCTGTAAGTCTGGTTATAGATGATTCTCTAAGAGTTTCTTGTTGCCCATCTTTGCACCTAGGTTTATGTAAGAAGGAATGCAGGTTTCCAGAGCAGCTCAGGAATCTTGATGTTTTATTTATTTTTCTCACGTCAATTTGCTTGAATCAGTATCTTAGACTTCCTAGTACACGTGGAATCTGTGAAGTTTATTCTGTAATTAATATTTTTTTCTCTTATTGTTTATTTGTGCAGCAATGAGTTTCATCATCCATATAGTTTTACTGCAGAAAGGGATAGGCACATGCAGGAAGAATGGGATGGTCAACAGAATGGCAAGGACAATTCAGATAAATGCATTCTTTAGTGCAGGGAAACAGCTGTGGAAGGAGGTTTGTGATGTAACAATGGATAACTCTACAAAAACAAATTTATAGCAGTCAAAAAAGCATATTAACATCAGGAATTATTAGGCAAAGAATAGAAAACAAAAGCATTGCCATTCCCTTTTTAAATGCATGACTTCCACAAGGCTTTTGATGCTGTTTCCTGTGATGTTCTCATAGGCAAACTCAGGAAGTGTGGGCTGGATGAGTGGATGGTGAGGTGGTTTGAGAACTGACTGAGTGGCAGATTCCAGAGGTTTGTTCTCAACAGCACAGGGTTTACTTGGAGTCCTGTCACTATTGGTGTCCCCCAAGGGTCAACATTGGGCCCAGTCTTATTTAACTTACTCATCAATGACTTGGAGGAGGGGGCAGATGCCTCCTCAGCAAGTTCTCTGATAACACAACTCTGGGGGGACTGACCGATACCCTGGGATGCTCTGCAACCCTTCAGAAGGACCTCGACAGGCTGGAGAGATGGGCAGGGAGGGACCTTCTGAAATTCAGCAAACGCAAGTGCAGAGTCCTGCCCCGAGGAGGAATAACCCCCGGCACCAGCACAGGCTGGGGCTGATCTGCTGGGAAGCAGCTCTGTGGAGAAGAACTGAGGGTCCTGGTGGACAACAGGCTGTCCATGACCAGCAGTGCCCTTGTGGCCAAGAAGGCCAATGGTATCCTAGGCTGCATTAGGAAGAGCCAGCAGGTTGAGGGAGGTAATCCTGCCCCTCTCCTCAGCCCTTGTGAGGGCTCACCTGGAGCACTGTGTCCAGGTTTTGCTGTGTCTCTCTACACAAGCATTAGAAAACAAAAAGTATATGTATCAGGATAAAAAAATAAATACTTTTTCAGAAAGCACATAGTTATATAAATGGATGCTAGACAAGTATTTGGAAAAGTAAGCCAATAAGATTTGTTAAATACAAATCTACTTCAGGCTCAGAAATTAATCTGAGCTGAAAACAGTCAGAGACTGACGAATACCTAGCAAGGGAGAAAGCATAAACAGTTGACAAGCTCTAGGTCTTTGGTGTGTTCATATAATTCCTTAGAGAAAAAAAGAATACCTGGACCAGTATCACCACCCTTATATGTTGAGGCATTCATCATGATAAAAGCAGTTACCTGGGTGACCTTGCACCAAAAAATGGATGAGACAAGCTCGCAGAACGACAAATGATGAAGAGTATCACAAAAATAGCATCCCAACAAAGTTTTAAGTTGAAAATACTGAGAGTAAATAAATGTATTATTATTATTATGGTTTTTTTCTTTTCCTATAATCTTTCCTATATATCTACACTGTGCTACTACAGGAAAAAGACACTGAAGTACATGGACCTTTAGTCTGACTTGGAAAGACCATTCTTGTGTTCCTGTTAGGTAGTCAGAAACCAGAAATATTGGCAATATGATACATTATAAGGAATATTTTGATCAGATCTTCCAAAGGGCTAATTGTCCTAAATGAGAGACCTACTACTGAAATGAAAAAGGGGATAGCACATCGATATGAGAAGAAAATGGAAAGAACAAACATAAAACAGATTTTGTTAGACATGAGGAGGTTTACCATTTTGCTTTTCTGCAAGAATTTGGGACTTAAATATGAAGAGGGTGACCAAAGCGCAAAAAAAGAAAATGGAGAACATATCCCACAAAGTGTGAGCAATGTTCAAGAAGAAAACTCTTAAATACTTAGCATTGATGATGGTGGAGTCAAGAGAACATAATTAACCCTGTCCTAATTGGATTGATATCTGCATATCAAGTGGGATGTTTTAATGCTGCTGGTACCAACTAGTTACATTAACAATTTCCTTTTATCTAATCCAGTATTAAAAAAAAAACCAAAACAAAACAACCCCAAACTTCAAGAAATCTCTCTTAATTCAAACAGTGTATAAAGTTGTTGAGTAAGTGGAGGTGTTTTCAAATAACAGAGCAAAAGAATAAACTATTCTACAGATAGTCTAGAAGCCTGAAAGAAAAATTCTATCAAGTATCTCCAGTGGAACTCTACTAGACAATACACCATGCACTTCCACAGTACAAACAAAATACTTAAGTAATAATAGGATACCACACTATTCACCACTAATGCAGACAAAAATACTTTATTTTTCTGTTTTTTAACAGCTTAAATACTACCAATGCTACACAGTAAAATAAGATGAATAGAAAACAGTCAATTCCCTTCCCTACAAAGCGTGCTTCAAAGTTCACATTCATGACAAGAAACACAATGAACAGAAATATTTGACACGATTGTGTTATAGACACATATATTTGAACATGTGTACACATATGAGCCTGTGCTTGCTATGCACACATACCGATTCTTGTTTCTCATTCCCACACCTTCTAGACTAAGTTTCTACCTCTTAAATCACTTCAAAAAGCTAAAAAAAAATGCCCCCTTTGTTCCTTATTTATGTATTTGCCCAAAGTTCTGATGCCAGCATGGAATTTGATCAGTATTTGAATCCTTGATACAGTCACTGTGGCTGTTAAAGAATTGACATGTTAACTGCCACTGCAATTTATTTTGCATCAAATACTAATTCTTTACTTATACCCCAAGATTCAATGTAGAACATCTTATAGATGAAGAAGATGAAATTGCAAAGCACAAATACAGAAGCAGAGCAAAACCTAAAGATAGGGGGAGAAGCCAATCCCTCAAAACAGCTCACTTTTTTTGCCCCCAGCATTTATTTTTATTGCATGGCATAATGTGGCCTTCTCATAATCTCACAAGCCAAGGTGAACCTTGGCCCATCCTTGTTCCAGATTCCATAAATTCAACAGTCAGGGCAATTTCTGATTGTCTGAAGGGGACCTTTCGCCTGTTTCCATCCCAATGTGTCAGAATTTTGCTAGTAAGTGTTTTCTAGTAAATGGTCATGGGTTTTTTGGTTTGATTCAGGTTGAGCTTTTTTCTTGTTTTTGTTTTTTTACCTACTACTATTCATTACAATCTCAGGGGCATTTTACAACTGTGTTAAATAAGCACTAAACATTAAATTTTTACTCAGTATTAGCCTAACTCTAGTGCTAGACAAAAATCAATGAAGTGGGAGCAAAGGCACTCTCAAATATTTTTCTTCTATTCATCACTGATATAATCAAATGATGACTCAGTTGTAAACCTTAGAGTTTACATTCATTGAACTCAATGTCTTCTGTTTTAGAGTTCAAAGTATTTTTATTTTCATGCTCCAGAGTCATATAGGCATATTTGTGTGCTCACATCTTAATTACATTGGTTTCTCTTTTCTTTCTAGAGGATCTGTCACCAAGATTAAAATTGTTGTTCAAAGCACATCTGAGTAAGAAGGTGACTTTAGGGTTCATTATCTAATTGATCAAACAACCTGCTAATTAAATGTATCTGGGCCTAATCAAAGTGGAGACATAATGCAACAACACAGTGAAACTGTCAGCGAGGTGCGTGAGACTCACACCATCAAGGCGACTGGAGCTCACTATGTTGCTTAATTACACCAAAGCTAAGATATTCCAAGGAGGCTAGCAGAGAGATTTGGCTGTGTATCTTACGTTGCCCTGGATATGTAAGACTGTGGTTTGGAAGTGCCTGAGTTTTAGCAATAAGCTCTGCTTCACATGACTGCTCTTGCCAAGCTTGCTCAGCTCCTATAGACTTGACTCAGCACATTTGAAGCTAGTGTGAAATCTGGGCTGAAGGGTCCAAGTGAATGGTCTTCTTCATGGTTCCATAGTCAAAGCCAGACATATAGATCTGGTATATCTCTAGTGTTCAATAAACCCTCCTTGTTTCTATTGTTTAAAAGTAATGAGCTGCAACAAGGTTTAATCAAACTGCCTTATGCTCTCCTTTACTTCTAAAGCCAGGAGAGTTTTCTTTTTCATTAAGGCCAATCCCCATTCTGAAAATACAAACAAATGGCTGACTAATCTCTATAAATCTGCTAATGCCAATCACGTATCTAAAAAGAAAAGAAGATGATAGAAAACTACTCTATTTCCCACACTTTTTCCAGCTGTAAGACAAAACAGCAACTATATCCATTGAGGAAAGATTTAACAGTCTAGATTGATAACATGGGTTGGAGACAGATGAAATATATTCTTAGATCTATCTGAATAAAAATACCTACGTCTTACTGATTGAAGCCTTGTCTATTCAATTAAGGCTAATGTATACTTTACACTCAATGTTTCTCATGCAAAGGTGAACTACGTTATTTTTCAGTATAGTTATTGCACATATTGCAGTAATATCTGGAAGTCCAAATCATGATGGTAACACTGAAAGCATTACTCCAAAAATTGAACCTTAAAAGTGAGGACAGAGGCAAGATGATTTGTTTAATCCCATGAAAAAATTAAGCTATGACCCAAACTCTCCAGCATCAGTCTTCTGCTCTAACTTGTGGGCAAAACTCCAGTTGTTTAATGATGTGGATAAAAACTCTAAGGCATGGCTCTGCCTGGTGTCACTCCTGGTTAGTGACCAGTTGTACATTGCTGCAGTGTAGATTGCCCTGGAGCCAGCACAGTTTCCCCTTTATTTTTCAGTATGGCATCTTCAAAATGAAAGAAATTAACCACTAATTATGGTCACACTGTTGCCACATATTCCCTAATTGTTTAAGTATTTTCAAACTTCTCACTACTATGAAATTTACACAGCAAAAACCTCCAACAGAGAGAAATATCTTCTGTCAGAGAGGATGTTTGCAGCCATTTGCATGGGTAGAGATCTCCTGATATAATTCATATGGAAGTATTTCCATAAGTCCAAGTATGATGGCTCTCACATTGTGCCTCTAAAACCAAACACTGCAATAGATAATATGGTTTTATAAACCTGAAATAAATAAAAATAGGTTCCAAAGTCAAGATCCAATGAAATTCATTCCAATGTGAATAGAATAGGAGGTAAGAATAAAAAAAAAAAAAAAAAAAAAAAAAAATTAAAAGCCTATGTTTTTACACAGACTTTGCAGTCAAGTTAAACTTCAGGAGCTCTACCCTTAATTATGTTCTCAAACATGGTAAATGTTCCTGGGAAGCATCACCTGGTTTTAAACCATCTTCCTTCTGAGATTAGTTCAATATGTTTACTACTAGCTCCCCAACCTTGACTGATGTACTCTGATTTGAATCTTAACCATTGTGGGTATGGTATATCTAGCCACTGTATCTGAGATTCCTGTCAAATTCAGTGTCATTTCATAAGCTTCAAAGGCTGTTACAGCAACAGAAATTACAACATAACCCCTCTAACTGAAAACATTTCAGCGTTCAACAAAAGTTTTGATGGAAAGTTCACGGGTATGTCAGGCAGAAAGCATGCGCATATAGTAATATGTTTGAATCTGTATATGAACTAAAATATTAAATTCCAGTTTTGTTATCAAAGAAATTTCATATCTGACTTGCAGTTTCCAGAGGCAGCAGGCCATTAATCATCAGTGCTACTCAATTCTCAGCAGTCCTTTCAGTGCTTTAGTTTTACTTTTAAGTTATTTGTACAAGGAGATGAACTGAATGACTTTGTCTAAATGCAAAAAGAAAAAGCAACCAAAAACCCCCAAACCAACCAACAAAACCTCCAAACCGTATACTAATAAGTATGTGGAAAAAAAATTGAAAAAAATATAAAAATCTTGCCGCTTTTCTCTAGATAACAGCCTAGCAAAAAGAAGCATTAGTTCAGAAACAGAAGTTGTCTGTTGTTCCAAAAGTTTAGCACAGCTAGCAATTTCACTACTGGATGGTGTCAAGGGCACAGATTTAGGGAGGAGTTTCATCAGGTAAAGTTTTAAAGTATTTAAACTCTCAGAAGCAAAGGAGCCTGATGCAGATTCAGCCAAAGGACTCTGTGATAATTTTTGTTTACTTCACAATTAGGGCTGTCAAGGAAAATTCAAGGAATGGGAAGGACATATAAAATAACATGCAATAACAACATTAAGAGTCAAGCAACACTCTTCATACCCTAGAACCTGAACTACTTCTGCTACTGAAGCAAGAACAATGGCTTCACTTTCTAATGTTTTGCTATATATGAGACAGGGGAAGCATTGCTGCTTTCCTGTATTCTCCAGTGTGCTTCTTTAGGCAATCGCCAACTTTTCTTGTTCCTGGAACCCCTTTTGCAATGTTGAAAATCTCAAGGGTTCACTAGAAAGAAGCCGAAGAGAAAAATATATTTTCTTCATTTTGATTACAAAGGATTGCCATTTTAGGGTTTCCATCTCCCTAGAGACTTTTAGAATTGAATTTTATAATCTTCCTTCCAGAGGTTTTGTAAGAGAAAAACATTTAAATCATCAAGTACTCCTTAAATATGTAATTTATATATTATGTAGAGTGAGAAAGTATTTAAAAAAAAAAGTTGATATAGACACATGGGTGGCAAACAGCAATGATGAAGTCTGAGCAGTTTCACTGAAGCCACCAGCTTACCAAAGTCATTGTCTAATTAAAAGAGACTTTCGATTTGACTTTGTCTAGACTCCCAATAACATACAGGAAATCAAGAAGGCAAGAACCAGAGATTTGTCTCTTGCTCCCACTCTATGCCTTTGCTAAAATGTCACCTTCCCACCTGTTATGAAAAGAGACATCCAGCCCTCAAATTCCTGCTTTATTAGATTTTACAGCATTCAAATGAGTGCAGGTATTTATTGCAGCAACATGGCTAATGTCTAGCAGCCTGCAAGTACACAGAAAAAGTACATAGATAGGAGCAAAGCAATCCTCCTTATGCTCTTCTACTGAAATGTGGGCACTGCAGCAAAACATTAATAGTCATATTGAGGATGTTACAAAGGAAAATAACAAGAGGAGTTCCTGCAAGTTGGAGCTATAACTTAAGGGATGGAAATAACACATTGTGATTTCAAGATTATTTACTTGGATGTTCTTCTGAAAGGGGTCATTGCCTCTCCTGTTTGTAGCCAAAGGAGACCTCAAGCAGGGAAAGGAGGGATGCCTTGGCACAGGCACATCAATGGCGAAACAGGGAGAATTCAGATCTCTGACTTACAGCTCTATTTATTTCCTCCACAGCAGATTCGTTATTTACTAAAGGAGGAGTTGATTCATCCAGATAAGTGAGTTCTTGGACTCATCTTAACCCAGCAACCTGCATTTTACATTTCTTCACAGTTTCAACAAACACAGTGCAAAATGCCCCACCAAATGAGACCAGTTTTCTCTCCTTTCAAAAAGCAAATGATCCTTGCATGATTTGCAGTTGCTGTATTAATTATGAAAAAATCTATTTACTTACGATTTTTCTAAGCTCCTCTAAAAGTAAAACCATTTAAACGTTGATTCAGTTTCAGTGCCCAAGAGAACTGCCCCCAAGGAATCCCAGCCACTGAATCACTTGAAAATGCCCTTGTAAATTAGCAAGCATTGCACAAACACTGCTGGCAAATTCAATCATTTCTGTGTCGTGCTGCATTGTTATCTCCTGCTCACTTAGAGGGCTGAAGTTCATTCTGCCTTGACTCCATGTAGGCTAGTGAGATGATACAAATGACTTTGCTTAAGTAGCACTGACTCTATTAATATTTAAATACAGAGAATAATAAAAACAGAGCAGACAGAAATTCGACTACCAATTGCATGGTGTTTCCTCATCTTCTTTATTTTTTAAATGTCTATCATCTCTTCAATGATATGTTTCCGTTTAAAAAAATTATTTGTGTTTAATGTAGAGGGATTAGAAGAAAGAAATGCAAAAGATCAAGGTTCAAGCTGCAGTATCTCTAATGTCTCTCAATCCCTATGGGCTTTCACAGAATTAACCAGGGTCCCAGAAAACAGATGCTTTTGCCTACGCCCAGCCATCAGCACTCATTAGAGATGTTGCTATATAAGCACTTTCAGAAATCAGCATTGATAAAATAAAATCAATCTCTTTATTCTTTGACTGATTGCTTCCTAAATTACAGGAAACTGAGAAAAATATTCAAAACTTTAATATCACATATATTCCTCCAACAACAAAGGCAACAACAACATGTGAAACTATCATAGGAACAACATGTCAAAAGTAATTATATTCCTACTATAAAACTGAATCACAGCTGCAAGTAGCAATTTGTGAGTTGAGACTGTATGGCTAAAGGATAAAAAATTAGATTTTAGAATTTATTCTCATCTGTTATAAAATGTTTCCTAAATTTTAGACTTCATGAATTCATACTTATTTTGGTCATGTTATAAACTTATCTCAGTGATTTATGTGGTTACATAAGTAAATGTTTAAAATGCCTGAGGTATTACTGCAAATTAAATATAAATATAGAAAAAAGACTATGTTCTGGTTGCTGAGGGTTTTTTTTTCAAGATTAGGAGACAGTTTGAAATTCTATTAAAAAAATATTGCTACACGACTTTTCTTACATCAGGGTTAAAAATGTTAACTCTCAGTGGAGCAGCGAGGATATAATTAAAGTTTGCAGATGCTGTGTTTCCAATATTTGTAAAGGCATGTGAAAGACATGCAGAATAATTCTTGCTATAGTATTACAAGTGTTATTCTCTGACAGTCTATTAATATTTTCCCCATTTTAGTCCCTAAACTCAAATAATGCTAATATTGTTCTTCAAGCATATTACAAAAGTTGTGCCTATTCTGTTCTTTCAATTTCATAAACTCACATAAATTGGTGACAACTATATTTGTATAGATAAGTAAATATTCTTTAATCCTTTCTTGACTGATAAATAGAAATTATTAAGCAATAGTTGGGTAGAGATCTATAGCTCAGTCGTCTGCCTCTCCTACAGCTAATATTTCAGCCTTAATGAAGTTAGTCATCTTACATTAGATATAACAGTGCCAGGCAAATTGTCAGTGATGCCAATAACTTGGCAATTTTCTGAAAAGCCACTTCAGCTGTTAAATTGTCCTACTTCTCCATTCTCGTGAACTTGTTAGTGGAATAATTTGAAATTAAGGCAAGCTAAAATTCTAAATAAGACATAAATAAAACACAATATTTTGCATTAACACAGGATGAGGATGCCATTCTTGGGTCTTGATCTTAAAAGTACTTAGTGCAGCCATGTTTTTACTTTTATATGAGATGTAATTACATTGTGAGGCTAAATTCTTATCACATAAAAAACTGGAGTATATTTTAATATAGAAAGGAAATTGAAATGGATAATTTGCTGGAGAAGTACATCTATGTGAATCTCATGACATTCAACAAGGCCAAGTGGAAGCTCCTGTACCTGGGTCAGGGTTCAGGACCCATGGTTCCCTGGTGTCAATCCATGCTGAGGATGAAAGGATTGAGAGCAGCCCTGCCGAGAAGGGCTGGGCGTACTGGTAAAGCTGAACAAGACCCGGCAATGTGTGCTTGCAGCCCAGAAAGCCAACAATATCCTAGGCTGCATCCAAAGCAGCGTGGCCAGCAGGGTAAGGGAGGGGATTCCAGCCCTCTACTCTGCTCTGGTGAGAGCCCACCTGTAGTGCTGTGTGGTAATATTTTATAGTACCAAAGAGTATTAATAATACTCCACGTATTCAGGCCTCTTTAAGACTCTTGGTGCAGGAAGTATCCCTCACCTGTAAACAGCACATTTACGCTGCGTGCTTCTGAACTGCAGACAAGGTTGAAAGGAAAATAATCTACATTTTTCAAGAGGCTTATTTTATAATTAAGGACTCCAGTGGTTCATATGGAATATGAATAGCAAATCTTTAAAATTCTCTTTGATACAGCTATGCACAAGAAACAATCATTACTTAGAGGTAGATCTGAGATGTGAAAGAACTTAGTTATGACCCACTAAAGGAAGCAGTATGAGTAGGGAGAATAAAATGAAGTAGCATTCCCAAATCCATTATGATATGATAAACCCAGGAAATAAAAGAAATTTTTTGCTATGGCTATTGCATATTTATAAAGCACCTTATAAATGGGAACTTCAAAGGATTTTTCAAAGGATTCATTAATTAAATCACAATAATCCAGTGAATTAAGTATTATGAAATTCATTTTAGACACCATTAAACTTAGGCATGAGCAGCTTAAGTGACATACCCATGAGTCTACATACAAAACAGAGGTAAAAGAAAAACTTGGGCTGTTTGGTTCTCTTGAAGGCTATGGGCTGAGGCTTCAACTTTCCTTTATGAAGAAGACACTAAGAAAAAAATATATGTTCTATCCATAAAAGATGGTTTTAACCATCACAGATTTAAAAGTAATTGCAGTAAAGAACCAAAACTCAGTGAGGAGCAATGAGCGTACTGAGCCTGGAAAACATGGAAAATAAACAACGAGTTCTACCTCTGAACTGAGATTTAGTTATCAACTGATACAAGAGCCTAATGTGAACTAGAGGTGGCATAGAATCATTACAGGAAATTGCATGCATTATTTGGATTATTTTCATAGAAGACATTTGCTAGATACCTACCTGATCACAAGAGGTAAAATGAGGTGGAGATGGTAATTGAAATGCAAAACAGGCAGATGAAAAGATGACAAAGGTTGCAATCAATGGGAGGTTTCAACAGCTGCCAGGACAAGTGCTGGAATCCATTAAATTGGATTAAAAAATGTCACCAGTGCAGCAGCCAGTCAGATTCAGTTTATAGTAGTTTGGCACAATGGAGAGATCATGTTTCATTAGGATTAGTCCTGTTTCCTTTTAGCATAGTTCCCAGAATATCATGGAAGAAGTGATATAGCGATATAATTCCAATTTTCACAACTTGTCAGGTTTCTTCTATGCACCACTGTCATTTTAAATACTTGTCTACAGCATATATTTTTGCTGCAGCTATGCTTGCAGCAATGTAATTGCATTTCCCACACTGCATATATCACTTAAGAAAGCGGTTAAAATTTTTAAATTCCAAATCTCTAAAACTTGATTACCACAGACTTCTTTAAGAAACAGTATAAATGCTTATCTTGCTTTCTTCTACTTGCCATCTTTCCCATTCTATTCAATTCTAGATATTCACCATTGATCACTTGCTGCTTACTGTCCTTATAAGTCTGGTCATAATTCCTCTTCAGAACATCACACTTTTTAAAGACATTCATTAAAGCAAGCTACCATTAAGATACCGATATCAAATCAAAGTTTCCATATTAGTTTTTTTTGTTTCATCTGAAAGAAAAAAAAGGTAGTTCACAGTATCTTTAATATTCTCTCTTATTTTTTCATCCTTTGTTTTAGAGGTTCTAGCTCCACAACAGTCAGCTTTTTGCATGTGAGAGTCATGAGTAAAGCAGCACTACTGATTAACTTCTCAATTACCTACATGTCCAGGTACTTTATGAGCTCAGAGTGTAATAGGCACTATAACCACAGAGAATGAAATGCATTTGGGAAGATTATTTCAAAATAATTCTCTACAATCTTGGTTTCAAAATGCAGCTAGTTTTCCTCTTACGTTTATAATATGCCAAATATCTACACCTTCAGACCTAAAAAGTTACAGATTGCAGCACTAAGCTAGAGATCTTAATTTTGGAAAGCACTGGTCAGCCAAAAGCCTCACAACTTGAAACTTAACATAAAAGTACTTAGACTCTCACAGTATCAGTTATTTTTGTTACTTGAAGTGGTGCAACAAAACTTCTGTGAATGCTATTGGGCTCATAAAAAATCCCAGGTATTTAATGGAAAGGCACATGAAATGTTGTCAAAAGATGAGGGATGTGTTGGAGTGGTACAATGCTCTGCAGGAGCTGACTTTGGTCTAACGTTTAATCCTTCTGCCTGATTTTCTTGGGGTTTTCTCCTGTTCCCTTCAAGTTATATTGGAACACTTTTCACCTCATATGGCTTGTAGTAGCCGAAATTGTCAAATTCATTTGTTATTTGAGTCTATTATGTCACTGAACACAATGACAGAAAAGAAATCAGGAAATAAAAAGTAAGAGAAGAAAAATCCCTTGTACTCTCTAGAATGGAGGAGGAAAATTCTGCATGATTGAACTCATTTCAAATCAGTCGTATCATGTAAGTATCAAATTTTACTTTGCTATAAACTTGAAAAGAAAATCAGTGAATATACCTCATTTTATTTCGTTATACCAAGCCCACACTTAGATATTGAGAAATGTCTTGCAGCACCCGAAAGAGCTTAAAATTTACTAATCATGTACTTTGATAAGCAATAATAGCTAGAACATTTGATATGGAGCCAGATTGGGATCAGGTCCAAAAAGATGCTGAGAAAAAAATTAAGCATGCTTTAAAATCTATATCCCCCACTGGGTAATGTAAAACAAAGCAAAGCAAAGCAACCAACCAAAAAAACCCAAAAACCAAAAAACCACAGTCTTGTTTGTCCACTGACAGGGAAGAATAACCATTCTTTGTAAGTAATATGATCACACACTGTGGATTGGAAACCAAGCCCAACATTTTTCAGGACCTTACATCATCCCCACCAAATATAAAAATCCTGACAAGTCACAATACTTACAATGGAACAGCAGCCAGCTCCTCCTATAGCAACACAGGTTTGTCATAATTTTATAAAACACGTATCTCTGTCAGTAAAACAGACTGTAAGGATAGCTAAGAGCAAAAACTAGGTAAGAAGGTGCCATCTTTATGTCATCACTTGTCATTCCTTGCCCTGAGGTTCTGTCCGATTGGATCTTATATTCTTGGCTTCCAGCTCCTTGTGCCTAGTTAACTGGAACTGCTTATCGAGTTCTATGCATGCATGGCTTCACATTCCTGCCATAAATCTCCTAGTAATACCTATAGTCTATGTTGCATTTCTCCTGAGAACGATTGTGTTCCAAAGGAGCAGAGTCGTAAGAGAAGAGTAGATGACACATTTTATTCACAGAAAGGTGACATCTGAGACCAAGAAGGGCACTAGATTAGTACTGTTTTCTCTAACTGTGAGTCATAAATCCCTTGGAGGTCACACAAAGGTTAAAAAAAGAGAGCTATCAGTGAGCAACAGCTCTAGTCCCTGCAGGGCTGGGAAATAAGAGACACTGTTATTACTTACTCCAATTTTTACACTTCCCAGAAAACTCAAATTACCTTTAATTGCTGGAAACAGTTCAGCTCCTCCAAAATGAGGAAGTCAATAAGCACAGTTGTTTTTCACTCTCCTGTCCTGGAGGGACTTCTTAATACTGACTGGTGGAGATCACTCCAAAACAGATGAGTTGAGAGGGTCTTTAACTTTCAGGAAGTTAGCTAAATGTAATCATTAAAGTAAAAGATCTGGGGAGAGATGGCAAAGGAATAGACTATTGTTCCACAGCCATTTCTATTGGCAACTGTGTCTTTCTCAGGAAGATCCTTCCTCCTGTCTCCCCAGCCATGTTTCCCTGAACACGCATTTGGTTGCGCTGGTACAATTCCACTCACTGTAGAGATTTCTGGGGAAGCAGGTTATGACTCCCAGGTTAATAACAAGCCTTCCTGTAAAGGCAAAATACTTTAAAATAGATCTTTTTGTTTCATCATGCAACCCCATAAACAGTCATAGGGGCAAACAACAGGGACAGAATAAACTTAAGGAAAATGTACTATTATATCAGGACAGAGTGGAAATAGAGCTAGAGGACACAAGGACAAGGATTAATTACTAACTAGAACACCAGTCCAGAAGACAGAATGACAGGAGGGTGTATGGAAACCACTGTACATATCTGGAGTAGAGAAGGACAGGGTGAGTCAGCAACATAAGAAATAAAAAAGATCATGATTGGATGCAGAAAAAAATCAATGAGATGATAGCGAAATTGTTTCCAAGAAGAATTTTTTTCAGTGTCTTCCATGAGGCCTTTAAAAGAACTGAATATGATGAGGCTCTTGAAGATTGCAAGGATAGAACTACAAGACCAAGCGAATACAGAAGCATTGATTAAATACAGAGTAAGAGCACATCAAAGAAGACCAAAAACATCCCTTCAGAGTTGCAGAAGGAAAAAATTGGAAAGCTAATCAATTTTCCTTTTAACTTATATAAACAATACCAAGTTAAACCAAATGTCATATTTAAATGCATACCTCTGTCTTTTGGAGAGAAACTGATGGAGTGTAAAATATGCAAACAGCAGCACCAGCCAGGGCATCTGGAGTATTTGCTCCTTGACATCCCTTCTTTTTATACTATCTACTGCCAGAGGGAAAAAAATCAGGTCTTGGGAAGAACCCTCCTTTTGCAGATGCACTGCTGAGCTGAACTCAATAGTCTGCTTCCCCTCCATGTGCAGATCTCCAGCTGTTTATACTGGGATTTCGAGTAGGCACTGAAAGCATTTTGAATCCCCAATAACAGCAGGAAAAAATTGTATTATATCTAAAACACAAGAAATGTGCTTTAACTAGAAAAAAAAAAAAAAAAGTCGTTCATTCAATTGCAAAGACAAGCATTCAAAAAATATCCCAAAATGTCTTTGTCTGCAGTTCCTTTTTTAAGTCATCCTATGCAATGAATAAGGCAAGGTCTGAATGGATGATGAATATAAGGGATGACTAAAACATGATCATTCACTTGAGGATAATATAACAATATTTATGTAGATGTATACAGTATAACCAGTCTATCCATCCCACATTTTACTGGAAATATAAAAGATTTTCTACCACAGCAATCCTTACATATGCACTACATTCCTTTTGAAGAGGGGAAACAAAGAAGGTGAAGTATGGCAAATTTCTCTTTTGGAGGGGCTTGTCTCAGAAAATGAAGAAAGTAAAAAGTAGAGCTCTTAATGGATTATGCACGCACACTTTTATTGCAATTGTTATAGGAGTAACACAGCAAAAATCATAAAAAATATGATTAAAATTTGAGTAAAATAATAAAGCTAAGAAGTTCCAAATTAATTTACCATTAGTAAGTTTTATAGACCTCATAAATTTAGTTTCATTTTAATGCTCATAATAATTAATAAAGGTATGTATAGAGAAGAATAAGGGTCAATATAGTTGCCAATATATCCAGTTCAATATAATTCCTTACATGCACTAAATTCATAGACATGACTAGGGAATATGGATCTTCTTCAAGTGAAGAACGTAGTGTTTAATAATGAGACTGAATTTGTCCTTTTCATCTGCAGGGCACTGGAGATAATAACTGCGATGTGTTTGGTATGACAGTGCGGCAGGTATGGTTCTGAGCACCATATGCCAACGGCTCTGAAACTTCCCTCTGAACTGACATAATTTAGTTCTTTTTTTCCAAATAAAACTTAACTATTATAGCCAAACTCCAGCTCTTCTGCATTCTAAAGTAGTCCTTCCCATATTTCATTTCACTTCTTTACAACACTTCTGAAGTTTATGCTTTATCTGTAGTAATGTAGAAATCATCAAAATCCCCATTATATACAATTTAATCAACCCTCGAGAATTTTCTGTCCAAGCTAGCATGAAAACAAAAGAAACAAAAATTCAAGTATGTATATCTTCATATACCTGAATGGCCAGGCAGCCTATTATAAAGGCAAAGCTCCAACATTCCTCTTGAAAGTCAGAGAGTGTCTTTCCATGAGAATTAGGAGGTTTCAGATCAGGCTATATTTACCATAGTCCATTGTTTTCTGAAAACGTTCACTTTTTCTTATTCTCTGGTTTGTTCTATGATGACTTCAGAGATCAAGAGTAGCAAGCGCCTGGAAAACACACTGAAATCTACTTCTGAAACTAAAAATGGAGGCTATATCCCTCATTATATTAAAATTTTCTCATCTGAATGATCCCTAATTTAGTTTCTGCATGTTCTTTGATTATATCACTATTTTGAAAATAGAGGAATGAATAATGTGATATCCTATGAGAACCTAGAATACTTTTTTTCAGGAAGCCAGTTCTAAGTTTAATGAAAAAAAGACTCCTTGTTATTTCATTCTGCAGACAGCATAGCTCACAGTTTTAACTCCGAAATTCTCATCAAATTCTGCATTAGACTCTACTACAGAAAATTTTCTGTTCACACTTTGCTTAGGAAAATGTGAAACTTTGGCAAGTAAGACAAGTAATGTCTAATATTCCACATTCATAAATGAAGGAAGCTGAAGAACACATTCAGCAAAGTGGAACTGAAGATGCATGCCAATAAATTCAAGCAAAGTACTCCTAAACAGAAGATTAGGTTTACATTTCCCACACATCAGATTAAATCCCATGAAAATCTGATTTCAATTTTCACCTTCTAAAACCTTATTCATATTGTGTTTTTAATCAAGCAACAATAGAAAATAAAAAGATAAAAAACATGACTATCATAAATTGCTCTGCATTTGGTTTATTCAGATTTTCTTATTAGTCCTCATCTGCTATTTGAACCTCATCAGCCTGTTATACTGGGACAGTGGAAAGGTCATTAGAAAAAACATTTCTGGTGGCATTTTGTCTGAACAGAACCATTAGAAGGAAAAAAGCCTGGGAATATTGCAGAAGAAAATAGCAAGGAAGCCAAGTTTCACAAACATGGAGTTAAGAAAAGATGCAAACCATCATTTGATCTTGATCTACTGTTCAAGGGATTCGTTAGCTAGCACCCTGTGCTCACCTGACTCTGACATAGCAGAGGCACAGCAATGGTGTCATTGCTTTGCGCAAATTCCTAAGCCCAGCATATACTTTCTACTCTTTTGCAGCTAATCAGGTTAACAAGAATTTTGATCTAAGCAAGAGAACAATCACTGATTTCACTCTGCAACCATTCAGGATGCATAAAGTTTATACAGAGCTTGAATTTGTTATTGCTAACACAGATCAATTCAGTGTGCAAGCCTCATTTTTCACTTTTTTCTTTTTGGACCATGAGACTTTTTTTTTTAAACTACATTTTTAAATGATCAGTAATTCAGTATCAAATGACAATTTCTACTTACAGAGCACGTCTTTTTCATACTGGTAATTTTAAATTCAACTTTTGGCTGCAGCAAAGGAATGGGTTACAGTGGCTCTCAGATTTGTCACTACTGGATATTTGCCAACATTAATCATTATTGTGGAACTCAGCAACTAGTTGCAATACTTAATATATACTTAGAAGAGATCAGGACAGAAGAAATAGGAAGATCTCTTGCTTACAACTGCTTACAACATAGTGGACTGTGTGGTGCCAAAACATTAGTATTCCTAGCAAAACTAAATAGGGATAGTTATGCAACTGAACTGTTTTTTCTAGTTTAGCTATTAATCCCTTGCTATAAAAAGTGCTATTTTATTTTTAAGACAGTATATGGGACTGGAGATAGGACCATCCCTGCCTCTCTCTTTGTAATTCCCATGACTAAGACAACTTTTCTCTGTTTAGACGTTAAAATAATTTTCGATTGTAGAATCTCAAATCCTCAAAGAACTATAAAGATATGCAATAATGAATTCAAATAAACTAAGTGGTGCTTTCTGTGGGGAAAATGGCTCTGATTTCCAGAACAAAGACAGTAGGGAAGAGGTTCTATCCCCCAACTTTCTTAATGCTGCATCTCTGTCTTCTTTGTAAAACTGAAGCAATGATCAAACAACAGAAGTTGCAAAGATAAACAAATTACCTACTCATTTTCACTTCTATTGCTTCTAAATACAAAATCTTGCTATCGAAACACATTTTTGAATGCAATATTCAGAGAAGTTGAGCATGTCTGTGCTGCTTGGTTATTTAATACATTAGCCAGTGTGCTGCCATTTCTGTTGTGATTTTTTGTTGTGTACTGTATTTTTATGAACTGATCAGGATAAAGGAGTGAACAACTCTGAAATCAAATACTCTTGTAATCAGTCCAGTAAAAAAGTTTTAAAAGAAATAAAAGTCAATAGCTATAAATCAATAGGATTAAATAAAGATATTGCTTCCCTTATTGCAGCATCTGAATGATACAGACCTCTCTTTTATTTTGTGCTCTTTTCATAAACTATCAAAGGTACTGCCACAACATAACAATGTTAGAAAACTACTGGAAATCATATTATGACAATTTTTAATAGTCTACTTGGCCAATATATACCAATGTTGTAATATATTAGAAATATATTCGCAGTTGAGTTGTGTTAGCTACTATGTTCCATGTTGTATAAAATCAGCTTTGTATGTACTGCTCATTTGTTTTATACAAAAAGTGCAGGGATTACCGCCAAAATAGTTTTTATTTTATTTTAAGTCAGTTCAAATATCCGTATGACTGAAATGAACAATGATTTACTGGATTAAAGTAATCTTCAGCCTACAGAGGCACAGAATATCCAGGTCTGCCTGGTGCTGTGGGCTTCCTCTTTGCCATCTGCTTCTAAGCAGGAGGAAGAGAGAATTGTTCTGCCAGAGGGAATTCCTTCCCAAAGACACTCACAGTTCCCATAACGATGCTTAACAGAGCAGTAGGAATCGCTCTCAGCACTTGTGTCTCAAGGTGCAGCTCCTTTTCCACTGCATACATATTCTTCTGACTTTTTACCTCTAGCAATGTAGACAGCTCTACCGTCTCACTATGATGCATCTTGCTCCCCAACACTAGGCAGGCTTAAATATAAAAAAGACTTATACCTAGCAAAACTTGAGATAAAGGCTTTACATAATGCAAGCAAGCACAGCATTGAGAGATAAAAACAAACCCCAACACCCACTATAAAATATTGTTCTAGTCTATGCTTACAAGTGTGTTTCATTCACATCCCTCATGCAAATTTCTTTCAATGTGCTCTTGCTCAAAGGCCATACAGACATGAATTCTTTCCCTTCCCCTCATTTTATGAAGTTCCACAAGAATAACTTTCATCTCCAGCTGCCTTGATATGGATTTAAGTGCCCAGGGAAGTTCTAGCTGCAGTCAGACACCTTGTGTGCGTAAGCCGTATTCAGCTTTGCTTCCTTATTAATCATATTGCCTAATCCAGGCTGTTCAATCTTCGGTTCTTCAATCTTTCAGATTTCAATAACTTCATGATAAATATTATATCAGGCACTGGATATAAACAAAAGATGCTATGCATCTAATTTCTTGTATATTAACCATTTCCCACAGAATTCTCACTGTCAACAACAGATACAAATGTCACCTCAATAAAAAGTGATCTACTTGATGCATTTGAGAGTAAATTCTTTCCCTCCCTTTTATGCTGCTTTAACATGTTGACTTTTGCAAGAAAAAGTTTAAAGTAGTTTGGATCAGATTTTTGGTTATCTATCAATTTTATGTTGCCAAATCAACAACTAATGATTTCCAAATCCCCAAGATGTCAAGGGAATAAAGGAAAAAAACCAAAAAACCCCAACTTATTTGGCATTCAGATCAACTCTTCCAGTTTTATTCTAGCGTAGTCAAAGCAAAATTTCCACTGAAGGAAGTGTTAAAAATTGCAGGACATGATTCTGGAACAGTACAGGAACCAGAATATTTGGAGGAAGGTGCCTTGACATCCAGTCTTACAAAGAGTAAATACCACAAACTGTTCTCCTTCAGTATCAGAACAGCAGTTTTCTGCCACCTATGATAGCAAAACTTGAGAAAAGAAATGGGAGATCATACAATTTATCATACTAAGAGGAGCATAATTGGAAAGAAATTAAATCATAACAGAGAAAAAATAATAGAAAAAAAATGGCAGATGAACAAAGCCCAACCTACAGAGATGAGGAAAAGAAAGAAGCAAATTAAGGGACTGAATCATTGGCATTCTGACACACTAAGGGGAACAGCTTTTCAAACATTTCTTAATGAAGGAACAGTTTCACAGAGTAAGTTTAAATAAAAAGAATTTAAAACATAAGAAATGTATTATATACATTGTTATCAGCTGTGGAGAGAGCAATTTAAATGGTTTTCAGTAATACAGGTGAAGACTGTCTGGTAACTCATCTCTTTCCTATTTGATTTCTCAGCTCATTTCAGAGATCCAATGGTCTATCCTTGTCATGTCACAGTCTTCAGTTTTTTTGTGAAATATTGAAGGTACTGCTGCTAAGTTCTCCTGTCTTTATTTGACTCAAGGGTTATTACTTTGGTTCTGTCTAAGAGTTCTTTCTTCTAAGACAAAACCCTCCTTGGTACTCTCTTGCCTGCTAGCAATGGGCACTGCCACTTTTGCGTGCTCACCCTTTGAAATTGTAGTTTTACCAATCTTCAGCTGGATAGAGCTAGTTGTGCACACACAGGCATTCAAAACACAAGCTTTGTTCTAAACATGGCTATGGGAATTGTCATTAGGTGAAAAGAACTTCTGTTTTGATTTGAATATCTCATTTCTTCTGTTCTGTTTCAATCTCTGGGACATGTCTCATTTTCAAATGGAGATTTTCATTATGTTTAAGAACATAATTAATTCTGAAGCTGTATACTCTTCATTTAATTTGATGGATTTGGACTTTTCCATAAATCATTGAACACCACTGGTTTCTTAGCTGTTACAAAACAGGAGACAAAAACCAAACCCTGCTTTGACTACTATGACCTTACTATAAATACTTTTAAAGGGGCACAGTGTTTAAAAATTCAGAACCATTCATCTTAAAATGTACCAAAAGAAAATATTTATCCAACAGACCAGCAAAATGCAGCCCCTTGTAAACTGACCAGCCAAAGAAACGCACAGAAAGAGAGCTCTATTTGCTGGAACAATGTGAAACATTTGTCATTCACACCAGAAGCAGAATCTGGTCAGAATTCAAGAATATATACTTAGTACTGATATCAGATCAATATTACTAGATTCCAATGAAGATGAAAGCCTCTTACTGAAAATATAAATTACCTTTTACCATCAAGATTTCAAATTATATTAAAACAGCACTCTTATCTTCCCCTACCTTCAGTCAAAATGGCATTTCAAGAATAGCTCACAAGAAACACAACTGGAGCAGTGAATCAGAGACTAAAACATCAATCCATTAGGGTTCCTATTTCTCAGGAACCGTTATGAGTGGAGAAGTTCAAACTTCATTTAATATGTTGGAGATGAAGATATCAAAGTGATTTCAGTCTCTTTCCATATTTGTCTTGAGGGGTTGTAACTTCTTTTCCCAGTGTAAAGCCTGAAGTCCAAACCTTTCTCTGTGTCACTGAGGTTGGATTCATAGAGCCATAGAATATCTCAAGTTGGAAGGGGCCCATAAGGATCATCAAGTCAAACTCCCTGTTTCTCACAGGACTACCTAAAACTAAATCATATGACTAACAGAACTCTGTCTTCCCTGGGGAAACCTATGCCAGTGACCAACCACCCACTCAGTGAGGAACCTCCAATCTGAACTTCCCCTGGTGGAGCTTCATTCCATTTCTTTGTGTCCTGTTGCTGGTCACCAGAGAGAGGAGATCAGCACCTTCCCCTCCACTGTCCCCCTCGAGGAAGCTGTAGAATGTGATGGGGTCACCCCCAGCCTTCTCTTCTCCAAGCTGAGTGAACAAAGTGACGTTAGATGCTCCTCATAAGGAGCCTTTGGCCCCTGCTGACTCATATTCAATATGCCATTGACCCAGTTCCCTAGATCTCATTCTGCGGGGCTGCTTTCCATACTGTTTTCGTCTGATTTGTACATATAACCATATTAATCTGTCCCAGGTGGAGAACCCTGCACTTGCTCTTGTGACTCAAATTGAAGACGTTTCTGGAGAACTGTTGCCTGTGGGATGGACTCACATAGGAGAAGTTCATAGAGAATTGTCTTCCATGGGAGGGACCCCATGCTGGAGCAGGGGCAGGATTCCTCTCCCTGAGCAGTGACAGAAACAACCTGGGATAAACTGACCATAACCCCCATTCCCTGTCTCCTTGCACCACTGGATGGGAGGAGGCAGAGCCGAAAGGAAGGAGGGGTAGGAGGACAGTGTTTTTAGGATTTATTTTACCTCTCATTATCCTGCTCTGATTTTGTCAGTACTAAGTTCAATAAATATCCCCAATTTGAGTCTGTTTTGCCTGTGATGGTATTTGGAGAGCGATCTCTCCTAGTCCTCATCTCAACCCATGAACTGTGAGTGGCTTTGCTGGGTGCCTGGCATCCAGCCAGGGTCAACATTCCTGTCCCTGCATATTATAAAGGCATTTCAAGTGTGCTCCGGTGTACTTAGCACACCATTGAGCACACTGAAGGACCTCACTAGCAAATCGTCCCACAAACATTGGCATGCTGCTCCCAGGCTTTTCTCTAGTGAGCCTGGTTTCACCCCTTTCCCCCTTCAAATCTGGTTCAAAGCTCTTTCAATGACACCTCTTAACTCCTGGGCAAAGATCCTTTTTGCCCTTTGAGAAGGGATTATCAATAAAGCATCAACAAAGGACCATTACAGAAGGTGCGTAAGAGTCTGCCCACTTTATAGGTAGAAAAATGCAGCCAAGAAGACACCTCAAACACAGACTGATGCCAGAACCTCTGGATCTCAGACCAGTTCCAACCATAAGCAAGTTATTTCTGTCTTTTGTTTACAGTAAAGTACCTAAGACAAATTGGTGCAATTTTTTGTAAAGACTACTGGACCCTCACTAACAAAAAGCCACATAAACTCACTTCTACTAGGTAATAGAAAACCAAATTAGGTCTGGAAAAGCTAGGTTGAATTCATTAGCAACAATTTAGAGTGGAAGATTCTTGAAAAGCAGATCATAAACTGAAAACTTTCACCGCTTGAATAAATGCAGGAAGCAAGGCCTCTCTTTCCTGTATCAAACCTTTCTTCTGTCACAAATCCATTTATAATTTCTCCCAAATAATAACATAGTTTCTGTTCCTTTCAGAGGGAAAGGCTTCAGACTCTCCACCACAGCTACAGGTTACACAAAGACATAACTCTCAGTAATCTCACAAGAGTGCAGATTGGTCTGTCCCCTGGTGGCTGCCAAGCCTGGTGAAGCCTGGTGAAGTATGGAAGTAATTTGTGAATTGCAGCAGTGGATTCTCCAAATGGTTTTAATTGATGAATGTCAGGGAGCTGGAGGGAGCTCACCAGCAACAAAAACAAAGGTATTTCCC
The DNA here is from genome assembly GCA_013397565.1 of Ptilonorhynchus violaceus. NCBI lineage: Eukaryota > Metazoa > Chordata > Aves > Passeriformes > Ptilonorhynchidae > Ptilonorhynchus > Ptilonorhynchus violaceus. The sequence goes on along the minus strand of VZRJ01003181.1, from coordinate 725,706 downwards.
AGACATATTTGAAAGCCTAACGTAGTACTCAACCAGCCAAAACAGCCACATTGAGCAAAGAAAAAAATTTTCCCATTAAATGATGTTTTATGCTTTTTTGGTGTCTCATGAGATGTGGGAATAGATACTTATGAAAACTATCACATCAAAAATCCCATTTTATTTTCTACCAGTGTGATTTTCCATTGTTATTTTTCTTTCACTCTGCATACCTTAAGGCACATTAATATAGGAAAGAAGCAAGTCAGCCTGTCAGAGATTTCAAAATGTACCATGGGAAATGATTGGTTTAGGATGAATGAACAAAATCTGTTTGTTCAGCAAACTTAATTTTAGCTGAGGACCAAGAAATGTGTGTATAGCATGGACACACCATAACTGGGCTCAAAAATACACCATATAGCTGGGCTTTTGGGACAGCAGAGAAACTTAATATTTTGATGCTTCATGGCTCAACTCTACCTTTTAACATGAAGGAAGAAGCATTACAGTTACTCTGAGGGATGACAGATCTTTAGATTGCACATTATCTTGGACTTCTGAAATGCTAGGAACAAAAACATCCATAGTTAAGGCTTCAGGGGAGAAAGAGAGTCTCCACAAACAGTAGCTAAGGCTGGAAGGTGAGACTGAAAGAACCCCGTAAAACAAGATTATGTATATTTAAAAATCCAACTATTAGCTCTCCCTGTGAAACAACATTTTACTCTGCTAAATTGTTACATGTCTGATAAACTGGCATTTTCAGGAGTTTAATCCCTATAAGGAATTTCTTGGAAAGTTACTGCAAACTTGTGATTTGTAACAAGGTCCACAGGAAGACAAGAAAACCCCTCTAAGATAAAGTGTCCAATTTCTTTCTCACACAAGGATGGGAATTGAAACTTAGCACAGTTTAAGCAGCTCTGGAAAGATATTCAGGAGACTTTGCATGAACACTCAGACAACAGCAACGGTTTGTGCTCCTCTTCACTACCATTTTTCTGCCATGCATTCCAGCATATCCATGGAGCCTGAAAAGCTGACTTGCATAAAAATATCCTAACGTAAATTACCTTTTCAGTAGGTTTACCGTCTTGGGAGGTGATGTTTCTCCTCGTTTCCCAAACTACCCCTGGACCTTCTCATCCTATTAGCCCATTGGAGACTGTTCCACAGAGCTGCCTGGACCCCCCACAGCATCCACCCTGTGGAAGAAACACATATTGAAGAACTGTGATGCAACAATTAAATCTTCTCAAGACACAAATTGAAGACATTGAGAGAGAATAACTCAGGTAGACAAACACGATCTAGAGCTGTCATTACACTATCTGGGAAGGGAGGGGAATTGTAGGATTACAGTGCCCCCTCAATGTATGTATGTATGACAGAACTGCTGAAGGCACAGTTAATTTCAAGAAGACTTTTAAGGCAGAAATATAAACAGAGATTTCAAAGGCAGCAATTAGTCAATAATGTGATCACTTAATCTTGCAGATGACAACCTTGTCTGTTAGAAATGCCTGTATTTTTGCACACTTAGCAGTAATAGGAAGGGGGTGGTTACTGGTATATTTCTGTAATGAGCAGCTTCATCATACATCACACAGGGCACGGTGGTAGAAATTAGGCCTTTTCCTGTCATTAGTGACAGTGAAATACATCTGTGTATACCTCTTGAGGGCAAGGCATACCTTCCAGCATTGGAAACTTCCTTCATCTAGAGTCTTACATGCACACCACGGTAAAAATTTAAATTGGAAAAAAGTTAAAAAATCAATTATTTTGATAAATAATTTTTAAGTTATAGCCTGTATGTACTGCATCAAATTTCTGAATCAGTCAGTAAGTAAGTAAAGATTAGAAATCATAATCATACAAAAAATTTCATATCTTCAAAACACAGATAGGAATGAGATATAAAACAGGCCTTTTGTTTCAAATATTTTAAAAACATTGCTCATTTACCAAATAAAAATAAATTCTACTGTCTCTTGTTTATGACAAAAGACAGTTGAGTAAATAGTGACTTCAGATAACCCATAAGTCACTGATTCTGTTTTTCAAAGACCTGCCTGCCTTCTATTCCTTTGGCCTCAGCTGCCTAGCAACCTCCACAGAGCTTTCTTAGTCTATACTACTTCTGGAGAGTTTTCATTTATATATTTATTTATGAGTATGTCTATAAGGAGGATACAGAAACAAGGAGCTGTTTGTTCTTTCCTTCCAATGCTGGATTCCAAGCATGTCACCTCAGTGTCTCAGTGAAGGACAGAGTCCTTGGTTTTGCAAAGAGAGGTACCTGCCTCCTCGATATTACTTGGGAACGCAGCAAATCTCAGTTTCTATTAGACAAAAGCTTACTCTCTGTAAGAAGCTACTGATGTAATAGGCAGTGACATTTCTTGCCCTCCCTGTTGATTTGATTCATTGATAAGTTTTTTCACCCTGAAATACTAGGTGCTTATGTAAGGTTACTGTGCTCATGCAGCCTGGAGCTTTTACTTAACACGAAGCTGATCTGCTATCAGTGGGACTCAAAGGAGGGCAATTTGGAAGTTATGGATGGGAATGCTTATTATAATAAATAGTTTGAAACTGGATATGGACTGGCCCTGAACGAGCCATCAGCTTTACATGGAAAAGCCTATTTCCTCAGGGATTTTTTTGTTGTTTTTTTTCCTGCTTCATTATTAGGGAATTCTGTGGCAAAATTGAGGATGCCACAGAAAATATCCTTATACTTCATTAAAAAAATACTTATTTTCTTGCCAATTCTATTCAACCAGCATTTCTCAAATACTTTATGCCCTGACCAATACAGCCACCTCCTCCAATCAGAAAGAAGGAAAAAAAAAAAAAGAAGAGAGAGAATGAGATGGTCAAATATGTGCCCTGAAGAGCCTAACAGGCTCTTTCAAATGATGTGCCAAAGACATGCCAAGTATTCATAGCTGGCAGTCACATGGGAGTGATGTGGGTTTTGCGTCTCACTACTTCCAACCCTGAACTCAGATGGAAAAGTTTGCATTTTCTACTGAATCAAACTGAAGCCTGAAGCATAACAAATCAGTATGTCTTAAGACATCTCAATATGCCTTAATCACTTCATTACACATTTTTCTTTTAGGTTGACCTGTAGCTATGTTTTGTCCTTAGGGGACATGCAGGGAATCTGTGACAGAACATGAACCTGGAACCAGATCTTCTAAATTCTGCTCTCAATTTCTTACTAACAGAGCTATATACATGAAGATTAGGTTGTTGTAATCTTGTAGGATTATGGAAACATTTGTAAATCTTGGTGTTTACATATACTTAGGCATCAATAATAATTTACTCAAAATTCAATAGTAGGAAATAAGTATATTAAAAAAAAAAAATCTCCTCAGTATTGTAACACGCAACAAAAAATATTTTTTGGGTGGTGTATTGGTGTCCAATGAAATGAAATACAAGCAATAACATGAATGATAGAAATTATTAAAAGAATAACCTGCTGGGTAAAAGAATGATATTTTTTAGAGCTACTTATGAACAGTAAAACATCAATAGAAACTAAAATGTGCAAAATGATTCAATAAACAGGAGGAAGAAAGTTACTGGAAGTAAACAGAGATCTGGGATTTCTGTTTTGTATTCATGGACTCACTATAAACAATTTTCTAAGTTCCTTTCCCTCTGTCATTCTACACGATAGTTTCTAGTTCCCAGCCAATATCTCCATTTGTACTCCTCTGAGTTATTGTAATACAAATAAATTCCAAATAGAATCCAGAATTATGCAGTTGCTTATTGAAAATGAGCTTCCATACGTATGTTCATTTTTCACAGAGCATGATTATTATAGCAAAACTTGAGCATGTGGTGTGTCCTCCCCTTCCAAAGTATGATCACAATTACATATGTTTTTAAATGTTAAGTCAAACTCTCTGAAAATAAACCTAATGAAGAGTACCAGAAGCACAGACTTACGTGTCTGTTTTCTCACTTGCTTTTCTGAGAAGTCTGCTTTTAATAAGTTCAAGGGCATGTAAATAGACAATAGAGAGAATATTTTTTTTATGCATTTTTATTAAAAAAAAATATAATAGGGCTTTCTACAGAATGAATAAAATTGAACTGTGCCAAATCAGCTAGCAAAGGAAATTCAACTAAAGAAAATGAAGTTTCTCAAGATATATGGAAAATTAAGTTACAAGCAGCCCCATCCAAAATTTCAGAGACAATAATTAGGTATTAAATCTACTACATTTACACTGGAAAACCTCATCTGCCACGTACTTATGCTCACAAAAGAAGACTATACCAAAAAGACAGATTTTGGCTGTCTTCCTTCCTTCTTCTGTTTCTCAGAAGGAAAGAGAGAAATGCAAAATGCCGTAGTTTTCTGGATATGGACAACAGAAAAGTGAAATGCTAAGGAAGGTTTGGAAAAAGATCGTTAAAAAGGAAATGAAGCTTTAGTGGGAAAAAGAGGAAAAGAATGTTATTGTCAATATAAAAGTATAATCATTGCCTGAATATCTAACTCCCCAAGGAGAATTGCATGAAATCTTCTGAAAACAATCAATAGTATTATTCTAATGCTCAGCTGCTCATTTCAAGTGCACTGATTTTACTTCAGACCTATGTAAGTAACTGATCAAAATTTGGTCTAAAATATTTAAGTGTTTTCTAACAATTGATTATGGCAATAAGTATGAAAAACTCATTGAAGTTATAACCAGGCTTTAATAATTGTTCTCAAAGCAGTTATATTTTTACAGATTGCAAAGGGATGAAAAGAGCTGCAGTAAAAGGAAGACTTATTAAAGAGAGATTAAACACAGTAGCATATGCTACCATGATGACATAGTGAAGAAAATAAATAAGCAGAAGAGAAAAAGCAGTTATACAGTTCCTGCTATTTTTAATAAATATCACTAACAGGATAACGTTCAACTGCCAAAAGAAAGGAGGTTGTTATACTCTGTTACTACGTCTGGCCCTGCGTTGCCATTCCAGAAGAGCACAAGTTTCTTGTAGATTCAACGTCTTATCTGCCTGCTCCTGAAGTCTTGGATATCCTAGGATGTGTGAAATAGCATTAGATTCTGTTATTTATGAATCTGAATCACTTGCAAGCTGTTAGTGAAAGTGTGTGTGAGCTCTGGGTACTTGCATGTTAGGTAACAAGAGTAAAGTTAATAAAACAGAAAATTGTAGTGTGCTATGCCCACACAGAACTGTCAACAGAGGGTACAAAGAGAAAATATTACTCCAGCAAATTCCTTAAAGAAAGGTATCTGTATACAAATTCTTTACTAGCAGTAAATATGAAGAACTTGGAGTTAAATCCCACCTCTGACTGCTGACTCACTGTGCAGTAAAACAAGCTACGGGTGTCTTCTTGATGATTCGAAAAGGTGTTCTTACCAGCTTTCATTCCCTTCAGTTTTTGACATATTCTGCTATTTCAGAGCTCTATTTTATTTTATATGCTTATCAGAATAGAACTATTTTACACTTCAGAACTGGCCAAAGCTTGATAATATATGGCCAAGATTGTAACTACATTTTTTTCCTGATCTTTTAGCTTAGTTAAATCCCGAGTAAGGATTATTCTCCTGTGTAAGACCTGTAATTTCTGTATATATTGCACTGCTCCTTTTTCTTCTTTCAATTATGCCAGATGGAAACAAAACAAAGAATAGTTGCATGTCTGGTATGTTAATATCTTTATACTTCTGCATTTGAGTTAAGCAGATGGGGATTAGGTAATTCTGCATGGCTATCTCTCCCAAACAAGTTCAGATAAGGTATAAACTCTAAATTCTAAAATAATTTTCTCAGCTTTTCTATGTGATCTGCTGCAGCAAAGATATTCACTCATACACTATTGATTGGAAATGTTTTTGTACATCTAATCAATAAACGAGTTAATATGTGTTAAACCAAGCTTCTAGACTATTTGTCTTGCTCAGCCTAACTAATACAAAGCTGTGAGTGATTCATTTCAGAGCAGCAGTACAATGTGAAAACCAGACTGGTGTCTTTTTAATGTGAGTGTCTGTGTGTGCTTATAAACACAAAATGTCATTTAAAATATTTTCCCCTGGCAATATTTCCCCCATTTTAAGATCAGTTCTATTGACTCATAATAATGGTCTCTAGATACTCATCTGACAAATGGCTGTTTAATTTATTTTTTATTATGAAAGATTTGACCTGGTTTGTTCGTCTATAAATATACATTTTTGTGCTGTAGACACTAATATGCATTTGTGTTAGCTTTTATCCCTGCTGTGTTTGTACAACACAGTGTGATATTCACAAACAGAAAGAAAAGAGATTAAAGAATATTTGATAGTGTTGCCTAGCATTTTAAATACAGCCAAATAAATAAATTAGTGCCCACTTCATCAACTGCTAGTATGCAGTATGGCTGGCATACTGCATCAGTATGGCTGAAATGAAACAGAGAGTGGGCCAGAGAGGAAAAAAATCTTCATCTTAGGTGAAAAGAACCCTCATGTTGTCAACAAAGCAATAAGATGAGAGCTACTGAATTCTACTGAACTCATAATTTTTAAATGATATTCACCCTCCCTACTAGGGTATCTGATGTAGCTCCAGCTTAGCAATAATTATAAGGAATTTTGCCATACCATAATGTAAGATTGTCAAAGGAGTCTGCAGGAATCTTTACCTCTACAAAATAGAAAAATGACAGTCTTAAAAGGTCTAGAGCCACAGAAAAATTCAGAAAGCAATTTTGAGTTTCAGAGCCCTATTTTAATCACAGAATGACACAAGTCCAATTTTTTGAAAAGCAGCTAAAACCATTGTTTTTGTTTTCAAAACTGAAACTAAACTTCTCTTAATTATTATTATTATTATTAATTATTATCATAAAATGTGTGAATTATTCCTATTTTCTATTCCTCTGCTGGTGTATATGTTGCTCATCTCATAATTTTAGGAATATTTAACCTACTTAATACCATTTTGTAGAGTTTTCAATCATTAGAAGTGAATTTATGAAAATCAGCTTCAAAAACCAAGCATGGAAGACAAGGGGCTGGTGCACTAGATGAGCCTTCAGGTCTGTTCTGATCCAAACAATTTTATAATTCTGTTACATGAAAGGAATTATAGGATGCTCCTAGTCACTAGTTCATATGGATACTTCCTAGTCACAAGGCATTTCCCATGTCAGAGAGTTTCCAAATACAGAAAATTTCAATTTAACGCAAAAGGCCTACCCCATTATTTAATCTATTTTCTGCCCTTTGTACCCTCAAGGTATTGTGAAAGAAAGTAACATCATTTGCTGGTGTTACACATGGGAAAAACTTATTCCCTGAGTTATCAAAAAGAAAGATTTTGAAAGATGCCTGCTTTGTAACTGAAGAACTTCTTTCAGAAGGATTTGAAGAATATGATTTGTCCTACACTAATGAAGAACATAATTTATTTTATAGTATATGTGCATAGCCACATATCATTGTTGAGGTGAATGTAAGGTGGAGACTGACAAGCAGGGACTCAATCATAGCTAATATTATTAACATCTGTAACATATCCAGAGAAATAGCTGAGGCTTGCATTGCTGGAAGGTGGTATGTACTTTTTCCTGCAAAAGAATGGGGACAAATCCCAAAATTGTTATTGAAAACTGAAAAAAAACCCCACAAAACAGTCGGTGTAGAGCTATTAGAGGTTAAAGATCAAAATATTTTCATTGAGTTCTATTGCAACAGTGTACTAGTATACTGCTAGTACAAAGCAAAGCAATTACAAATATCAGCTGCTTTCTTATCTGCAAATTGTTAATAAACTAATGATGTATTTCCCTGCTAATAATGGTGTTTTCAATAATTTTCCAAAAATAAATATAGCTAAAAACAATTAAAACCTATAAATTGACAGATTGATTGTATGTGGTCATATAAATCATATAGTACAATATTGATGGTTCAGACTGGATGATCCAACTCTAACAGATAGAAACAGGCAAGAAAAATCTTTGAACACCTTTGGGAAAAGAAACTGAGGCTTTAAATATGAAAAGGACATAAAAATCCTTTTCTCTCCTTTAAAAATATGATGTTTTGGAAATCACCTTCAACTCCAAACTAGTACTTTTCCCTCTGAAGAGTGAGAAGGGAATAGTCACCACGTCTCTACCAGGAACATTTGCTTCCTTCCTGTTACAGTGATTAGCACAATGTGAAAAATACTATCAGTTCCAGCTCAGTACTCCAGTTTTCCAAAACTGTCAAAACCATATTCATGCAAAAGTATGCACACAAGCATAATGAAACAAACTGATAGAAAATGGCACAAACATAAGCACAGGCAGCAGTGCCTAGCTTATGAGCCCTCATTAAGATATATGAACTCAACTTGTAAATTTTTCTCTCCAAAATATTTAGCAACCATTTTCAGATTGCAAATTTGGAATCAAGTAAAGTTAGCATCTAGTAGGCCTTATAAAGTCTCATAGCAGACCTAGACTTTGCAAGCAGGTTATCTGGTTCAGCATTTTATAGACATTTGCAAGCAGAATGTTATCATCTCGAGTATTAATTGTGTCTGGGAATCACAACTGTACCTGAATTATCTATACATTAATGCCACCCTTATTTGATTGCAAATAAAGCACTCTGATATTTGCAGAAATGTCCATTTTTCCCCTTTTTGTTTTTATTCTACACTTCAATTTAGTCTACTTTTTTTAGATCCAGTGCAATGCTGTGTAACAACCCATAAAATTCTGTTTAACATAATTAAAACTGTGGAGTATACACATATCCTACAGAAAAAAAAGTTGGATATTTAAAGGACCAGGAGTGCAAACTTTCTTCTTTTGCATAGAATCTGGCAGGTAAAGTACTTGCAAGGAAACAGGGATACTCAGTTCAATTCTTGCTTCAGCTTGGTGGGCTGAGCTTCAGTTCTTCCAGTAAAAAATGCTATTTCATAGAATTGTTAAGGTTGCAAATGACCACTATGATCACCAAGTCTAACCATCAACAAGCATCACCACAATGTTCACCATTAAACCATGGCCTCAAGTGCCATATCCACATGTTTTTTTGAATTTTTCCAGGGATAGTGACTTCACTGCTTCCCTGGGCAGCCTGGTCCAATGCTTAACACCTTCCATGAAGAAATTTTTCCTAACATCCAATCTAAATCTCCCCTGGCCCAACTGGAGGCCATTTCCTCTCTTCCTGCCACTCATTACCTGTGGGAACAGAAGAGCCCCCACCTCACTACAATCTCTTTTCAGGTAGTTGTAGAAGCGAGAAGGTAGACTTCATGTGCCTGAAGCAAAGCTACGCTTGCTAGCCATGTAAAATTTATGGGGATAGAAGGAAAAGAAGAAGCATACAAGATGGAGGTCTGGACATGAAAAGGTAGTACTGGGTTCCGATTCCTTTATTTAGGATTAATAATATAGTAACCAGATCACATAAAATGTACCATTCCTTCAAGATCAGTAACCCAAAGCTGGTCTGGAAATCAATTGTAGTCTTAATAGTCTGGGTTAGACATTGTTCACAATAATATCACAAAGACCTTAGTCTATGGATATTAGACATAATACATTGATTAGCATCTTGGAGTACACCCCAGAAAACAACAAATATGTTCTCCTTAACAACATACTCAAAGAATGAGTACCTTTTGAGCAGAGCTCAAGAGATTAAAGCTCCAATAAATTTACAGTAGACAAAACACCTGCATGTACTTTTCATTACCTAGTCATACTTCAAGAAGGATGAAGAGAAGACCTCACAGAGCCCTACCATATGTTCAGCATTTTATCCTCTTGAAAAGACTGTTATAAGTATTGCCTAAATGATTATAGGCTATAAACTTCATCACTTTTTGAATTTCTGTCTTGAACATTCATAACATTTTGTATGAAAGGCTATTTTTATCCAAGATTAAGGAAAGTAAAAAAGAAAGAATAAAATAATCACACCTTGCATGACTGCAATTGTCCAAGTCTGGACTGTATGGGAACTCGTGGGAAAATCTCTCCACAAAACAGGGAATTGGGCTGCAGAACTGCTTAACTTGTCATGCAGCAACGTGCACAGGACCAGGGGTTTGAGTTCAGGACACGACGTATAAAATAAAACCTGGACCATATTTTACTGTTATATTCAGTAACATAAGGAAACACACAATAGCTGTACCGAACCCCTGAGTGAAAAAACAAAAAAAAAGGTAAAAGAACTCATTTAGAAACAAATAGTTATGGAACTTTCCAAATGTTTCAAACCACTAAGTCAAATGACAGCCTACAAGCAGCAAAATTTCAGCAGTATCAATGTATTAAAGAAGGAATTTAAGTTTTGCTAAAAAAACCACCTCTATAAATTTGAAATGTAACAGCAAAATTCCCATGACTTTCCCCCTTTCTTCAAATGCTCTTTAGAAATAAAATTTAATCCTCGGCTGAGATCCAGTATGATGAGTCCAAGTTACAACTTGAGAAGCACATATTGTACCCAAGCAACTAAAAACCCCTAAGAAAACCCAGAAACCCAGCAAATTATGCTGCTATCAAACTTCAGAAATTGGAGTTCAGAGACTGTCATGTTTGTGACACATCTTGGTCTAAGACTGGTTTTAGTGGTTAAGAGAAATATTAAATTCCCTCATGAAGAATTTCAGACTTCCTCTTTACAGATCATTCTCCACATTCTCTCCAATTTCTCAGAGCCTGTGGCCCAAATCTCATAGCTGATGAGTACAGCAGTCAAGTTCCTGACACAAACACGTAGAGAGAGTGATTCCAACATATCCAGCTCGCCATCTATTCTCTTGTCAGGTGTTACTTGTTATTATCTCCCAAGTCTGCATTTTCTTAAACTCAAATCATGCAATACAGTCATGAGGTGAAAACTCATATTTTGTTGACTTGCTAATTAAGAAAGTAGATGGAATACTTGAAACACATATTCCTAAACTTTTTTTTTGTCACTGTCAAGAAGTTTAACACAATTTGTGAAAGCTTGGAAATGCTAGCTGTTGCATTTTTACTCTTATTTATTCACTAGAAAAATCAACATTAAGCAAAGAAAATTGGCATCTAGTTCTGAAAGCCAGTTCTAGAACGAGGTGGAAACTTGCAACCCCCTTAATTTCTATGCTAAAAGAATAATCAGTGCAGAGAAAGAATACCTAATTTGCAAACATTCATTCAATTCTTTGCTTATCATCTAAGGTAGTCAAGAGAAATGTCATTATACAAAACCGATGTTTGCTTCAGTAGCAGAGGGAATGAGAACAGAACACTTTATAAACACCTCCAAGGAATTGATAAGGGATGACTGCAGTTATCGGCATCAGAGGCATAGACAAGAAGCTTCTTACCCGCTGCTAATGCCACAAGCTACCCAATCACTCCATCTATAATGACACCCACAGGAAAATATTTGGGACCATACTCTGCGTGCTTCCAAAACATACAGCACTGAGCATTTCTTCCTCCTAAATATATATTGTAAAATAGTTTCTAAGGAACTATCAAATGAACTTATATATTCATAATTCAGTGGATTCCTGACTGCTGACTTTTTTCAATGTCTTAGAGTTGCTAGTACATAGAAAATTTATTTTACTTCAGGTGAAAGAGTTCTCTGTCTGTGTAAAAGGAGGATGCAAATTCTACATTGTATCTTATTAAGTTCCAGATGGCCGCAGACAGCAGCACAGTGACAAACATAACCTTCCTGAGTAATCACAAATATGCTAAAAAAGTACAGCATACCTGGACTGTTACCTTGACTGACTTTCTATGTGTGAATTACTTTTTCAGAAATTAAATAATTGTTCAGCTAGCCCATGGGTTTATTGCTTTTTTGAATCACACATACAGGTAATGGTTCCTATTCCCATCCTAAGAAATATGCATAGCACAGGAAAATTTTGCTGTAGTGCAGCCACGGCAGGGCTATTTAAGCAAATGAAAATGTCTCCTTAAGAGCTGGTTTCTTTCTGCACTTGTTCGCATCAGAGAGAAATAGAGCTAATGCTATGCTCTTATGAGTGCTTTATGCATTCTGACAAACCAAACGAGGTTTGTCAGGAGAGGCTCTAGGCAGCATGGAACTGCTGCAATTTTACATCTCATTGATTACCACAATGGGAATTGAAAATGGTGCTCTGCTTTCGACGTGATATTAAAAATACTGTTGCAGACCTCAGAAAAATATGCAGGTCCTTCAGTAGAGGGAAAACTTCGTATAGCATTGTTTCCTCATGAATTTGAGTCAGGCCCATCTGACCTTTACAAAGGCTAATAATAAAGCAATAAGGTGACACGCAGTAAAGCACGTCATTCTGTGAGTAGTTCTGCAAGAGGATACATGAAACAAAAGGGCAGTTCAATACCCTGAGGCTTTGGGGATCTGCTTGTTTTGTGGTAAGTGCATCCTGTATACTGCTGGCATTACACAGAGTATGTGGGAATGCACATGTCACAACCAACAATACTAAAAGAACAAGGACATAAAAAGAACTGTAAGAAAATTAAGATTTAGTGATATTGTTACACTGCCTTTATTATTGGCTGGTTTGATGTTCTGGAGAGGTTTTCTATCAAATTTTCAGAACACTAATTATTTTTATTGCTATCATACAAAAATCTCAAATATTTTCTCTTCCCATATATTCAGTGACTTATTTTTGCTGGATCCAGCGTTCCCCATCCACAGAACATTGCCATTTTATAAGGGATGGACTTACATTCTAATCACAGCAAAACAACCCCAAAACCACAGAGAATAATCTATAGTGACAGCAGTAGAAGTTTGTTCTACTCAGAGATTGCAAGTGACATATGTAGTACCATGTGCTAAGCAAGCTGTGACAGTCACTAACCCTTTGAGATGCCTAGCAACCTTCAGTAGCATTCAGTAGGAAGAGAAGATTTTCAGCACTCAACAGAATTAAATTCCTAATAAAACTGTTTACTCAGGATCAATCCTAGCAGCCCTCAATGGTCCCTAAAATCAGGCAGATTCATTAGTTACTGCAATCGCAGCATCAAAACCAATTTAATTTAAAAACTAAATCTCTGTATTTAAAGATAATGTCAGTTTTGTAGAATCTGCAGTGGACTGGTCAACAATCTGGGAATTAAATCAAAGCTCTGAATTTCATCATACCTTTCTGATACTTTGCATATATATATATATATATACAATGTGTATATACATGTGTGTGTGTGTATATATATATATATATACACAAATACCTACACCAATAGTTTACATTTATATCCAATTCAGATACATTTTCAACACATAACCAGTAAAAACAACCATCAGTATAACAGGCAACCTAATCAATGGAGTTTGAAAGAATACGAAAATTGAAAACCAAGTTTCAGTAACTTAATAACATCTGTTTTATTCCCATTAGGAATATCCAATCACAGGAAGTTGGATGCAAAAATTGAACACAAGCACTTCCAGTGACTCCCAAGAGAACATATTGGGATCTATGTATGCGCTAAAACTAGGTCTGCATGATAGACAAGCCAATCAATAAAAAAAAGAAACAATAACTCAAATGGCACTCAAATACTACCAAGTGACCAATAAGAACTAAGCTATATATGAGGACAACTGGGAGTTTGATCAGTAGCAGAACAGGAAAAGATCCCTCTTCCACCCCAAATGTAGCTTTTGAGAATTTACAAGTATCTTTTCCCTGCCTGAGAAGGATATGATAAAAGCAACAGTCCACCTAGAAATCCAGTAAGAGCTCTCATTCATCACCATTCTCATTGTGTCTTAAGGACACAAAAATGCAAGAATAAATTTGTGTAAAAAATATCATCTTGGATTTCTGGATCTTTTTTGATATAAAGCAAGATAACGATAAAGGAAGTAAATCCCAGAGAAATGATATGGTGATGGGTAAAGCTTCCTGATTCCACTTGAAGAAACCGATTTGTTAAGAACAGAAATCATCTGCTAGCCAAACCCAGCAAACATTTAATTTTTCTGTAATAATAAGAAACTCTTTCATGAAAAACAGTGTGATGTGTACAACTGCATCTGTGAAAACTGTTCTCACCTACTGGTTATTGGTCTACTGCAAAGGCATTAATTTGAATTTTAATACTAATGGAATCACTATCATCCTTGAGTTTATATATATATATATACATATAAAATACATATATGTACACACATATATATATATAAAACTAACATATATATATATATGTTAGTTACCTATCACCTAGTACTTCACATGGTAATGGTGCTTCATAGAACATAACCATTGCAAACTTACTGGTATACCGAACATAAAGAATATGATTTTCTATTATTTTATTAATTTTTGTACATGCCATATACATATATAAACTAAACCTTATAATACCAACAGCAAATTAAGGTTGTGAGAATAAACAGAATATTTAAAAGAAGAAAGAACAGAAATAAAGAACTACTTTATAAATTTCAATGAATTATGACAGTTTCTAACACCAATAAAGAGTTTTAGATTGACTATTCTTCACTATAACTGGCTTCAACTGCTCCAGATGGTCATCAGCTGCTATGAAATGCCTGACCTGATGATAATATTCACTAAGAGTTCCATAAAGAAAACAGTGAAATAGTAATTTCGTTAGTATAGCTCTTACACAGAGCAGTGTATTGGAATACCATAGAATCACAGAATGGATGAGGCTGGAAGGGACCTCTGTAAGTCATCTGGTACAAAACCCAAGCTCAAGCCCCCAGATTCAGAGGCCTCTGGCCCTGCTCTCGTACAAGGGCTCGTTCCTCCTCAGGTGCAGAACTTTGCACCTCTCTGTGCTGAATTTCGTGAGCTTCCGGTCAGCCCATTTCTCCAGCCTTTCAAGACCCCTCTGGATGGCAGCACAACACTCTGAATATGCATATATAACACATTCTTGGGTCACTTGTTTAATACACTGCTAATTTTGTAACTTCACCTTTTTTTTTCTTTTTTCTTTCTGTGAAATATAAAAAATATTAACACTATCTCCTTCTTCTTTTGCAATTTACTGAATCGATAATATATGCATTGTGCGATTTTTCAGCAGAGACTGAATTTTTTCTTACTTTCGGGAAGTATCTATCACATTACGAATGGTGCTACAAGCAAAAACACTGCAGCTTGGGCCTATTAGTCTCACAATGAATACTCTTCATCTGAATGCATTGAATCATGTTTATATTAAAAAAGAGATACAATAAATGAAACATTTGTAACATCTTGGTGCTCTACTGAAAGTCTAGTTGTCTAAATGGCAGAATTATAGCCAAATATTTAGTTTGTTTTGGTTGGCTGGGATTTTTTGAAAAAGAAAAGAAATAAACTAAGGTACTGAAGTTCTGATTTTGGGTACCCAGTGATGGAAACCTTACGGCCTGAACTTGAGGGTTGCTGAAGTCCTGGTGAATTCAAAGTTAGGCATCATCAGCATTTTGTAAATTCAGACTTCGCAGGTATTTAAACTTGGTTACTTGTATACCAATACATCCAACACAGAACAGTAAAACATGTATGGCAATCCACTCCTTTGAAAAAGGATTATGTAATTTTAACCACCTTCTAAGAAGTGGAATGATCATAAAATATGATAAATATTAATATAAATCAATAGAATATATCATAAATGGAATTATACCTAAGTGCTAAGTTTTATTATGCTATTATTCACATTATTCTTTATTTAAATTAGTGAAAATTAAATAAAGCAGGAATGATGCTTTAAATAACTTTGAAACTTTAAACTTCAAAATACATTTGCATTCCTTATACAGATATACGGAGTCTCATTTATGCTGCATTAATGGCAGTCTCAGTGTAAAAAAACTCTCTAGAAGAATGCTTCAAAGCTAACTGACAAAAATACAAATTTTCTCTCAAATTTGCCGTCAGAGCAGAGGGAGACCAAATAACTGCCCTTTGCCCCTGCTCTTTCCACGGACAAGGAATGATGGTCTCTGAGAAGGAGATAGTGCCAGTCACCACAGCCTTGATCATGTATATTGCTTGCACCTGAAGGAGTATTGGATTCAAAGCATTATTGGATGACAAATTTTACCAGTATATTTCAAATTAACTTAGTCCATCACCTCCATCATATACCTTACATGGGTCTGATGCAATCATGGGTGCAAAGTCACCCTAAGTCTAAGCAATCTTGTAACCAAAATTATAATGACAAACAGGATATTCTGAGATGAAAGAGCGACCAGAAAAGCTTATTTTAGAAGGACAGATTAGTCCAACACGACTAAAAAAAGAAAAAAAAGTGATTTTATGAATATCTGAAGGTTACAGATCTTGAGAAAGAAAATGTAGCGTGGTACAGTGAGAATGAAATGCCAATAAAACAACAATAGTATGAAATGAAGGTAATAAGCTCAATAGCAGCAAAACACTTCATGAGACTGAAATCTATCCAATAGAGACATAATTCTGTAAGGCAGGAACATTTGGAAATAGAGTAGACAAAGAGTGAGACAGCATGAGACAATTGTGTACTGATGATACAGAAGGCTAAATCATCTATATTTGCCTTTTTGTCTTTGAGATTACTTCTTCTAGTCAATCATTCTGGAGCACCACTACATTTTAACACCTCTTTCTTTCATTTTCTTTCTCCCTTCCTCTTCCTTTTGAAAGCACTATCAAAATAGATGTGACCTCATTTCCCTTCTTTTCCTTCTGCTTTAAAGGAACAATCTGTATAATCACTATGTTTACCCTAATGTTTTCACATTTGGTTTTTTACATCTGAAAACCTATTTTAAGCAACATCTGGACACAGTGTTCAACATTCCTCCCCTAAAATATAGTTTTCTGTAGTCATGTGATTTTTACAAGGTCACCTATCACAAAAGTCAGTGACCTTATAAAAAAGCAGATGAATGAGTGAGGAAAGACTTGGGCTGGAGAAAATGTTAAGTATCATGACTGTTTACCACATGCCTACATCCACATACATAGTCCATTCACAAAGAGTAGACTAAGGCTCTTCCAAAGAGAGCAAAAAGCCTAGAAGCCTGCAATCATTTTAGAGAAAAGATTTAATATTAATACAACTCTAGAAAGTAGTATTCAAAAGTTTTTGATGACAGAAGAAAATAAATACTTCTCTCTCCTTGTTTAAAAAAAAAAATCAAGTTTTGGCTTTACTAGGAAACTATTCTAAATACAATAATATCTGTTATCTGTATATCTTTGTTGAGATTCTCTATATCTGCTAGAGGGGAAGTTTAATGAATTTCTAGAACGTTTTCAGTAATATTCATATTTTTTCCAATAACTTTTGGAAAACACTTTCAAATGTCAAAGAGAAAGGGAGGAAAAATACAAAGAGAGTCACTAGCATCCTAATAGCATACTTTCTGCCAATAGCTGCTAATATTTAAATTCTTCAAGAAGTGATGCCTCTTATGAAATGCTTATATTACCATTTTTTCAATACAAAACCCATTATCTACTTTGAGTCTCTTGTAACAAGTGTCTGAAATATAAGGTTTTTGTTTCTCAATCCCTTCCACATTCTTATTATCACACTCAATGTTAAGAAATGGAAATTTCCTGTCATTCAGTAAAATGTCAAAGTTTTTGGTCCCAAAGAAAGAAATAAAATATTAAATAATATTAAAAATTGCTTTCACATTTTATTTAGTTTGATTAACTTGATTTTTACTTGTGGTCTGTAACTGGGGGATTATCTAAGAGCTTCCACTGTCTTTTGGTGGAGTACATGCAACAGAAATATCTGTCATCTCTATACACAGAGTTGTTTAATTGATTTGGTAATATTTGGTATGTAAGAGCAGCATCTTTTAAAGAAAATCTATCTACATTGTTTCCTCACACACAATAAAAAGTGATGCATAACTTAAACTTTTTTTTTTTTTTTAAATTCTCAGCAGCTCTTATCATCCTTCTCATTTCACCTCCAATAAAAATAATATTTTTGGTTGATGGTCTGAAAGTATGATTTAAACTGATCTTTTTCACACACTTCCTATTAAATTCATCTTAAATGCTGGTGAAATTCAACAATTGGCAGACTGCACTGAAGATACATGAGAGTGGAATAACAGGCATTCTGTGGACTGTTTGGAAAAGACAATGTGATATAAAGGGTTTACTAAATAAAATATTAAAAAGTAAATAAATAAATAATAAATAAGTCAATATATAAATAAATAAGAATAAATTAAGAATAAAGTAAGACTAAAATAAGTAATAAATAAATAAGTAATAAGTAATAACAAAATAAATAACCTATAACCTATGGTGCTACAATCTCACGGCCCTTTGATACTTTTTGTATCATAGGAACCTGCATGAGGCAGGAACTCTAGACAGAAGAACCTATAAAAAGTACTTGGAATAAAATCTGTGTATCCCTGAAAATCTGTATGTATTGAAACCCATCACACAGAATACTACTGAAATGTAGTAATACCGAGGTATTGCTAGTCCCCACTAAACACTGATCTTGTTTGAATTCCAAGGAGACTTTAGAGTTTTTGTTTTCTTATTTGTAATACAATGAAAGGAACCTTTGAAAGTCATTTCAAGCAGAAAAAACCAACCAACCAAACAAAACAAAAATCAAAAGACTAACCCAAACACAATATTTGTATTAATTTCTGAAGAATATGAAGAAATGTTTCATAAGAATTTAAACCACTCCCAGAATTTGACATGAAATTAGTAGATATTTTATTCAGCTCTGATCTGTTCCTTTTTTTCCTCTTTGGGGGAAAATGGAAAGGAAGAAACAGTCAAATAATATCGTCTAGCTGCAGCACATACCTGCTGATGTCATTGCAACTAAAGCGGAAGCATTCACTTACTATTTAAAAACGCATTCTGACATACTAGGCTAGATAAGCTATTTGACAGTTTATCATGTGACAAACTCCTCTGCTGTTTCTTCCAGTGCAGCCCAGAACACTTCTGAAAAACTACAAGTCAAAGGCTTGAAGAACATACAGTAATGTTTGAAGATGCCAGTTATCTTGCCTGGTACTTTCCATGCTTAACACAACAACAAAACGTAAGGCGTCTACAAGACAGAGTTTTGTGGAAAGTACACCAAGACAGAACTAATGTGAGAGTTCATATTAAGAGGCAGAACCCATGCTTTGCCAGAAGATGCAAAGAATGGATAAGGTAAGGCAGTCTGTTGCAGTCGATAGAATCAGGTGGGTTTCTTGCCCTGGTAACCCTTACCTCCTCCTGGGCTGGGTATTGTGAGTTAAGTAAACTATTGCCTTGGAAGAACAAATGATTTAGCCTGACTTGTCTCAAAGGCTCCGTCATTTGTAAAGGACAGTTAAACAAGAAATTATTCCCTCCACCCAGGCTCATTTTAGGGCAATTATAGGGAGCATAACACACAGTGATGTTATGTCTATTACGTACAGATAAGGAGGAGTCTCTCTGAACATTCCAGGCTTTATTATACAATTTTTTTGTTGTTGTTATCTTTACAAAACACCAAGAATAGCTAAAAAAGCTGTTTTACAATAAGTCCCAACTTGACACCTTTTGGGGTTTTGTTTTGTTTTGTGGGTTTTTATGATCAGATTATTCTCAACATGTTCTGGAAGCCAGGAACCAGTCCTCTGAGCAAAATGCGAGTGGCAAAACTGGAGTTATGATTGAAATCTAGCTTTGCTCTAATAGAGCTACAGAGCCAAATAAGATCCACAGCAGCACTTGGATCCTTTTGCTGCCGTGTCCTAGGCCTAGGCACTCAGCTCTGGCTGAAAATGGAAGGGTATCAACAATATTTGCCATTGATGCTATGCTTACTTGATATGGTCAGTCATATCAAAGTACTGGGTATATTTATCATACATCTGCAAAACAAAGTATCTGATTCTACCAAGGAATACAGAGAAAATAACATCTTTTAGGAAACAGTTGTTTTTTGCTTTAGTGAAAAGGGAATTTATTGAATCAAGAAAGAAGTAATCTAAATCCAGAACCATGTTTTCAATGCCATTACCTAGTTCACGTCCTGAAAGGAGAAGATTTTGAGAAACTTAAGGACTGAGTTAACAGAAATATCTTGAAGTTCAACAAGTGCAAATGTCTGCAACCAGCATGGCTCGATACTGACAGTTCTAGAAACTCTGAGGGAGAGAACTTGGAGGTCATTCTGGATGCCAGGTTGAACACAAACATTTCCACCGAGCACTGCACAATGTCTCTGCAAGTTTGCCAAACCCCAGGCTGGACTGTTAGGAGCACCATGGCCAGCACACCAAGGGAAGTTGTTAATTGTCCTCCTCTACCTGGCACCAGTGAGACTGCTTCTAAAACACTGGAGCCAGTTTTGGGCCCCAGATTTCAAGAAGGATGTGGAAAAACTGAAGAGGGCTCAGAGGAAGGGTACCGAGAGTGTCAGGGTCTGGAGTCTGTTTGTAGGAGGAGAGGTTGAGGGAGTAGGCTGGTTTTGTCTGGCAGAGATGGTGTTAAGGGGTGCTGCTCTGTTGGCAAAATGCAGTCATTAAAGGGGATTTGCAAAGATGACCACAGCAAACACTTTTCAGGAGTGATAGATCAAAAAAAGGGGCATCAGCCAAAAACAGCAGGATGGTATTTAAGACCAGATATTAGGAAAAAAGTTCTCCATTAGGACATTCAGCACAGGAGCAAGAGGGGCTGTTCCTCTGGTACATCTGTTCTTGAAGGGTTTGAAAACTAAACTAAACAATTCCAGGCCTAATTTGATGTAGTGATAGTGATAGCCTCAATTTGGGAGGACAAATGGTCATGAGGATTTCCAGTAATCCTTTCCATACAATAATTTCGCTATTCTATTGAATTATAAAAATAGCAACACTTGCAAAGACGTATTCACAAATATTTTCTATTAAATACACAATAAAACTAATTAACAACTTAAAATAGGCAAAAATTAAGAAGTAGAAGTGTAACAATTTTATGTAGTTTGAAGGGTTATTTCAGGCACTCTAGTTTGCAAAAAAAAGCCCAGAAATATTAGGAAAAAAGTAGAAAAAATAAGCTTTTTGTTATCTAAACTCCCAGCTTACAGAAACAGACATATTGGAAAAATAATCATGGTTTAATGTTTTTACATAGGCATGGATATACTTTTATAGATGTCAGAAATTAAATTTTATATGTGATGTAATCCAATATTATGCACAATAATTAAAATTTAAAAAGTAATGACCACTATTTTGAAAGAACAGAATGCTTAGTTCTAAACCCACTTTCATTTGTTTAATAATATTTCCCAAGGGTCTAAAAGGTGCTGAACAACTATAGCCTCTAATGACTTTGTAATCCTATTTTGCACTTGGCTTATTATAGCAACTTGCATTTCTCTTCTATGGCTCAATCCTGCATGGTAGAGAGATCTCGTCCTGATCCAGTAAAGATTCCCAATTCCTGTAGATTGTATCCAGATCACACAATCTCTAGAAATTTCATTTTCAGTAAGGATGATAGAAGAAGTAGAAGAAAGAGTCTTAACACTGCTTTGCCAACACAAAAGAAAGCTGAGAAAGGCTGATATAAAGAAGGTAGTAAAATGAACAGATTGCAATAAATTGTTTTCTTTATGGATCAAGGCATTGAACCAATTGCCATTGGTTTTGGAACTGTAACTAAATCACAGTTCCCTTCCTGGGATTCTTCCTGGTTATTCCTTTCCATACTGGAGGAGCTGAACAACTGTTCAGTCTCACTTTCCATTTACTCCCATCTGTATTGTCAACCGATGCACAATAAAGTAACTTGAATTTTCAAGCTGGGTCTTTCAAATAGGTGTGAGTTTTATGGTCATTACCTAATTATACTTTTTAATACAATTCTTTGCTTTTATATTAAAGTTACCATTATTTCAAGTGGTATAGGTTTTTTTGTTACTCCATTTGCTACTAATAATATGTTTCTAACCATATAATGATCTATTATATTTACATGTAGCAGCTGCTAAATTTTGCTGCACTTACTCTGACCTACACAGAAGCAAGCACAAAATGTTT
This sequence comes from Ptilonorhynchus violaceus, assembly GCA_013397565.1. Classification (NCBI taxonomy): domain Eukaryota; kingdom Metazoa; phylum Chordata; class Aves; order Passeriformes; family Ptilonorhynchidae; genus Ptilonorhynchus; species Ptilonorhynchus violaceus. The sequence goes on along the minus strand of VZRJ01003181.1, from coordinate 703,669 downwards.
GCCTTTTAGGAAAAGGGCTCCATTTAACATTACTGTCTCTGAGTTACTGCATCTCGATCACTCTGGAATTCCTCCAGTCCATTTTACCTGTACAACAACTCAGAACAGTGGTAGAAGCTATGGAAAAAAATTACAGGAAATTACTTTTTTTTTAAGAATTAACACTGTAATAAATGCCTTTGGAGGAGGAGGGATGAAAGGGGGAAATGGTTCTTTTAATGATAGGGGCACTCTATTTGGACTTAGATAGGATCTAATGCATCAATATGAACAATGATAATAATTACTCAATGACTTTTGATTTAATTTTCATGGCCAGCTCTGGGACACCGCAAAAGAAACCCAGCTGTTCCTTGATTGCACATTTGATATTAAATGGTGTTATATTTTCCTCACTGCAAAGCAGAGAGTTACTAACACAGCAAGTCAGTTACTATGTATGTTCTCTGTAATACTCTGATCGTAGCAAAATGAAAATAGATTTTATAAAAGAATCAGGTAAGGAAGAAAAATAAAGCCTGCCATGGAAATGCTGTACATGCCACTCTGATAGATATACAGCAGGACTGGACATAGGGTACCTGTGTTGTGTATATATATGTGTATATGGATTGGATCTAGCAATAAATGCAATTGCAAAGTTAAGCTAAACCACATTTATCAGTTCTATTTAATAATTGTTTGCATAGCCTGTACCATAGGACTATGATCATTCATCTTCTAGCCTATTCAAGCACACTGACATAATCTAACAACATCGGCTTTGAAAAGATAAACATAAATTCAAACTACACTAATTCTTTTTTATTTGAAAGACAGGTCTGATTAAATACATGATTTACTTTATGTTAGAAGTCAGCAGTTTTTAATGGTGTTCTAGGAGCTGAAATCCATGACAACTGCAACTTTTGAGATTTTTGACACAGGCAAACTATGTATGTAAAGGGTTCAGATATAGATTTAGTTTTCTTACCCAAAGAACTGAAGTTTGAGGGCTTCAGTTTATACCCTCTGCCATCACAGATAATGGTGGTGGCTAATTCCCACACCTTCTGGAATAGGGGTAATAAAGAAACCAGAAACACAAAGTCCATAAAATTTAAATTGGTCATTCTTTGTCCCAAGGCATTAATATTGTGTATGCTTGTTGTTTGAAGAGAATTCGCCCCAGACCATCACTTCTTGATTTTTAGTCATGGTGCATAACAACTGTCTCTTGTTTCCTCAAATCTCATTCACATTTATTCAAGAAGAATTAAACTAACTAGGAATAGCTATTTACATTGCTTGAGTAAGTTTACTGGTAGCATCAACCAAAATACAATGATCTTTAAAAGGAATTTACATTTTAAAAAATAGGTTTTGGTATTTTTAATTTCAGCTCTTTCAAAATATTGCAGATTAGTATTTTAAAAATATCTGTACATTTCTACTTTTGCACCTACTGTCTGAAGAATGAGAAATGCTCAATTTAATTTATTTTGCATCTGCTAACAGACATTTACTTCCTTCTAAAGATGACTGATGTGCTGATCACATTTCAATGCAAGAAAGTATCACCAAATAAGGGCAGAATTTTCCATTCACTTCTGTTGTATTTAGGCAATACTTGTTCTGAAGAATGTTCTAGTTTTTCACCCATATTTAGAAAATGTATTGTGTACCATGGTGAGATAGTCTGATTCTTGCCAGATTTGAACAAAAAGGCAACACAACGTTAGATAATTTTAGTCATAATGATACCATTCAGTGGAATCAGTTATGCAATTCTATGTTTTCACAGCATTATGGAGTTGTGTTAGGATACTAATTTCTTGGCATTGTAGCCCAATTATTTTCATTTATGAACTCGGGAGGGTGGAGGGAAATTTGCCATGCTAAAATTTGAAGCAGTCCTTTAGCTTTCTACTTTCAGTCCACTGTTGCACATACACTATTACCATAACAGTGGAACAATCTGCTATTGCAGAAGAGGCAAATCAGATGGATTTAAAAAACAGAGGAACACTGTCAGGAATTTTTTGATGAAGAGTAAAGGAGGTGAGTATAATATGTAGAAAAGTCATGTATGAAGCAGATCTTCTTTGTGGAATGCAAACCAAAGCAAAACGCAAAGAAAAAAAGAGTACCATCATGTTCTCTTCATCAACCGAAGTTTATGCAGACACCTCTTAACCTAACACCCACCACAAAAATAAAGAAAAATACAGTATGTTTGGGAGACAAGAGTGTCAATTATTTTCTTTAAATTCCTAGACAGTCATGGCTCTGACTCATCCAATTTTCTCAGTTTAATAAAATATGACCCTGTGGGAGTAGCCTGTTGCAAAATTTACCATAACTATCTCCTGCCTCCAGTGTGAGAAATGAATTCTGAGCATGTGGACAATTTCTCCTTTATTTGGTTAGTTAACTGTTGAGGTACCTCTGTATAACTTCTATCCTGATCATTCTGGCAACATGGAATTCAAGCAATGCACAAAATTTTGATAAGGGACTCTGATTTAATGCAAACATTTCCCAGAACTTTTAAAAATGATGAAGTAAAACTAAGGAGCTGGGGGGGAGAAGAATAAAGAACAGAATAATTATGAAATCAATAAACAATCAAGCAGTTCACCAAAGCTACTCAAAGCAGCACAGCACCAAAGAGAAAGACTCTATGTTAGACTCAATTCATAAAAGATACATTATGTGCCAATCAGAGGCTTGCACACAGGTGATATTAATTTCAGTGTTTTAATTGTGTTGTTACCTCCACAGACAGTCATAACAAAAGATAAGAATAAAAACAAAGATAAAATTAAAATTAAAAAAAAGGCAGGAACCTAACATTACATTTTTTCCCTTTCCCAAAATCTAACAAAATTTTATTTTACTGAATTTGCAATTTATAAGCAGTGATTCGTGTACAGGCACAGTAGACTGGAAGCCTTACACTCAGCCAAACATCTGATTTTGAGAACCTCTTCTCAAATAAACAGTTTTTACTCATCAGAGTATTTCTAATTCAGTAGCAGACATGCCTTCCTATGCAAACTCATGGCAACTGACAACGTGAGAAATCGAGACATCACCAAGCCCTTTGGCTGTGCTGGGAGTTTCCTGGGGGTAGGTTGGTCACAGTAAATTGTCCTTAGCTGTGAATTTCACTTTCCTCCTGAGACTCTAAATCTCTTGACCTCTGAGTCACATTTCAAAGTCTACATACTCTCCATCTGCTTATTTGCAGAGAAGGGAGAGGATGAGTGTCTGCAGAACTAGAGAGTAGGCTGAAGGGAGATGATTTAATATCAGAGATTGCATTTCCTCTTCAATAACAATGCACAACACCAGTTGCTGACTTTATACCTTTCCATACATGTTTGCTATGAATCAATAAGCAAAAATTGTCATGACTAAATACCTCTGACAAAAAAAAGCTATCTGCACAGCCAAAAACTCTTATAGCCTCTTGCAGATATATATTATACTTGGAAATTAGCTGTCTAGACCTTTGTCATTGATTTGGTCCTAACCTTCCACTAAGTAAAGAAATAATTTTCCTGGGTTCAAGGTAAAAAGGGACATCTATATTCATGGGGCACTGTAGAAATCTGTCATCCATCAGTAGGAAGTGGTTCATCTACCCAATGCATAACAAGGTGACACATCAATTCAAATGGAAGTACCAAAGTTATGAATTACGACAAAAAGGACTTTACAGCTTTAATGCTTGTGAACATTGACAATTGGCAGAGTTGGTCAAATTTCACAGTGTCCAGGCAAAACAGAGTTTGGGTACCGTGCTTTTCAACCAGTCCAGTGTATGAATTGAAAATATATGAATAATAATTTTGGTGTAAAATATGTAGAAAGCCTGATAAGGTTTTGCTTGAATGCACCTTATTTACTTGTTCAGAGCTAGAATATCAAAGCAATATTTAAATAAGCCTATGTTTGCAATTATCTACTCTTAAGAGTAAGAATTGGTAGGCTTGTGATCTTGCTTAACTTTAGGGAAGGAACTTTTTGTTTGTTTGTGCAATTCAATTTATGTCTGAAGTAAATTAAGTCAGTAGGAAAAAGGTCACTAAGAGTCTGAATATAAAATAGTGGTATGAAATTGCTGGCAGATCAGGAAAAACCTTTCTTAACAATGGAAAGATAAGAGAGAAATTTTTGACCCATGTCTCCAAAATTACTTAATGAATGGAATATTTAAAATATGTACTTTTTTTTTGTTTTCCTCTCTTACTCTGCACTGAAATACTGTTTTATGTATGGTGATACAGATTGCAATAAAAACTGTGCTTACAAAATGCCTTTTATTCAAGGACCTTTCAAGCAATTTAAGATTTAAGTTCACAAAACCTCTTCTTAAATCCCACTCCCACCTCTTAAATTATACTAAATTCGTTTTGACATCTGAACTCCGAGAAATAGAGAGTGTTGGCTGTATAAATTGTGGAAGGATCTGTCCTGAAATACACAAAAGTAATTTCTCTTAAGCTACAGAGAGATAAAAAGGAGCACATAGAAGCTTTTGTTTCTAACAATGAATAAGAGGCCACTGAAAGGTCAGAGTCAAGAAATCTCTAGTGGTGACCATTACAGTACAAAAGACTGCCCATTCTACTATATTCATATGCATCTCCTAATTGCATTTTCCCTTTAAAAGGTATTATTTGAAATGGTAGGGGCGAGAAAAATGTGAAACAAGATCTGATATTTTTTCTTGCTTTTGGGAGGTGCGTGATATTTTCATTACTTGTTTTGGAAAGAACTTATTCTTAAACCTTTCTGAAAGCAGCTACATTTTTACCTAACTGCCATGTAGTCAGTGTTATAATTCATCTGAGATCCACATGACTAATGTGTGGAGATTTATATCCCACTCCCACAAAAAACATATATCTGGAAGCAGGTGCTTTGCTAAATATATATAAAAAATACTATTTCCCTGCCACTTTTCTACAATGCAACCACCGTTGCAAAGAATCATCACTTCAATATGTCGTAAGGTCAAATACACTCCAAAACTTTCAAGAGCAATGCATCTACTTAAGCACACATACATATACTTATAGGAATATATAGCTTTAGCAGTGAAAGTAGTTCAGCTTATACCAGTGAAATCAAACTGACAGCTCCTCTAGTACATTTTTTCCTCAATATAGAATTTGTTTCAGTTTCAGTGAGGCTTCATTTTGGTCCATAGCTCCATCTGCATGGAAAAGCTGGGAAGAACAGTGTTCTATCTTAGAAGTTTTTAACTTTTCCTTAAAAAGAGCTACAGAAATCCTCAGAGAAAGGCAACAGTTCACTTTCCTCCAGTCCCCTCAGACAACTCTCCCAAATGCCATGATCATGCAATGACAGTTCTAGTCTTCAAGAGACCTCTGGCAGCAAAGTACTCTTTGGAAGCCCGATGTGAGAGAAAGAGCTTCTGAACTCTACTGCCACTGGGAGTGGCAATTGACAGACAATATTCATCAGGAACTCTAGTCCAGGTTGAGGAGCAGCCCCATCAAAGTTAGATTTCCTAGTAAGCAAACCAAATCCATGCTGGTCTCTGTAGTCATGCGGCTGGTCCCGAGGTAGGTCAATGGTTTGAGAAGCAGTTACATGAACCTCTGACAAGAGAATTTGGAGAAGGGACTGGGAGAGAGGTAAGAGAAAAGGACAGTCCCAAACAGGATTTCAGTAGTAGGGAAACTTACTGGTTTCTGTGGAGGTGTGAGTGAGCAGTAAAGGATATTTAGCTTCCTTCCTTGAAAATCCTGGACTACGCTATATGAAACATACATGTGGAATGATGCGTGAGGATTAAGATGGCGCACGAATTTTCAAAATGCTGATTACTAAACTGACTACCTAGACAGACATTCTCAGCCATTATTAACAGTGCCTTGTACAATGTAACTTAACATGCAGTAGCTATGCCAGCAATCTTAGTGCTTAACTCCTGGGTCAGCTTAAACAAATGTACTTCTTCAGGCTGGAGACTTCTGAAAAGACAGTGTTTCAGAAGTACAACACCTAAAGCTTGCAAACTTCTACACTATGAAGGAAACTATGAAGGAAGTAGAAGCTTGGTCACATAAATTAGTGGATCAGGTACCGAGTGAACAAGTAAATACACACGGTATTTGTTCACTTGCAGCACAGCCTTCAAAATTAATCTCTATAGAACATTTCAGATTTGACAAATTCACAGATTTCAAGAGACGTTTTTCCAACTAAGCAGAAGTCTGAGGTACTGAGACTGAGTCAGAGTACTGTCACATAGCAGCAGATGACCCAAAAACTTGTTTGGTGTTCTGATAGCGATCTAAGCAGAGAGGGAATGAAGGACTGCAGAGAAATCCTTTGGGGTGTTTTGCTCATAGCAAGCTAGACAAATTTGTTGATGACAGGATTGCAGTCCTGGTTAGAGATGCCCAGACTACATTCCTTCTACCTGCAGAATCGCAGGCTGAGAGTACAGGGATCTCAGAATCATCTACCCTGCCTTTCTGAATATCAAGATATACAAAACACAATAATGCATACTTCACTACAGCAGTCTTCCACAAAGACATCTGTGTACAAGGATCCCAAAAGATAGAGAAAATACTTCTCCAAGAATTAAAAAAAAGGTAGATTATTTTCAACATTAAAATTTTACCCTTAATTTCAACCCCAAATTTATGAGACCTCAGCTTTCATCTATTGCTTCTTACATTTTTTTTGCTATATTACAAAACATTTAAACTTTTTTTTTCTTATAAACTAATCACATCAGTTCTTGAGTTTCTCAATTAGTAGACTAATATTAGAGTACTGAATTTTTCCTTTTTGTTCAGCTCTGAATATTTTTATGTCTCCCTTCTCAACAAATTTTTTTAAATGTGGACAAATTCAAATGTAAACAGCCTTCCAGTTTTCCCAGTGACATTATTAAAATCACTACTCTGTTGCCCTGCCATGACACAATATTTTTTAACACTATCACTTTGGGAGCTCATGTGCAAATTCTTGCCTGTTGCGATCTCAAATCCTTTTCAGGGATTTTTTCACAGATGAGTGTCCCTCATTCAGAATTTGTGCTTCTTATATGTAAGATTTTACATCCAATATCACTCAGTATGCCTGTGTTATTTATCATGCTGCCTCACTTGGTCTCAAGGAAAAACTTCTCAATTCAAGTGACTAAAATCATGCCACTATAGCCAACGACATTTAATTAACTGGCACTCACAGCCAGCTCAGGATCAACAAGACAACAAATAAATCACCAAACTAAATACATACAAAACAGCAATAAACACCTAAAAACTTTTTAAAAACTTTATATTATTAATCGCCCAAAGAAATACCACTCAGATATCCTCACAGGCCATATGTGTTACAAGCCCATCCACTCTTCTGGGAGTGCAGGCTCCCCTACTTGCTCACTCTGCCTCTCAAGACAGAGTCCTCTCAGTCCAAGGTCCAACTTGGTGTGGTCCCAAGCTATCTGCCAATGCACAGGATGGGAAGAAAGCACTCCCAGTTCACACATGCTCTTACAAGGTGCAGGTCACACTGTGCAGTCACTCCACTAGCTGGATGTTGGCTCCTCACAGTGCCCAGTGCACAGGCAGCTTGGTCAGACCAAGCCAAAGCTTGCAATGAAAGGGGTCAATGTCTGGCAACACCAAAAGAGGTTTTTTTGCTCTGTTTCTCTAACCTGTCCAGCTATTCATGCTTAAAAGGCTTCATGCTTCTTTTATACACTTTTTCAAGCCTTGTTTCAGAAGTTTTTTTGTTTTGTTTCTGTTTATTGGAGGAGGTTTTGTTTTTTCTTTTTAGTTTAGGGTTTCGTGTTTGTTTTTTGGTTGGTTTTTTTTTTTTTTTTTTTTCCCCCCAGTTCTTCTCTCTCGCACTGTCAGTTTTGGGAAATGTTCTCTCAGTTAGCTCAGTTATTCAAGCAGTTTACCCTTGTATACCCATCCTAACAGCTGTTCTATCTAGATAATTTTTCTGACTGTGGGCTATACATTTATGTTAAGAGTAATTTTCTGTTGATGGTATGTTTAGAACATTGGCACAATTATTGTAAAAAGAGTTACAATATCTGCATAATCCATTCAAACATATTTCCTCACAATACTTAGTTTTGAGCATCTGACCAGTGCTTCTAAGCTACTTTAGCATCCCATGTTGTTTAAAGTTTGGGTGTACTTTATTTCCATGGTAACGTCTATCTACCAGCCTTGCCGTATAAAAGGGTCAAATTGTTTGCTTGATATAAAATATTTCCCATAATGCCATACTATTGACATTTAACTTTTCCCTGCCTTAAATCTCTACCAGTTCAATCTCGTGTTGTATTTTCTGTTACTTTGCAAAAAAATTTTGTCAGGTTAATTCTCTGACAAAAAAAAACAAGTTCCACTATACACAAGTTCATACAAGTTCCACTAGTACCATTAAAATGTTTTCTAGACACATACCCTCGATGACTTTTTGAAAAAATATAACAAGATTGTTGATTTAAAAATATTAGTCCCTTAATAGATATTTTCCAAAATCCTTTAACTTGCTCTTTGTTTTCATGACAAAAATTTTAATAATAATTTTTTCAGATACAGAATAGAAATATTACTTGAATTATTCTGACAGTTATGCATCACTACTGCCAGTAGCTCTTCATAAGATGTGGCCAATAAAAGCAACAAAAGAACAGCAAAAGTCCCTAATTTCTGGTCTATTCTAAGACTACCACACAACCACAACACTTCTCTCCTATCAGATCAATCATACTCATTTTATACCCTATTTTTATATATATGATTTCCTCTTTTTTCCCTACTATATGCTAGTTTGTATTGATTTTGGCTTAATTGGTAAATTTTGACTTCATTTTCCCTTGTATCAAAGCCAGACTCAAAGTCAAATAAGAACTCTTTTATGATTTGGGTTTTTCTATAGCTAAACAATGTGTTCCTAGAAACTGTCCAGTTTTTATTCACAGCCTTCTGTTTATATGTCCTTTACAATCAATTTTTCTCATAATTTTCCTCAGGTTTAGAAGATTGGTATTTCTGAAGAACCATCATCTACTGCTTTTTATCTTTGATTTGCCATAGGCAATCATCAACTTCATCTTTCTTTGCCACACAAAAATCTTATCTGGATGATACTTTAAATTAGATGCAATACCTTTTGTGATAGGAATTTATTATCTATATTTCTCTGCAACTCTTAATGACATTCTACTACTGCTGAATTACATTTTCATACATATTCCTAAACCTGAAATTTCCCATTAAAAAATGCAATTATTTTTTCCACATGTTATGGAAAGTTACCTAAGGACTAAGCCATCCTCTGCTATGGTTTGATTCAGCAGTCTTTAACAGATACCTCCAGGCCTTTACTTAATGTATGTAACTCAATCTTCAGGGCCAGACTACTCAGTAAAATGTACATTACAGAAAGAGGGATATCAACATGAACATTCACTGAAGGTGAGGTTTTTTGACCTCTTTCCGGTTCAAAGGAGAAATCCATTATGGTTTTAATTTCCTGCACCATATACAGTCAAAATTCACACGGGCGTTAAATGCAATAAAACTCTTATTGAAGGAGTGGACTGTGCACTGCATATGAGCAACCTGAAAGCCTAATGGGGTCACCGTCCTTCCCCTCTAGCAGCTGTGTCATCAACAACTTTAACAAAAATGAACCTCAGGTCTTTAAAGGATGTAACAAATATAAAACCTTTCCTCCAGAAAAATAATATATAACCACTTGTAGAAGAACCTGCCTGTCCAATAACGGCTCTCAAACAGAGTAGGGGCAAAGAAAATTCTTGCAAAACCAAACAGCTAAGTGAAGAACACTTAACACAGCGTATATGCCCTTTGGCAAAGAAGCTCATGGAATTGAATATATTTTTGCACACTTCATTTGAAACTTGAATGTATTGAGGGAGGGAAAACTATGATTCCTTAACGCTTTTGTGTCCCTGTAAAGCCTTCTCTAGCTTTTAAAAGGTAAACAATAGCACTTTTGTTAAATTGATTATAACATGTCACAATATTCCGTTCTTGACATGAATAGACAATTCACAGAGATTACACCATCCTAGCCATGACTGAAAATTCAGACCTAAAATATGTACTTTTTAAAAATAGCTGGTTTTTTATTATGAGCTGAGGTTTTGCTGTGACAGTAAGTTTAATTCAGCAACTATTATATTACACACTGATGAAAAAGATACATTAACACCTGGAATGTCAGCAGATATGGCAAAGGAACATGGAACTTTTGGAAATTTTTAAGCTTGTAGCATATTAGTTCAAAATGATATTTGGATCACCTTTTTATGTCTGTAAATATAAATATTTATTCTTAATATTTATGTCTGGAAATAAAACAACAACAACAACAACAACAAAAATACAGAGCAGGATCAGTCCTGCCCAAGTAATTATGAAATACCTAATTGAGATAAGCTGGAGCAAAACTGGGTTCATCTTCTCACGATGACAGAAGAAAAAGAAATGTAAGAGGAATTAAACAGGTTGCATGAAAGGGCCGCTACAGAACCAACAAGCTTATACACATTACTATGCTGAATGAGGACACAAAAATGGGCATTAGTGAATAAAAAAAACCAATCCTTTTAATTAATTCCTGGCAAGACAGAAATCTCACTTATACCAGTTCATGGAGAGGCTGTCATCCTCATCTCTTACATGAATAGTCCAATAATAGCTGGTTTTGGAGATTAATAAGAAAGTAAAATACTGGTCTACAGCTGATGAAGATCCAATATGATGAAACTTTCATCCCCTACTCCCTACCTTAAGTTCCAGTCAAGACAATGGAATCTGATGATCTTCAGTAATTTGATGAGTGGGCACTAGCACAGCGCATGAGAAGTGCATCATCCCAACCACAGATGGCCACCTTTTTTGCCATTGCAAAGATTCTGGGGTAAGTTGAAAGTATGTCAAGTACTGTTACGACTTGTGCTGCACTCCCTGCATTGATAACCAGGCTCTTTATGTGGTTGGCTTTATTTCCCAGGTACCATGGCATGTGAGGGAAGAGATTATTGCCTTGAAAGTGAAGGAAGTTTTGTAAGCAAAATCAAAATGTGCTGTAGATCTGAAGGCCATTAATACTTTCTGAAAATTACTACCACTGGTTTTCAGGATCAGGTCAGATCCTTTGGGCAATCACTCTTTTATGTATGGTGAAAAAAAAGCACTGACCCCTGGGCCTTCTACAAGTCAGGTGATACTATATTGTCCATACAAATATGAAAGGAATCACACCCATATCTCTGAGGATTATTTTAGTGCACAGGACTGTATGAATCCCATAATCCCATAGATGTCAAATAACTGATTCCTTAAACACAAAGAGCATTATTAAATGCTCTGAACTGCTGCTGGTTTGCAGACAAAATGTCATTTATCTAACTTATCTTGCTGTGATATATCTGAGTAAGATTTATCTAGTTGCAAGTGAAATAATTGTTCCTGGAGTCTTTTACTTTGTTTTGGGGTTGGTTGCTTTCCTTTTTAATTCCCCTGGTTCCTGGTTATATTGCTCCCCCAGAGTCTTGACATAACAAGTACAAGCTTGGCAGCAAAACTGGCAGATTTTATTCAGTGGTCTGCTACTTGTGAAAGCGAGAGAGGCAGCATCAAAGGTAAATCTTGTCTCAGCACCGTGAAAACAGAATTTCAAGACTTATTACAGTGGTGTTAGTACTTAAATTTACACAAGCTCTGGTAGATACCTGAAATGCATTTTAATATGCCCAAGGAATAGATTCAGTCCTGGAAAGTTCATTGTTGTTTCTAATTGTCAGCGACTGCTACACTTTGCTTGCCTGCAGCTATCCAATTAACATATCACCACTACAAAAAATATTGTAATATGCTCGATGTCCTAACAACAAGTCTCACACTCCACTTCTATCCAACAATTTCCTCCTAATTGGGTTTCCAACATATTAGCAAATATCAGTGAAGAACATACAGACAGATACGCCATCAGATAATGCAGCCTGCAAACACCTGTGCAAAGTTCTCCTGTGGAGATATTCCTGGTAGTTTAGGATATGGAGTGAGAGAGAGAGAGAAGAGAGAGAGAGAGAGCGGGAGAAGGAAAGCTCAACTCCAGAAGTGGAAAACATGTAACTTGTGCCCTGAGATATCGCTATGGCAACATTTAAACAATGAACAGAAAGCCCTGCAGGATTCTGCTCTCGCTTCCTTGGATACCAAATGTAAATCCTGATTCTCTTTTATTGTGTGCATGCACAGGCGTCTGATTTTTGCCTTTTCCGCTAACAGATAGCAAAGTATGCAGGCCCCCTACGAGGCACTACACATTAATTCACTTCCATGTATTGCAGCTTGTGAATATGCAATTAAAACACACCACTAGCATGACCATCTCCCCTCTAGTGTCCGCATTTGTGACCCTTAGGACTAAAAAATGACCACGATAGTACAACTAAGTAACAGGTACCCTTTTTTTTCTGAATAGAATCATTAAATGAACCACTCTAAAATGTCACAAGCCAATCCCCAACGTCTCCTGCCGTGACAGGAAGTAGAGGCAGGATTCTTTCCAAGGGCAGCTGCTTGTCCAAGCTGCTAGACTCAAGCATGCTGCAAGGCTGTCTTCCAGCCCAGCATGGCTGCTGCTATTCCTATATCCTTCTCATCTGGGTTGTCCTGTGGGAGCTGAAGGAGGCTTGTTTTTCGTTATGATTTTTATAGAGCAGCTGGCAATGCGATGACAGGCCCTTGATATTAGTAACCCGAAATTCAGTCAGTTTGACTACTCTAGAAAATACTTAGGAGGTGCTAATTGCATATCTTTAGTGTAATTCTCATCCCAGATTGAAAATGGCACTAATTCCAGCACCCTTCCCTCTGTCCTTGTTTCCTCGGTAGCCATCAGAAAAAAAGGCATATCTCCAAGCCAACATAAAGCCACTCTGGCAAGACTGAGATGGAAGCACTCACATGCTGCTGCTGTGCACAGTGCACTCCTTCAGTGAATATACTGCAACTTGGAAAGCCTGGCTTGGGAATTTTCACCAGCACAAACTCTCTCAAAATGTGCTAAAATCCTGTCCTAAGCCCCATCCAAAATCCTCCGGCCTCATACTTGCAACAGCAAGAATCTTCATGCCAAATGGGAGACAGCTTTTCAGGTCACAGGCAAACAATTTTAAAGCCTATCTATAGGAAGCCATAGCAACACCCCTGGAATCCTTTTGTTTTCTTCCAATTCCACAAAATTGCTTGTATTGGCTCACATCTACAGCATTTTTTCTTGGTTCTCACTTAATCTAAAAGTCCATTTTTCACTTGTCAGTAGTATCAGGCTGGAAGATATTGTGACACAAAATTTGCCGCTCCAGCAAACTGAACCTGCTTCAATTCTAGATCAGTGCAAATCATTCCTGACATGAGAAAAGACACAGGACCAGCCACCCCTTTGCACTGATAACTTACGGTTCGCCAAGAATACCTGAAGTTTGAGGTATGTGGTCTCTGACCTTCTGAAAAACAATTTGAACAAACAGAGCAGGACCCTCTGATATAGCTTTATCTTTCCTTCTATACAAGCATTTAGTGCCTAAATATACACATAATGGCTCCCTGTGCAGAGCCAAAATCCCAGCTGCCTAGGGTCACTACCAAAAAGATTGTCCATGGTTTGAAGAGGAGACAGCTCTCAGGACCAGCATAAGCTACTGAACAATACACCTGTGCTCAGGCACCTGTGAGAGGAGAGCAGAGCTCTTGCCTCTGGTTCAGGAGATATGTTGCTTCTCACTTAGCTGGATGTTTGGATTAATGTTTTTGACAATTTATTTTATGATCAGCTCTTTGGGCTCTGGATAAGGCTCAGCACAATTGCTGAGAAATGCTGTACTCATTCCCACTTTGATATTGAATGAGTTAAACTCTGGGTTGTTCCATGTGTCTTTTGGCTACTGTATTAAGTGAATGATTCACTGAAGTGTGAAACTGTTGCCTCTTTGGAAGCAGACACGCATCCCTAGTTTTTTAATGTTGACAAGGTTTGCCTATTTCAGCCCAAACTCGTGACTAAATTTTCCCAGTGCTTCCTTATCATGTCAAGAAAATACTCCTGCCAGTTATTGTACAAAATGAATGGGGCACCTATGGCAGCTTTCTATTGTCAAAAACTGGAGTTGCTCTATCAAATTTTCTGTTTATGTGTTCACTTGACAGCAATCCAGGGAAAAGCTTGGAGATGCCTTTTCCTTAGCCAGCTTCTTTTTCCTTCAGTAATTACTGAGCAGCAGCTTAACATAAATTTAGCTTTTCTATTACTGCAACTGCTGATGTAAGTCTAGCCCACAACAGAGCACTGACTTATCATGGTACATGAAGGAATGGACAAGAGAGTTTTGACTTATTTTCAAATGCTGACAAACTTATTACCTATTTAGTGTCCCACCAGGAAACATGTGCCCAGAGAAATAAATGAGGCTCAAGCACTTCACATTAAAACGATTTAGCTATACTGAGAACGATGAGAGTACTTGGAGCTGGAAGGAACAATTTTTGCTGTGCCTGCTTCCTTCTTTTTCTGAACACAACAGCACAAAAGGTCTGATTTGTTCGTGTGGCCAAACAAAAACTCCCAGAGATTTCCTTAGGAGCAGAATTGAACCCTAAATCTTAATCCTTTTCAAGTAGCCAGTGTTTAAGAAGCATGACCTCCAAACAGAAGCACACGGGACACATTTCAGAGGCAAAAGTTCTCATTTCCATTATGCTAAAAGATTCAGGACTTTTACATGAAATAACAGTAGTAATGTAGGTAAATGGAGAAAGGTGGGGAAAAAGCAGGAGGCTAATTTTTGCAAGGTTTTACCTATCCACAACAGCTAATATTTATTTGTATATTTATCCAGGGAAGTTACAGCTCTGTTTTGTGTTGTTTCATGCAGGAATCTTGTGAAGTGAGAAATGCTGCTAGAAAATAAGAGACCTAAAATCTGGCTCTACCAACACTTCTTCCCCTCTTGACTGGTCTTCCCTTCTCCAAAATATTGTTGCTAGAGAAAAGTAAAATGAATGGCAAAGCTAGTTCTGCACCTTGCCTGCCAAAATAAAATACCCATTTCTATCCAATGGCTCGTCTAATTAATTGTTTCTCCCTCTCATTCTGCATCAGTTTTGGCCTAATACCTTCAGCTGGAGTCTTTACATGTGAAGGCCAAGGTTGAAGAGGGCAGAGGTGAGGGAGGACAGAAGGGGAAGAAAGAAAAAGAAAACACCCTACCCATAAGCTATGCAGTTATGCCAGGAGAGGGACAGTAGTAGCACTCTTCTCCACAGCAAAACATGGACCTCTATGTTAAACACCATGTTATGCTCCCTTTATTCCCCACTCCCACACCACGTTTCTCCAGGAAGGGAGAGATATTTACTGGTCTGTTACACATCATTACTAATCTGTGAACCACACCATCTACAAGCCACTTTTAAATTTTTTTTATTATCATCATAATAAAAAAAAATCTCCTAACATCTCAGTACCCTCTCTCTCACTGCTTATCAATCAAAGTAAATCTACTTCAACTGCCATGAAAGTCCTAGGGGACACTGAAGGATTCACCACAAAATCACAAAGTATTTCCTAGGAGATCTGGAGGGCATGGGTGGTTAGTACAGCAGTTTCCTAAACTCCCCTTCAATAGAAGAATGTCCCCTCTGCCTGTTACTGTCCTTTCTTAGCAACGGAGTGTAAAACGTGCCATTTCTCTCAGAGCTGCCTCCTCAAAATCCATTAAAAGCCCCTGCCCTACACCACCCCACTCCCAGCAAAAGCCATCCTTCACCTCCCTGCTTGATTATAAAATGTTCCTGCTAATACACCATATTGATCTGCAATGTCAGAATGGATACCAGCATTCAAATTAGAGCCTTCAACTATTTTAAACACTTACTAAATAAATAAACCTCCTCTGTGCATCTGATTCCATGTAACTTGCATCCGTTTGTAGAGACTGGGCAGCACCCCCCACTTACTGCAAGGGCTTTCTCACAAGATTTCTTTGCTAGTGAACATTTACAAATGCTGTAGACGCACACAGGCAGGTGTTTGCAACATCCTACCAAGGCTTGAGTTGTACCGATAGGAATTTGTGCTCCTGTAAGAATTCAGTTCTATCCTCATTCCTTTCCTTCTCTCATCCCAACCACCCCCCTCCAGCCATTATCAAAAGACGGGTTCTTTATTCAGGTGGGGGAGAAGGCTGAGAAAAGAGGGATAAGGATGAAAGAAAAGAGGCAATAGGGCACATTTCCTTTTCCAAAAAATAATAAAATGGAAAGTGTACTCACTGTATCCTCAAAGACTATCCAGCTGGAAATCCGAGTGATTATGAAAAACCAGGCTGGGGGAGGGGTTAGAGAACTATTTTGTTTCAGCAACCAAACCAAAATTAAAAACAAGAAAGGAAATAAAAATAAAGGATATCCAATCGCAATTTCCCAGCAATTTCGGTCCATACAGGTGCCAATCCAACCCAACACTGCTGAACTCTCCCCCTGTGGCAATTTTGCTTTCTTCTTCTCTGTCCTTTTTTTTCTGTGTGGCTTTCAACTTTTCTGCTTTAAATTTCTGTAGTGGTAATGTTGATGTTTGCCTTCACTGAAGAACAGTGGTTTAAAGTAACAGGAAAAAAACAAAAACCCTTGCAGAGGATGAATGGTCCTTTTCCTTTCTGAAACTTTTCATTCCACTGTGAGTCGTTTGCCTAGTTTCCTTTTTCTGAGGTTTTCTGCCTCTCTGGCTCCACTGCTCCCCATTGCTCTCTGTTTTTTCTCTGGAGAGCAGAAATTACTGTATTTCCTTTTAAGCAATCCTCCATCTGTATTCTTTTAATGTAATTTCGTTGTGATACTTAAGATCCAGGTTTTGCCAGGCAATTTTCTTTTCCCCCCTTCTTTGCTGCACTATCAATTATCCAATACATGTGTCTCCACATTAGAATGGGGATTCCCATTCTTCTTTTTCTCTATTCCCCCACACTGCTTTAGAAAAGAATCTCCTTTTGCATTTAAATTTTTATTCCTGTCTGTCAAAACAATAAACTTTTAGTCTCTCTCCCCCCTCTCCAAAGATCTGATTAGATTTCCAATCACAACCCAGTGCGCAATTGGATTTTTGATTTCGGCAAGAAGCCAGCAATCCACAGCATCAGCACCCTCTCCTTGTTTCAAACTCCACGTTATATCCTTTTGCCTTCCCTCCAACTCCTCTGCATTTTCATAATTTCACATTAAATGAAAGGAAGAAGGGAGGGAGTAGAGAAAAATTCAAGGTTCCCACCAGCTGTCAAGAATAAATCCATCACCTCATTATTTTTTAAACACTTGGGATGGGTATTTTTAACACCCACTCTCGCCTTGTCCCCCCAGTCCCCCCTCCTCCCCCCTTTCAAAATCCTTAGATGTTAAAACTCCCCCGATGGGGCACAAAGAAGCCCGGGAAGATGTGATTTGTCCTCTTAGCTGTAAATTTCAGAAGCACCCTTTGCTTTTCATTTTAGCATCCTCTCCATCTTTTGTCCAGCAGCTATACGGATCCAGAAGCACCGAGACGGATAAACTTCTATTCCTTCTTTGGGGAGAGAGAGGGAAGAGAGACAGGAAGAAGGATAAAAGCTCTCCTGTCTCTGCCTCCCTTTTCCTCCTTTTCTGTGTTTCAATGCAGGTCTGATCTCATTTCCAAGCTCAGCCTGGTGTATTTCAGATGTACAAGTTGGATTTCCCTTCTGCACAGCAGTGAGTTAGTCTCCCATCTTCTTCCACATGCCAGTTATCTTCCCCCTTTTCTTCCTTCCTTCCTGCCTCCCTCCCTTCCAAGATGACACAGTCCCAGGAGCGCAGCCGCTTCTTTCAGCTTTTAGTTTCATCCCTGACACGCATAGCCCTCTGCACAGCCGAAACGCTTCCTTCCTCCTGTGAGCTTCAGCTTGAATTCTCCCCGTGTGTGCATGTAGGGATGCATGTATGTGTATATCCAGTGCCTGACAGCTGCTGTTGTTGCTGGGAGTAGCTCCGCTTCTCAGTCGTTCTGGCTTTCTGTTACTCCCCACCTTTCAGTGGCACCCTAGGATTTGCAAATGTCCCAGGGCCAGTCTCTCTGGCTACACGCCTCCTTCTCCCCTTCCGTTCTCTCCCCTCTGCCTCTGTTGTGGTTGATTATTTTTTCTTTTTCTTTTTTCCCCCCTCCCTTCTTCGTCTCTGCCCCCCCACCTCCCCCCTTTTCTCTGCTTGTGATCAGTAAAATACAATTACCCAATTACCTCCCATCATCTTAGCACTGATTGGTCAATTGCATTAACACTTCATGTCAGGGAAAGGGACCGGGAGCTTCTCCGGCGTGGCATTGCTGCCACCTGCTTTACAATCTGGGAACAAACTCCGGGTTACCTTAAGAAATCTCCAAGTCAGAAAGCAGTAATTGAAAACCAAGGGATCATCTTAAGGAAAGGAATGTCAAAACTCATTTTCTTAAAAGCCTGCCTGATTCTGACAGTTCAACCAGTATTCGCAGGTTCCAGCCCAGCCGCTGAGGCAGAGTAAATGACAGCGAAATGAAATGACGAATAAAGTTGTCATTGCAAAAGAAGTACAGAGCAAGCAGCATTCACAGGTACCAGCTCCGGCCACAGATGCAGAGGCACGATAATAATACAAAACAAGGCATAAAGTTATCTTCGCAAAAAACGTAACAGTGAAAATAATTTGCATTGAAAGACAATCTGTTTTCTAATTACAGAAATCAATGCTTGTGCAAAACTTGTATGCACATACAAATTACCCAAAACTCCATTTTGGCAGTTGTTCAAGGGCAAAAGGCCTTTGAAGGGCTTCAAGGTTTCGGTGAGTTTAAGCCATGGCTCTGGTAAGCTGTGACAGCAAACCAACAGTGCAATGTCTAGGTTCACCTCTCAAATCTGCTACAGTTTGATTAGAATGACTTCTGACCAGCACTTTGGAGTTTTCTGAACTGGCTCCCTAATTTGCTTTACTGAAGTACTGACATATTTGTTACACACTTACCTACTTACCCGTGTATGTTAGATGTAGTTATCTATGTTACCTAAAATGCTCAGAATTGGGCTTGTGTCTTGTTTCTCTCAGGGATCTAAGTTCAATGCAAATTTTACAGAAAATTTTGCATGTATAAGGTCAGATACGCTTCATGGAAACAGAATACAGATGATGTATGTGCTGGCATTTGTCTCTCTCAAAATCAGAAGGATATTATTTATAGATCTAACTCCTCCACACAACCCCCAAAAAAAGAATTAGTCAGGTGCTTTCATGGTAATTATGGCAAACTTCAAATATTAAGCAGTAACTCTGAGTTATTCCATGCATATAATAATATAACTAGCTCTTTGCTCAGTCCTCTCTCAAAAAGTCAAGATATGTTTGGTATCCATACTCAGGCCTCAGCTTTGGTGTGAAATTGGCATACTTGAAAACAAAATTAATTTTTAAATTATATGTCATATTAGAAGTTTTTCCAGAATTATAAAATCCATAAGGTAGCTGAGCTCAGTCAAGTAACACTTACTGAATCATTAACATTGACTTTCAGATCTACTCTACTGACTCAACAGGCTTTCTGGTGAGAAAGTTCTACCAGATATAAGTTAAGCAACTGGAACCAGGCCGTTAACCGCTGTTATACCATTCAGCATCCGATCTCACTATCCCTGCAATCAATGGCAAACACAAATTACCTGCAATGGGTGAAAGGCTGAGTGTGTAGTAATAAGAAATAACCCAGACCTAATGCTCTTTCAAGAATGCTAAAAACGTCTCTGGGGTTTTCTGGGGAAGGTTGCGAGTGTGGTAGGAGATGAAGTTGCTGACAAGTAACAATCTTTTTCTCAGTTGGTGAGCCTATTTTGTTCCTGTCTGATTCAGTGATTCTGTTGGTGTATTTTGGGCCTACAAACGTCTTATGAGAATCTTTTTACTACTCAAAATCCAAAAAACCACAAAGTTGTTCCTTTTCCCAGGATAAAAACATCAGTTTAATATGTTTCCTCGACTGTTTCTTTGAAAAGTTCCTGAACAATTTCCTGCTAATACCAAAGAACCTGTGAGTGAAAGTGAAGGTTTCTATAACTGAATTAAACAAATATATGGCCGTCAGGTACAGAATATACACAACTTCTGGGCATCTAATCAGAATCTAAGACACAAGCATCTGCTATAGTTACAGTATCTCTGTGGATACAAATAATATTTCAATTTTGATGGAAATGTGCACATTTTCAAATGACCTCAAAATACACATTTCTAACAGATAAAAATACTTATATAGATGTACATATCTCTAAATATACAAAGATAATGTATTTACTGGCATAGATGTGACTAGACAAAAAGAGATATCAAAACTGCAATACATTCTAACCTATATTATGATATTTCTTGAAGTTTTTTACTTTTAATACATCAATTAGGCTTTATCACATAATAACATAGAAGATAGTGTGATTAGCTCCTAAGAACCCAACTTTAAAGCAATCTAGTTTGCAATATTTATAAGATGACATTGCACGCTACATGAAAAAGTAAATATCCTTATAGTAAACAAAATAAAAAATATAATTGCATTGTCTGTTTTACAAGCATACATGCCACATGTATGTGAAACCTATCTAAAACAAATATTTTGGCATTATCACAATAACTCATGCATTAATCAAATGTTAAAAGGCCATAATTATCTCTGGAGAGAATGGTGTTACTTTTTTCCTACAGCACATTATATGTTGTTGCCTCCAAACAATATTGTTCGTTTATTGCCTTCAATCTTGCCCAATCCTGAGTATGGGAGGATAACAAAACTCAAATGTGTGTAGTGGCAAATCTTCGCATTATAAACATGGACAACAGATTTTTTTTATAAAACACCTTTTCCTTTCTGACAGACAAGGCAAGTTGTAGAACTGTGGTGCTGTGTGTGATTTGCACTGGAAGAGAGTAATGGAAAAGACTACATATTCACAATTTTGAGTCATTTGATGGAAAAGAAACACAACTAAAGCCTAAGAAAAGAGGATTCTGACCCTAAATAAAGGAGAAGAGAAACATTATAATTGAATAAATATAACCAAATTTAGAGGAAAAGAGTGAAACCAGACCGCTTCACTTAGACAAAGTGAAAAGCAATTGCAATGTTTTCCTAAGTCAGTGACAGCTCTGCCTTCCTTTTAAATAAAAATGAGGACATCATAAAGAAAGTGTGGAACATAATATTCTTTCTATTTCATTCAGCTTTGCTGACAAGAATCTGTTTGCATATGGAGAGAGTACTTGAATTTTCTTATAGCTTACTACTTTCAAAAGGAGAATAAAAATTGCTGACAAACATACTTTTGACTGCACAGATCTAGGATCAAGCTTACTAATCAGTTTATGAACTCAATGGAGATCCTAAAAATCTCAGACTATATAAAATAAGTCATATATAATCTCACAGGACGACTGTGAATTTTCTATTGCAATCAGAGCCCCATAATTTCCTGTTTATGTGATTGCACTGATTATTGTTCCATTATTTTAATACAACCAACACTAAAATCAGGTGCATAACCATCAAAAGTAGCAGCTGGCTGATACTGCCTCATTTATTAATTTTCATGGGTTTTTTTTCTGATGTTTATAGTTCTAGTGAGAAATTTTGTTTTGCAAGCAATTTCTACTACTTCCAAGCAAGCAGCTTGGAAGAAGTAAAAGAAAATATATCCTCCTTTAAGGAAAATCTGGGCAAAACCACAGCACGTGATTTTGTCACACGGATGTTTCCCCAGTTGTTCCATAAACTCATCTCTTCATAATATCGTAATACCAATGGTTACTGGTGAAGGTGGAACTGAATGGTGGGTTTTGTTGTTCACATTTGAAGGTTACCACATTTTCAAAGCTTCTGTATGTTCATTCCATGTTCATTGTGCAGTTGGGTTACTAGGACAGGTTTAGAATTGATGTACATTTGTACAAATTTTCATCTTCCGTGTTAACAATCCATCACTGAAAACAACTTGCTGTTTAGAAACACATTCTAGAATCTCTGCTCATGGAACTGAGTCACAAATTGTCAAAGTTTCCATTACGCAGAGACAACCAATTCACCAAGCTGATCATGAGACTGCAACATACCCTTGCTGCAAAGAAGCCTAATGGTACCCTGGGCTGCAAAGCATTGCCAGCAGGTCAAGGGAGGTGATCCTCTCCCTCCACTCAGCCCCAGTGGGGTCACACCTGGAGTGCTGTGTCCAGTTCTGCGCTGCTTAGTACAAGACAGACATGGACAGACTGGAAAGAGTCTAACAAAGCAGTATGAAGATGACAGACTAGAGCACGTCTCCTATGGGGAAAGGCTGAAAGAGCTGGGCCTGTTTAGCCTGGAGAAGAGACAGCTCAGGGGTATCTTATTAGTGCTACATGTACATGGAGGGAGAGTGCAAAGAAGATGGAGCTAGTGGTGCCCAGGGACAGAACCAGAGGCACTGGGCACATACTGAAACACCTGAGGTTCCCCTTTAAATATCATGAAACATTTTTTTAATGTGACAGTAAATGAGCACTGGCACAGGTTGCCTGGGGAAGTTGCAGAGTCTTCCCACTTGGAGATATTCAGAAGCCATCTGTATATGGTCCTAGGCAATTTGCTCTAGTTGACCATGCTTGAGCAGTGGGGTTGGACTGGGTGACCTTAGAAGGTCCCTTCCACCCTCAGGTATTCTATGATTCTGCAGTTTAACAGTCCATAGAATTACTACATAGAAGGAAAATAAGAAGCCTCACACTTAATTGGTAAAAATATTTTTTCTAGAATGCTTTTAGCTTCTCTTGTTCACTGTGTGCTTAGGACAATTATGGGCTTAGCATTCAACTCAGAACTAGAAGAGGGTCTTTCTTCTCCAAAATGAATGATGCTTTGAGGAAAACAATTATGAAAAAGACAAACTACTAACAAAAAAAGGTAAATTTTTCTTAATTTTGCTCTTGGAATTGTCTTTCAATTTTGACTAGGGCATATATATATATATATATATATATATGTATATATAGCTAATGTTAGAACTTCTATGAAATTATGCCCCTACCAAGAACTTACTCTTTAGGGTTGGTAACAGTTTTTAAGTTTACTGCAGCGTGACTTTAGGGTACCTAGCATTTAATAATGTTAGGGTAGTCGTTCTTATACACATATTCACAGAATTAACTACATAATAAAAAAAAGGCAAAAGCTTCCTTTGTAGCCAGCAGAAGAATTCTGATTCCACTGAGGCCAATAACAACATTTCTGCTGGCTTAAATAATACCACAATTTTGCAGAGCATCTTTTTTTCATGTGACTTTAACTTCCATTCCAGAGTCTGTCTTAGAGTTCAGCATCTTAAAGATCAACATTAATCTTTACTCTAACTTATTTTTTTTGCTGCAGTGAAGGACAAGGTTTTTTTGACTCACAAACAGCTCCTCACCACATGCACGCACCCAAACGTGTTTGTTCAAAACCAGTTAACTCATGTTCATTTTGTTAGAAATAGACTATAGATATGTTCCCTGAAATCAGAGCACATTTCATCTCTACTGTAATAGTAGCCACATGGCCCTTCAGTACAATTTTTTTCACATTCTATTCCCATTTTTACTTAAACTAATTAATCCAGATAAGGAAGAAGTGCATGACAACCCCTCTATTCCATGACAAAATCAAATTGCAAAGCACGACTTTTGTGGCTACTAACTTCAGCAAAGAAAAAAAGCTGTATATTATTAGTAGTAGTAGTAGTATTATTAGTATTAAAAAGAAAAAGAAGAAAAAGTAGCAGCAGCAGGAGAAGAATGGCTTTGTATTTTTCTGTTCCAATTTCCAGATCTTGGGAATGGGCATGTTTTTCAACTTATAAAACGTGAATGCTTTTGACTGAAATTAACTACTGTATTCAACATTAAAAAATCTGACTCACAAAATGGCTTAGAACAAAATTTCAAGTTTTCACTCTAAAACAGACCTGAGAATAGTGGCCTAAATCCTGTCCTGTTCCTATGCCACTAATTTCAGGCCTAGAATTTGAATCTAGATGAATTCTCACCTTTCCAGGACTGAGCACCATAAACTGTTGTGAATTCACTCCACAGGGAGGAATAACTCCCTTGATTTCAATGGAGCATCTCCAGATTAACGCAGGTGTAGATGAGAAAAGAGCATGGCCCGTAATTTTATATTCATACCCCATTTAATTTGCATTTGGTTTTGTAAATCACAGAATCATAAAATCATTGAGGACTCAATGATAAAATCATTGAATCAAGAAGGACTGTTTCTTTTAAACTGAATTTTTAAGAACGTGAAATCTAGGAATATAGACAACTAAACTTGGGCAGGAATGATGCATTGCTCTGAAAATAATATCTGTATAGTGTGACAGCCTTTTTTTTTCCTCAGTGAATATTAAATAGCAAAAATATGATACTTTGACACAGAGATAAATGTATCAGACATCTTAATTTCTTCTCCTGTGGAGTTATTTTGACTCAAAAATACAATTTGCACATATTGGGAATAAAGTCTTAACCACATATGCTCCAAAACATTAATGAGAAACAACCTAGCAGCCATATTGTCCTACCTTGTCCTCATGTTTAGCATACATTTAAGTGAAATTTTGATACAGGGAAAAGATTTTCAATTTAACTTCTGAGACGAAGAAAAAGTAACATTCAAGATTTCTAAATTGTCATCACAAAAAGCGTAATGGTTTGCTTTAACCCTGCAAAGAAAGCTTTCGATAAATTGGGAAGGAAAAGAGGGCAAGTTGTCAAAATGGAAAAAAAAGAAAATTTCGTAGCATAGATGACATTACTCAAGGAGATAACTTTAATTTTCAAGATCTATTTTCAGGTACATATAAAATAAATTACTTCAACTAAATATCTGCATCATCTTCTATTTCTATGTTTAACATTGGGGCATAATTTGTACACAACAAAAAAAATTCCTATTTCGCCCTTACTTGTCAATATGAAAAAAAATGCTGTACATTCATAGTGGATTTTTCCAAACCCTTTCTTTCTTTTTTTTTCCCCTTAAATCACTAACAGCTCATACCTGGCCACCAGAAAACAATACAAATTTTTTTCACATTTATCTAAATTCAAATGGATTGAAATACTATAATGCATATAATATATGTAAGAACCTGTTTTCTTACCGTTGGTGCTCGTAGGACTGCAGCTAGTGATGTGGACATCAAAAGTGTTATACCCAGGACTCACTGGAAAAGTATTTCCAGAGTCTTTGCATGATCTCAAGATAGATTATTTCATTCTCTGTACGCCTGCCACTCTACCTGTAAAATGGAAATAATACTTACTGCAGGTGTTGAGCAGGGTGGACTCACAGTTATTTGGTCTAAAGAGAGTAAAGTTTTGCAGTGGTGTCACTGTATGATGTGACACCTTCATCACCATATGATGTGTCCACGCCTCTAAATAATGATCATTCTTTTCTGTACCCTAGCAGTTGATACCTGATATTAAATAATTTAAGATCCCTGAATGGCTGGTAATGTAAACGTACTTTGACATATGTTGACTTAAACTAGATGGTTGAAAAGTCAGGGAACAGTTTAGCACCTAACAATGAATGAAGGCAGGAAGCAGTGTATTTATGCTCACAAATGTTCTGAAATGTGGTATAGGTTACTTAAAAAATTATTCTTCCACCTTGAGTTCTCTGGATTTTCTCATCAAGTGCTCAGCTGTCCCTTCTATCTCCCCATACCCATTAAAACTGTACACCATTTAAAGAGCATATGAAATACCCAATCATCTTTCAGTTCCATCTTAAAGAGATGGATGAACAACTACAAGACAATAATGAGCCTCTTGAAATTTTTTTGGCTTTGACTGGGCTACTGCCACTCCAGAACAGGCCAATAGTCTATCTAGTCCACTGTGGTGTGATTTCTAAAAAGAGTACAAGATTATTCCATAACAGGTATTTCCATAACTTTCACTTCATAAAGCAGTATAAGTAGAACAATAGTCAAGACCAATTTGCATTTAACCCTTGGAAATATTACAAGTGTAAAAAGTAACTCTATATTTTGGAGACAATAAGAGGAAACAGGTTTAATATGAATAAACATCTTTGTCTCCATGAGGGGAGGCTCCTTTGAAAAATTCTGAAAGGGATCTCTGGTTGAGAACTTTTCTTGTTCTTTAATGACCTCATGTTAGAAATCCTGATAAGAATTTAGGAAATCCTGTCAGTCACAAGTGGTGAAAATGATGGCAAAAAAAGGATTATTTAAAGTGTATTTCTATTTTTTAATCAGTAATACTTTAGGCTCAGATTTTCTAAGAACTCTCTAAACTTCATTCCCAGGTGGTATGTTAAGGTTTTAAATCAAAACTCACCTTACTGAATCAGATCTGATCTTCAAGGTCTAGGGAAGAGTTTCTTGTTAAAGGGACTATTTCTGGTGATGAACAGGAGAAAACACCTGTAAGGAATGAAACATTGTTTTAAGCAGCTGCACATCATGATTATAAGATGATTTGAGAGCAGGAAAAAAAAACCCACAAGAGGTAATGCACAGAAGTCTGGATATTATCCACAGTTGTACTAAATGCTTTTTGGGGTTGTCAAACCTTCTGTTTCTCTCTCCTTGCACTTTTCCACCAGCTTAGATTGAGACTGCATTTCCTTAAAATTGTATTTAGTTTACACTCCTT
Source organism: Ptilonorhynchus violaceus (assembly GCA_013397565.1). Lineage (NCBI taxonomy): Eukaryota > Metazoa > Chordata > Aves > Passeriformes > Ptilonorhynchidae > Ptilonorhynchus > Ptilonorhynchus violaceus. The sequence continues at coordinate 676,853 of VZRJ01003181.1, read as the reverse complement.
TGCCCGTGTAGGTGGAAATATCAAATATAAAAAAAATTATAATTTAAGAGATAAGAAGCAGATTTGGTCTCAAAAATCACAGTACTGATAGTCTTTGAACAATAAGTAGAGCTAATATTGAGAAAATTAGAATAAGAAGCTGAGAACAACTTTTCCAAATTTTTTTCAAAACAATCACAAATTCATTTTGTAAAAATGTGGAGGTCAAGGGATATGGCCTTTCACTTAAAATGTTTCAAGTGGCCCTTATTTGCAAAAGCAGCACAGCAATATTTGCTAAATCCATCTCCATTTCAAATGTGTTCTCCAAAGATGAACCAACTACAATGAGTCATCACTTTTGGAAAACATATTTAATAACTCCATATATGAAGGCATAGATCTGGAAGCAGGAATTAACCATCTGTGGTCCTAAAGCACATACAGTACATTTTACTATAATTTCTTTTCTGGAAGAGAAGTTTAGGAGAAAAGTTTAGATTCAGAAAAAGTTTAATTCAATCTCTCACAAAATTAAGGTTGAAAAACTGTTTCAATTTCATACTAAAACCTTTCCCCAGAAGTATGAGAACTAAAGACAAATCAGTGGTTTTTTTTCTTAGGAAAATAAATACAAAGAAACTAGCAGTTTATCAATTGTTATTAATTGATATTAAAAAATATAATAAATAAATGGTTCCTAAGTGATCTTTTTTACACAATTATTTTTCCTTAACATTCCCTTAAGAATTCAAATAGTTACTGTAAATCACAGATTTGTACGAAAATCGCTGTTTCTTTTCTGCACGACTACTGCAGATAGAAGCAGCAAGGATTGGTTTATGTCTGCCTTTTGTACACAAATGTATGTATCTATGTGCATACATGTTTATCATGACAAATGTTAATGCGTAAGTGCAATTGGCATGTTTTTTTTATGGTCAAAAATACTTAAGGAATAGATATTTTTATAAAAGAATATTTGACTAAAAGAATTGAGAAAATTTAGGTATCTATTCTAAAATAAACTAGCTTTTACATATTGGGAAGTATATACTTTTAGAGAGATAGATGCAGATTGGTCCTTGAACTCAATAGTTTAGGATTTTCTGCTTGTTTGTAGGCACAGTGACATTGGCATGGTTCCCATTAAATTAATGTGTTTAAGATAAGGAATTCTTGAATTCTTAAACACAAGAATTTGAGCTTGCTGAAATGCTTCAATTTCAATTTTCCTGAGCAACATCAGAACATCACAAAACATGACTTTATTCTACAAACAAAACCTTTAGCACAGATTTTAAATGGTATTCAGGTGTTTAAACATGATTTGGAAAAATTTGAACATGTGGATTTGGAAGATTCTGTGATCTAGAGATTTTGTCTAACTGCATTAATCAGCTAACTGCCATATGTTTTTATCTTTAAAAGCCTTTCAGACAACTATTTTTTCTTGCTAATATACCAGAAAATAACAGGTGTTAAATGTTTAAGGTCCATGTGTAAGCTTACAGGGGTAAGGAGTATATCTTACAAGTAGTCAGCACCATCCATGTCAGTTTAATCATTCCAATATTGATGACTATCCTATTTTTTGAAAGACTTAATTTCTATTTCTCATTTCTTTTCAACAGAAGAAAACCAGCAGCTTGTCACTATGGTATTAGGTGGGAGGCAGTGCATGGAAGGATATGAGTCAGTCATTAAGCCGGCTGGTCAGTAAAAAAAAATCCCAAAAACTCAAAACAAACTACAACTTGTCATAATGACTAGGGCAATTCTAAGCAGAGAGAATATGCATTAGATTATTTATTCACAGATACAAATTTATTTCCAGAATATGCTAATGCTAAGACAAAGAAAACATTTGAGATACCTCTTCCTTACCTTCCTGCAGAAAACTTCAAACATCTGCATCTTATACATTCCTACTTTAGCAAATTGATTGATGTTTTGTCTGGGCTAGTTCTGTATTATACCCATGTCCATCTTTGGGATTTGATTCTCTAAGGTATTTAAGTGGGATATTTATAGGGCAACCATACTGATGAAGACCTTGTATGCTAAGCCCTAGAATGACAAGAATTTCTGCTTTGGTTAAATGAGAGCAAGTATATAAATATATCTCAGCCCTTTGTCACAAAACTGTGTGGGAGAGGCACATTAGGCAAGGTGCTAGAAGTGAGGGAAGCTCTAACTACTTGCAGCTATGACACATTATTATTCATTGCATGGTATGTCACTCAGACTGTCATAATGCACAGCAGAGAGCATGCACATTATCAGTGCTGAACAGCACCAAGAGGGATTGCAGAAGCACAGGTCATTTGGGGAAAATACCTCTGTAACAACCCAGGCACAAGTTTGCTGCTCTTTGTGAAACCTATCTGGCAGCACAAGCAAGGGGATCATCAACTACTTACTAACAACCAACAAAATTCATCCATTACAAATGAAGACATATTTGAAAAGACTTCCTGAGGTGGAGTCAGAATTCTGCATGTAAAGTAGTCACTAAACAACATATATTGGTCTTGGAGATGATGATCTGAACAAAGAACAGGTCAAATATGCAAACAGTTTTACGGGTATGAGTGTCAGTGCAGTGTTTTGCACTGAGGAAAAAAGGCTAATCAAGAGAAGGTAGAATCCACAGGGTCAGAGAAGGCACAAATATAAAAACCTAACATCACCCAGGAAGAACAAAAAGAAATAAGTCAGCAAAGTGAGGAAATCAGATTTAAACACACACACAAAACAGATGAGTCAGTTAGACAAAGAAGGCAGTCTGAATTTCTTGAATAAGAAATTCTCAAGTGATAGACATAAAAAATCAAAACCAGTTTTTATATATTTGAAAATTAGCTTATATGAACAAAAATTTATTGTTTATTTCCAACAAAAATTTGCTTCGTTGAGTATTTGCAGAAAATTAAATCACAATGGGCAAATTTATTTTTCACCCTCATCTTTAAAATTATTGCAATATTGGGATAACGTCTTCAATTTTTCTGCTTCTGTCTGTTTCCTTTCCCCATATACAACAGCACTCTCTGTTTAGGGGTTTTGGTTTTGCATGTCTTTAAAGTCAGACTTAGCAGAAATTCAGAGAAATAATTCTCAGACAGGCTTACCAGGTCAGAAAGCATTACTGTAGCGCCATTGCAACCAGCCCTGTGTGAGACCTTCAAGCAGCTGGTATCAGCACTTCCGAACCTTATCTATACTTCATTCATGCTAATGTACTTCTTTTAGAATGCATTGAATAACAGGATAAAAGTCACACTGTAATCTTCCTTGCTAGACCAAGAGTTTGAGCAGTAATGATTCAGGTGCAGAGCATTTCCTAGGAAACTACAAAGAGAAGCTAATGATCATGTTCCTCTACCACGAATATCAATTAATTAGTAACATTATCATATATATATATATATAAAAACCCTATAAGCTTATTACCTTTCAATTAACAAAATACATATTAAGTTGTATTGATTCAGGTCTTTTCATCACAGTGTGTCTACAATCATTTCATAGGAACCATCTTACAGACCAACAAAATATACCAGTCTTGTAACTTCTGGTAGATGACGAGCAGTCACAGAATTTTCACATCAAGAGCAAGAACTGGGATTTGTGCTCAATTTTTTTTTTTTAAATTTTAGTAGGCAAAATACAACCATTTATCACCGTCATTTTTTATCATTATTCAAAAGACACTGATATCAAAGGACCTGAACAAAACTTTCTAACTTGATCAGGAATTTAATGGTCTAAACAGTACAAAGCGTGTTCCTCATTATGTGACCATTTCTTAACTCATTGAACAATTTGAGAAAAACAGTAAGCAAGTAATTTAGAACAATGTGGCTGAGGGCAAAAGGTGATATGGGAAGGTCAGGTCGAATATAAAACTGAAAACTAGAAAAGATTTATATATTCATATCTTCATTAAAAAGTCAATTTCTTTCAATAAGCACTGCACTACGTATGATTAATTTTTCATAACATTCAGAATTGTTATACAGTGACTTCTAGCAAAATTTGGTGTAAAAACAGCCTCATCTTTACACTCTTTATGGAACAATCAAGCAAGTTAAAGACAAATAAAGGAGAGAGAAAATATACTATTGCAGTATGTGATACTCTATTTAGAACATTCTCGTTTTGGGTTTTGTTGATGGCGTTTTGGTTGTTGTTTTGTTGGTTTTTTTTTTCTTTTCATTAGCCTTTACAAGGGACAAATTAAATTATAGAGTCATAACTTTGGAAAGCAAGGGGTCATTCAGTTCAGCCTCCTGTTCAAGATAGATCTGATTGGAGGAGGTATCTCAGGGCAAATCCAGTGGAGACATGCAACACCTACAAGAGTCCACAATCTCTCTGGCAAATCTTATCTGCCTTTTAACCACCCCAGAGTTTTGGCATTTTTTTCCCCTATTATTAATATGAAACTGGGAGCTCCCACAAGAGAGGAATGGCTTAGGAACACTGCCTTTGCTGCTCTGGGAGCTGAATTTGCCATTGCAAAGACGATAATCAATGTCTATTGAATGGGAACCCACTACATGATGTCAGAGGAATAAATAGCACCAGCTATGCTAATCTATGCACTAGAAACGTTTCATAAGGAACAAAATATTATACTTTTAAATGTAGGATGAAAATACTGAAAAGACAACTTTAAAACCAGAAAAGGCGGGATCGAGAAATTCAGAATGGAGAACATCTGTATCTGTGGTGTCTCAACAAGATTGGCTAAAGAAGTGATGACCATTATGCAAAATTGTCAGCTGGGCATTGTGGGACATCTGGTGTCTTTCTGTGAGTTTTATTAATATCCTGCTGCTCCCTGTGATACTCTACTGTCCTGGACATATTCACTATTGAAAATCAAGTCAGAAGGAATTAAATTATCCAACATAGAAATGTTTATCTCAAATTCCAGTCTTTAAAATACACATAAAGTATAACTGGTACAGCATAACTATTACCCAAATGTGTCAGAAGCAGCTGTATTTTCCATTTCAAATTACATTGGATCATTCCAGATAAAACTGGCCTACTTTAGTCCACATAAATTTATGCTGTTATTAGATATGGTATATGTTTCTGAAGTATTAGAAGTCAGGCTAAAAAGACATTTAATGAAAGGCAAAATGCAGCAAGTTTTTTTTAAATCTTGATAAAAAGTATATAAAGGTTTTTCTAATACACTGATATGTAGGTTTACAGAAAGTAAAATATTTAATCGAAATAAAATGTTACAAAATACAAGATGTAGTCATAGGTAATTTTAGAATATGAATATACTAAGAAACAGATTTACTGTTGTTTTGCTTTGAATGATACTTGAAAAAACTAAATATAAGATAGTCTGTGGTAAAACATAGTGCATGTCTGTTGAAACGGGAAGCCGAATGTGTACCAAAGATTTATTCTCAGGTATTTCTAAGGATTACCAGCCAGTTCCTACCAGACCTGCTCAAGCAAGTATACACAATGACTTCGTCAGAATTACCTTCATAAGAAAAGCTGAATTGCAGAGCTAGAAGTTGGACTTCAATGATCCCTGTGGGTCCCTTCTGATTCAGGATATTCTATGATTCTATGTTTATTTGTTCACCTATACAAAGTGACTGTCACTACACTTGTTTTATACATACATACGTATGTGTGTAGGCATGCACTTACTTTGCTCGACACACAAGCAGAATAAAAATAATTTTCTGCACAAATGGAGCTCTAAATATTAACCTAGAGAAAATAACTTTGAGATCCTGATAAAATTTAATGGTATCATATGAGGAAAGAGAAAACTAAATTATCAGAAAACATGAAAAATCAACTAGGGATCAGCATATAAATTGAGGTATTTCCTGACAACTGTCATTCTTATGCCAAAGTTCAGACAAGCAATAGAGATGTCTCACTCTGACAGTCTTTCTCTGCTGCCTGCCAGCACTATCAAAGCATCAAGGCCTCTGAAACAAATCCAACTGATTAAAAAACTAGAACAAAAGGAGACCAAATTGCTTCCTTTCTTATTACCTTATTACCTGTTTGCAAGAACAACTCTGTATTGTAAAGCAGATTTATGTAATGCTGTTCCATCAAGGAACTTGCTCTATACAGGTTTCAATAAAGGTGAGACTGATGCAGCAGAATACACTTCTGGCTATATATGCCTTTTTTCTATCATGTATATAAGACATGACCACAGAGCTGTGAAAGACTAGCTGGGAGACTGCAGAGAGTTGTTTTGATTTATACCTATTGGGTTGCACATGAATTATACTAAATAGCTTATTTAAAGAGTTACGATGTGTTGTCAACAACTCTTAAAATATCTGTTAATAATAATAAAAATTTCATGTGAAGTCTTAAAAAGAGCAAGAGTGATTTCTAATTATTCAAAAACAAAAATTATAACTTTAAAACACAGTACTATACCTCCTCCAGAACACAAGTAGGAGAAAATAAGCAGAACTCACTTTAATGCTTATTATTATAAACTGTTCTTGGCACCTGCATGAGTTAAAGCAAAAATTCAGCTTAATTCACAGCAACAGAAGAAAATTGGAAGAGCGGGGCAAAAAAAACATTCTAGTTTTAAGAATATGTAACCCCAACCTTATTCAAACTGCACAGTAACCTTGATTGTAATTCCAGTTCCAAAATGTTCAAATCACCTAACAGAAATAAATGAACTTGTATGTTCCCCATTCTAGATAAATTCAGCAAATACATGGATCAACTCTTGATTTTCTCCTTGTCCTCAATAACCACTCTAATGACACTCAGATCTGTTGTTGTGTAATGTCACTTTACAGGAGAAAGTGGTTGCACACAGGCTTTTCCAAATATTTGCATTTGTATGACCTTAAATTACAAAGCGCAGATCTTATGCCTGCACTTTCCAGCCTTATCTTAATTACTAATACATGTAAATCAATTCATCCTTGAATAGTGCTCAAGTCCCTAGAAGAATACAAGACAAAATCAAGAAATTTTAATGTCACTTGTATTTGCCACAAATAGCCACCTTGCCACAAGAATTGGAGAAAAACCTCTGATTTGTGCACATCTACTTGGACTTGCCATGTTTTATTGATCTGTATGAAGTACTGGGGGGAAAATCAAATCCTTTCCCTTAGCAAAAGTTTCAGAATATTCAGCTCAGAGTGGCTTTGTGATATTCTTGCACTTAATTCTCATGGACTGGCTCCATAAATAGTTTGTTTGCCTCTTGAAAGTCATCGTCATTACCTTAGGCCACAAGTTTAATTAATTTTATTATAGTTTCTGTTTGAGGAAAACAATTCATTCCTGCAATCTATGGAAAATCACTACTGTTTTATATTCTGAGAGTCTGAAGAGAGGCTGTAAATAGCAGAAACATATTATGAATATTTTCAAGTGAGAAGCTAGTACAAACCAGTCTGTTCACAATTTCAAAACTAAGAACAGGTTTATACTTTGAATGCCTGTACAAAAAGAATCACTAAAATGTAGAAATAAAGTATGTTTGTGGTGTTTGAGTGTAAAACCTTACCTTGAATCTAGAGCCCATCTATCCTATTTTATATTTAGAAAATTAGTTCCTTTAAGCAGGTAATTTTTCCACTACTCTACCTTTCTCACAAAATAGACTGTCATCCTTTTTGGTAAGCACTCTACATTTTTCAGGAAGAATTTAGTAATAGTTATTCCACTACCTTACAGTCCAATATTTCAATGTCTTTATTAGGATATGATTCCCAATAATAATGTAGAAAAATGTGCTACTGTGTAAACCCATATCCTACATGAACCATATCCTGTACTAAACCTATGTATCCCACCCACATTCAGCATGGATTGTCCTTGTTTTCAACAACTTTTCATGTGCTGAAAACTTTTATTTTTCCCCCACTTCCACACCTTTCTTGTTTTCTTTTCAATGTCACTTGCTTCAGGTTTTTTTGAAATGCCAGTTTCCTAGACCTTCCTTCTTCTCGTTGCCAAGATAAGTAATTGCTCATTTTTGAAATTGAATTTCAAATTTTCATTAAAAACCTTTACACAAACTCAAGGGTTAAAATGCAAACCCTTTCAATAACCTCAAAATACTAGTTATTAACTGATGCACAATCTTACCTTATAAAATAACTTCTTCATAAAAAATTGTTTTGCCAAGATTGCCATGTACACATTTAAAAACTACTTGTGAAAATGTCCATCAGTTTATAAGTGTTTTGTCCATATCATTAAGTACTTCTGGGTTATTTTCTACATCATATTCTGCATTGCTTTGTGAGATTCAGTGTTAAGTAACTCTCAAATCATTCTAGTAAGACAGCTGTTATTTGGTTATTCAGATGGTTCTGTCTGTACTTAACAGATTATGTACTTATGATTTTTCTTCCAGCTTTTCTTTGTTTGGTTTCCATTCATTTTTCCCATTTGAAGCTTCTGTATTAAACACAGTCCTGTGTCTTACAAGGATGAAAGACCACATACCACCTCTTTAATCACACTTGCTTAAATTCATATCTGAACAATGCATTCCACATACCCAGATTTTTTGATATTTGTAATTTAGATCAGCAATTTAAGACAGAGAGAAATAATAAATATTATAGCAAAAAGTGAAGATGGAAGAGAAAAATGTCACTGTATGTGACTCAGAATGATAATTTTCAACTGTTCATTCTACATTTGGAATGAGACAACGTTGATGCATGACAAGGTACAAACAACCACTGCATGCAATGATGTCTTTGTCATTCCCATGAAAATGCCTGTGTGGGTTTTATTAGGAGAAAAAAAACTACTCTCTGAAAATCTCTTTAAGTATATTGCTGGGCTTAATAAGAGTGTTATTGCTGAGTCTCATCCTACAGTGCTTTTTCAGCACTTACAATACGTGACTTTTTAAATCTTAAATAGAATGAAGACCACATACGCTCTATAACTGAATTTCAATGACTAAAATGTCTGTGGAGAGAAAGTGAAAAATAAAAATACTGTTACACAACTCATCACATCATCATTGATCATAAAACAACTCAAAAACCTGTACGTATCATTTAGGCCATACTATCTGAATAGGCATATATAGAAAAATTATATGTCACAGTCAATTGGCATCACACTTACACTATCATGTCATCGGTTAAGGAAGCCACATCTCTACTTATACAGGATTGTTTTCCATCTTGTAGATTTCTTTTAAGAAAGAATTAATGAAAAAAAAAAGTGTATTCTTGTAAACTCAATCATTTTAGGCTCTTCTGGGAAGTTACAAAAAGCTTCTGACATGGGTGCTTGCTGAGTGCTTGACATAAAAGAAGAAGGAAGGACTACATCCCAAAACAGCACAGAGGAAAAGAATTCTGAATATATTATGTTCTACGCAATTTTCAAAACCACTGGTTTTTAAACAATTACTTTTGGTACCAAGAATCCTAAACAATAAATTCACTGCAAAGTGATTGAGTTCATCTCAATGACTTTTTGAATAATATTTCCAACCAGTAGTTAAAACTCTGTAAATGGCAGCTCATAAAACAAAGTTCAGTCAAGGTATTGAGAGTTGTGGCATTCAAAAATATCCCACAACTTTGCATCCTAGGCTTGCATTTGGAAACCCTTCAGTGTCCTACTAAACCCCAGATTTCTTGAACTGCTTGAGTGAATCACTTAGCCTTGATAGGGTTCAGTCCCTTCTCCTGTTGATAGACTTTCAACAGTAAATAAATTCTTTAAAGATTTCTGTTTCTTTGGTTAATGTAGTACTGTTAACATGACAGAGGCTTTTTAACGAAGAAGAAGGAAAGTTTTCCTTCTGCTATTAGAAACCTTATTCTAAGTTTTACATTTTCTTACATTTTATATACAATTAAACTAATTCACTGCAGTTTTAATGCTCTGTGAGTCATATCTAGTTGCAAATCTACATTCACTTTTGGAAGATCTATTCCAAATACAACCCTTACACAACGAGACATTTATGTCCATAGCAGTTCTGTTTCATATTGAAAAAGATTTCTATGGAAAGTAAACACATCAGCTGCACTTCTGCACCAAAAAATCCCCACCAAACACCAATAATCCCACCCCCCCAAAAAACAAACAAACAAAAAAACCCCAAACCACAATCCTTAGGAGGATAATTAATAATCTCAGTGAAAAGAACTGAGATTGTGAAAGTTCTAAAACAATTAATATGAGAATTCACTAATTCTCTAGTTTTAACCTGATCTGCTTTTCCTTTAATCTGAACACCAAAGTAATAAAGACAATTGTCTGCCATGTGCCAAAGACAACTATGTGCTGAACACAGTTTGTATTTCCATAACCACATAATACTCCTACTATCAGAGATCCTAATTTATAGGAATAAATATAGTACAATATACAGTGGAGTAGAAATCTGCTAGAAGGCCTAGCAACCATTTACAAACCACTCAAATTCTGCTTGAGGATTTAAACAAACTATAGCTCTTGTGTGAAACCTTTGTACAGTGACTACATCTGTTAAGATAAAGCAGACTTCCTATTGATAAGTTAGCAGCAAACTATATATGGAATAATTCTTATATCTGAATGATACTAATTATATAAACTAATTATAGTCTAATACTTACTGACCAATCCTAGAACATCTCATTAGGCAAGGAATATTTATGTCTTTCACAATCACCTCTCTGAAGCTTCACATCAGTCAGGCCTTAAGCACCTCAGGACATTTTTCTGATCTTGCGCTTATGTTGCTCTTTATCAGAAATATTGTTTTAACTTCACTGTAGTGTGACAAGAATAAGAATAAACAATAAGAATAAACAGCAACCAAATCTCGCTATGGAACCGTAATCTCCATACAGCATGTGACATTTCAATAACTAAGTCAGAAAGCCAAATTTACCATCTTAACATGCAATAATTTCACTCTTCAACCCCTTGAAAAAAACCCCTAAGTAGACAAAATAACTGTTAAGCTTGGGGGTAGAAAAATCAAGTAAGTTGTTCATAAAAGTTTATTATTTTAGCTTAATCTATTAACTGGGTAACTTGAGGCATTTCTATTTTCTTCTATAATTAAGAAATATTATGTTCCATACCATAAAGGCATTAATATTTAAAGCAGTATTGCTTATGAAAATAATAGGAGAACTGAGACTGCACTGTTCTAAGAAGAGTTTGAGGCAATTTCACCATGAAATTGCTGAGATATTCCAGAGGCTATAAATACTGAATTGACAAATCCAGTTGCCTTTATGAACAGCTACCTGAAACATCTTATGTCCACTCCAGTTTCCTTTAGTGAATTATCTTGACATGCTTTCTATTTTACTAACTAGCTGATGGATAGTAGGAAAAACAGCAAATAGCACTGAAAGAGATTCAAGAAATTTCTACATTTACAAAGAAACAAAAGGCATAAAACTCTTGCAAAAGCTGTAATGAAATGTAGCATCAAGACACAAATTGAAAGTGAAAGGTATTTTTTCTATTCAGTACTCAAAGAAAAAATGAGTCAGCATTAAAATTCAATTCTTGTTGCTGCATCTGCCTACATAAGAATGAATATTAGTCACTCATCATTAAAGTACAGATGGACAGACCATCATGAAGTGACTTTGTTAAACTTTGTGAAATGTATCTCAGCAACCATTAATAATAACTACTAGGAATATTTACTTGATATCATTGGGTCACAAAGGGCATGATAAACACAGTGGCATGTTCTTGGCATGGCTGAGAAATGAGTTTTGGCCTGGTTGAGGTCTCCCATATGTGTCCTGTAAGCCCAGCTAATGATGCAGGAAAATCACTAAACTTGGACGAATTAATATGACATGAATAGGAGAATCCACAGATGCAGGGACAGAGATGAAAGTAGGTCACATTCTCACAATTTAGATAGGAACAGTCTAGACAGCATTAGCATGAGCCTTGTAAGATTTGTACTGAAACCTTCAGCACAAATCTGTAACATCTATTATGACTGACAACAAATATAAGAATAGAACAACTACGAAAAAAATCACAGATATACATAAAAGGAGAAAAAAAGAAAAAGTGCTTTAGCTTTAGCTGGCACTCAGTGGATTAAAAATGTCTACAGCATACCCAATAAATGTGATGTCTAATATGATAAAAAATAACTGATATAACAATTATTTTGAGGTAATTTCACTTCAAATGCTGGTGACTGCAACAAAAATTATAGATCTTCCTATTATTTTACAAGAGTGTTGAAAAGGCTTATTTTCTCTAAAACTCTTGGTAGAACACACAGCTTAAAAAAAAAAGGCTCAAATAGCCCACCAAAAAAGCTGTTGGTATAAAGGAGTAAGTTCCTTGTCCATTCCTTCCCTTCACCGTTACTCTTTACTTTACTCTTTTTAAGAGGATAGAACAGTAATGTTGAGTGGACATGTGAAGCAGCAATGACATGATGAACATAAACAACTGAATGCCTAACATGAAAAACCAAGATAGGAAAAAAATGTTCTCAATTTAAATAAAAGGAAGAATAACATTTACGCACAAATAACAACTGATTGTTATTCAACACGGATGTAATATGTGGTCTGACCACTTCCCAGGTAAAGCTTCTATTCAAGATTTTTTGGTACCACAGAAACTTTTTCTGTGTTGTGCACATCCCCCTGCCATGAAACGGAATCGTACGACAACCAAGTAATTTACAAAGTCATTAATATTTTGTAATGTGCTGTAATGAGAGGATAATATTGCGGTAACAAGCAGCTTGTCTTTTTGGTGCTTGCTTGATCTGTGTCCCAATATTAAAAGTACATACCAATAAAAAGTTGCTTTTCAAACTTCAGTACCTTTTACAAGAAAAGGTGTTAAGGTTCATTGTATGGTCACATTGGCATTTTGGGTAGTTACATTCCACCAAAAGCCTGTACTAGGATACCCCTCCTTTTCTTTTCCCACCCCAATATTCTTTTGAAAACAAATAAGATGGAGTGTAATGGTTAATATTTACATTTATTAGAATTCTTCCTTGATTATTACATCTTCAATAAACAGAAGTCTGTGCACTTTATGTATAATAGGTGAAGCACCACAGAACTCAAATCTTTAGAGTAAGCACTAGAATGTATTGGGATCATACAGTGTTGTGTAATTTAATCTAAAGCCACACATATATTTCAAAAATATTTTAAGTAAACCCATAAAACCATATATATATATATATATATATATATATATATGAAAAAGTATTCCTTTACCCACCATAACCACTAATTCTATAGTTACTTTAAGTGTAGAATAGATGAATTTTCCTGTCATTCAAAAACAAATAGTTATGCTGTTTTCAATGAGGTAGAAGCCCCTTTGCAACACAGTTAGGAGAACAAAAGTTATTCTAAAATGGCAAAGGGAAATACTTCAATCTAGAAAAAAGGTAAATGTTTCTGCTTTAATGTTTTGTTTTTTTTCCCTAAGAACTACCATTACAAACAACAGTAATAGTAGATATTGAGGTTTTTTCCAATGTTTGTATTGTTTCTTTTTAGAAATCTAATCAGTGTATTTAGCCAAGTACATGTATATTTACCAGCTTTTTATTATCGATTTTAATTATCCTTTCAAGACACATACATAGTTTTGGTTTCCACAACTGCAACAGTTGAAGCAGCCAGACTCAAATGTGAAAAAAAATGATGCCATAGATCTTGTGTCTTGAAGATCTCAAGATGAAACACAGAAATAAGTAATGTCTTCAAACTCTCCTTGGGCTCAGAAAAGTAACAAAATATTTTAAATATTTAAACCACAAGGTTGTTGTCAGATGAGTTTCAGGGAAGAAAAAATTACTTGAAGAGTTCTGAGAAGTGGGCTGACTTTATTATACATGTCAATATCAAACGTTACACAAGTTGAAAGGCATCTGTCTTGTACACATCTTTATATGATTCTTAGTCATGGATTTAAACCAAGATTCTCCTAGGGAGATTAAACAGCTTAACAGCCAGATGCTGCATAGCAGTATTTGGCATATGTAGTAGAGTTGATAAAGTTACCGACTCTGAAGTGAACAGAAGAGACTGCAAATGTTCCCAGTCCTTACAATCAAAACAGCAGAATGTATAGGTAAAAACTTTTAGCTGAGTAGTGTGTGGCTTAAAGCAGAAGTAAATACCAACTGGTACATGGACATTTAGACTATATGGGTTATTTTGATGTTCAGCTATTCTACTTCCAACTATTCTAAGTTATACCAATGTAGACAGAAAAGCAGATTTCTGCACTTAGGAAGAGTTGTTACTGCTTGTTCTGAAAGTCCTGAGAGCTCTCTAGATGGGCCAATAACAAAGCTTTCCAATTTTACTGAAAAGTATTCTAAGTATAGAGGAAGTTGATTCTTCTACTCTCATAGACTGGCTTGATTCAAGCAGCATCATAAAGATGGCTCAAATTGATACTGGTGTAAATAATTTTTTCAAAATTATAACATTCAATGTAAAACATTCTAATTTTATGAATTCTAATGAATAATAATGCCTCAGAGAGAGCTATCCTCCCAGATTTCCAGGGTCAGGAGCTCCACAACATGAACAGAGAAATTATTTCTCAGATGCTTGTGTTAACTTTGCAGATAACATAAACCTACTTTGGTTTTCATTGCAAAGTAACTTTCTGGATGCATCTTTGATACGGATAAGTGACATGAATAATGTCCTGATTTCCTTCATCAAAATACCTCATTTTGTACTCAACAGTGCAGGATGTAAAAATACATCCTCCTTCATTTTCAGGAGCAGAAAATTTCAGCAAAACAATGCCAGCTGTATTTTCAAAATTTCAAAAGTCTGCATTTGTAAAACCTCACCTGCAGTATCTGGTAAATACTGCTGATTATTCTATTCAGCAGTGCAGAATTTAATTAAAAACAAATCCAGAAATACTATTCCTGGAACACTCCCAATACTTTTAACAAAATTTCAGGGAACTGAAAACTGCCTGCAGATAAAGACCTATATGTTATTCTATTATTCTATTATTTTCTTAGAAGTCACCTGCAGCAAATAGGATGGCAATCACTTTCCCCCTCAGAATAACACCACCCCCAGTACTCTTTTCTCAAGCAAGATACAGTAGGGACTGGCAGGCCAACAGAGATGTTTTCATAGATGAGGTTATATTATATGCATTACTGTAGTGGCAACACTAAAGAACACCCACTACTATGAAGCCAGTGGGAGGAAACACTATCCCAGCAAGAAGAGAGCATTCTTTATTGTCTATATGAAATAGATTAGCATGTTTATCTTACCTCTCAAGGAAAAGATGCCAATGTCATAGGCAACATCAAGTTTAGAGCACTGGCCAGCATTTTTTGCAGCGAGACAAAGACTGTGATGCCCACAGAGAACAAGGCGGTGGTTCAGCTCCTAGAGGCAGTCCCTCTGGAGACCTCTTGCAGGGTTTACTGAATGTCAGAAGGTTTTGCTGTTCCTGTCTGCTAGGCTTGTGCTGCAGATGGACAGCAGGATTTCAGCATACAGTTTGCCTCTTTCTATCAGCTTCTAAATTCTATTAAAAGTGCCTATGGCATTTCTCTGCTAGGAAACATTTAGCACTGTCACAGACACTCATTCCGAGAAGTCATTTCAAGGCACCAAAGTGCTTTTTAAAACCTCTGCTGTGTATGCATGAACACCAGCGTGTACAGGTACCTGCACACAGACACTATCAGAAAAAAGTTACTAATGGCCTCCATCATATACTAACCTAGACGTGAAAACAGAAATGAAACCATGTCCTCAACTATTTTTGTTTACAATTCTATTATTTTGAGAGAGCACTTCTGGCCATGACCACATTTTACACAAGACACACTTTTCCTCCTAAGGGTTTTTTTCCCCCAAATATACTATGGTACCTTACGAAACAAGGGAACAGTCATATGTTCTACTCTGGCAGTAAGATCTCCCATGAGCATACAACTACAGGCTATCTGAGTTTCCATTTCAAAGACTTATCTTGTCACTTAATCTACTGACATATAAGCAAATCCATGGTCATAAGGAAATGAACAAAATCCATGGATTTTGTGATACAGTGAAACCTCCAATCACTGGAGCATAACAGTGCCATTTGCTTGCCCCCATATCCCTAGTATTTGCCCAGAAGAAAAACAGCATTTTAGGTCATCTACAGATTCCCCAAACAAGTTAATTACAAGTTTTCTGAGTCTGGGCAAGGCAAGGAGACTAAAGGTTTTAAATGTATGTGAAGCTCAAATCCTTACACTGAGCAAATGTTTTAAAAACACAAATAATAACATTCCAAGGAGCTGCAAATTATCTTTTGCTGAATCTTGTTGTCATTGCCCCAAATAATTTTTATGTGAAAATAGTGACTTCAATTTCTCTCCTAAATTGAATACAAACAATATCTTTCTAGTAGGTTCAGTTTTTGTCAGAGCTCTGCGTTGAGGTGATAGTAGTAAAACTGCAATTCTGACATGTATGTGGAAGCTTTACAAGATTTATTCACATTCTACCTATTTTCACTCAGAAAACTTCATAGGAATTAAATTGTTTTCATATTGTTCATACTGAAATTATTATTTTAATTTGCAACAGAAACTATAATCCAGTCTTTAATTAAAGACAAATGCATACCAAAAACTACCATAAACTTTTAATCCCTCTAAACTTAATCAAGAAGTAAAGTAAAAGTGAGACTAAAGAGTAGATGTGAATATAAACATTCATTTACTTAACTCATTTGAAGGTGTTTTCCTGGTTAGACTCATAACCATCAGTCAGGATGGAAGGTAGAGTACTACCTGCTGGTGACTGTTTAGCAGTTTACATCAAAACAGGTGGTGATCTCAACGTCATGATTTCCAAATGGTTTTGAGAGGTACCTGCTGTTTAGATGATTCAGAAAAGAAGCCAGTGACAGGTTGGGTCACAACTCACCCACTGAAAGGGATTCCTTCTGACTCAGTTATTTCAGTAGAGAAGGAAGTTTTCTTTAGTTTGTAGTTTTCCGCTTCAGCAGGTTTTAAAATATCTCCTATGATTCATACAAAGAAAGAGGACATAGAGAAGAACAGTAATGAAAGCTGCAGAAATGGTTGAGAACACAGATTTTTGAAAGGGAAAACAGTAGTACATAACTCCCTTTTTATTTTCATTTTTTCTTTCAAGAAAAATGCTTTTATGATTGGAGTGGAATTTGATAAGGTTATTATAGAAAATTCTGACCAACTGCCATATTCAAGTAGCATAGTAAAATCTTATGGAATCACTTTGACAATCAGACAAACATCCTCTAACTATTTTTCTGTAATGGCTAGCTGCACAATTCATATTTAAAAGCATGATTGAGAGGATTAAGACAATAAATGCAATTTCAGACTATGAGAACATTCTAGTCAATAAATTAAATTTACTTAGAAGATAAATTTGTTCCCAGGTGAAAAATGTTTACATCTTGCAGTGGTTTTAAGTCAATTCCATTATACTTCTTGGGAAGAAAAAAAAAAACCCATGACACTGGTAACAAAACAAAGTTATTAAGCAGAGACAAGTTTTAAAAGATAACCTACTTTTTGCAGTGTTTCTAATTAGTCTATTCTTCTTGAAAAGTCTTAAAAGAAGGATGTTCAAGTAAACGAAAGCTACTGTATTTACAAGCTCAAGAGGAATCCCAGCAGTCCTCCATCCTTTCATGTGTAATCATTACTTGTGGAAGTAACTATTGCAGGCTGTGGCTATGCTGAAGGCACCTGGCTGTGTTCCTAACTGCACTCAGATGAAATGAGGCAGAGAGGAGAATTACTGAAAGTGAAAACACTACCGTGTTCTTCCCGAGTGTTATTCTGGTTTCTCTCATAAATCAGAGCTAAAAAGCTTCTCTGAATTTTTTTGTTAGTTGCCAATAGAAACAATTAGCCACTCATATCAGGTGGGAGGCCAATATGTATTAGGATGTAACAAAGAATACTATTTTCCTAGATATATGCTGACATCCAGAAGAGAAGAAATAATTTCTTCCTGCTCCAAACACTCATTCTAATGTAAATGCATAAAATAAGGTTGGGGGCAAACTTCTAGACCTAGGGCCTGAGACCTTCAATATTCCTGTCCCACTGCAATTATGCAGGAGGCTCACAGTAGAGCTCCAGTAGTTTGTAGTGACAGTACAGACACCTGCTCACATGTCCGGGGAATATGGGTCTAAAGAAAAGAGGAATCAGTTAACTCATTTAAATCAATCCCTTTGTGCTCGCCACTCAGCTCCTGAACACTGCCAGCCGCAGAGCTGAGCCACAGTCTGCTGTTCAGGCTTCCACAACTGCCTGACCTTTCCTCTAAGCATATTAGCCTACAGCAGATCCAGCCTCAGCAGTCTTTTGGGGCCGTGGACTTTGCTGAGTTTTATCCAACAATCAGTGTTCTGAGCCCCAGGCAAATCCTTCAGTGCTGCTCTTATTATCACAAAGCAATTACCTGGCCTTTCTTATGGCCGGTTTGAATTCATGGATGGAACTCACTGGAAAGGTTAAGGAGTCAAAAAATAAAATTAGAACTTCTTTTCAGTCAGTTTTCCTGACTTCATACCAGATGGAGTCAGCAACTTGAGAAGTCTGACAGGCGACTTGACAGAGTCTATCAGATGGTCAACTGATCACTTTCATGTTTGCCAAAACGTTTAGCAATAAAAAAACAGAAGCATATTCTATTGACATTAAAATACATAGACTAGAGACAGATTTCTGAAATGACACAGTAAACCACTCCGGAGTGGGAGGAATTTTGCATAAGAACTGGAGAGTTTCTAAGAAGAGTGACTGTTGTCTACGAACATTAAACAGTTTCATGTGGAGTTTTAGTCAGGGCAAGTACTTCGTGAAACAGAAAAGAAGACATTTCTCTGAGGAGCTGATTTATATGCTCTCCAAATACAGTATTTGATTAATTAGCTAGAGAAGCATGGACTAAATCCTGGAGTATCTGTATGCTGTGCTCTGTCTTGTTCCAAACACCCTTTTGTTCATAGCAAGCTGGACAAACACTGAAATCTGTGACATTTGCAGATCACAACTGGATTAATTTAAAATAGGTTCATATTGCTGGACTACCCAAATTTATTCATTTGAGATGCTGTCATGCCCAATGCAGATCCAATAAGATCCTTCAGCAGCCTTTCATTGAGGGCCATCACCTTTCTTCTTACCAGACTAGAAGCTTAAAAAGAAGATACACTGAGCTAAATACTGCCAATAATCTTTTTGTTAAATATACTGCAACTCTCTAACATTTCTAGACAACATAATATGAAGCTACATAGGAAAGATGATAAATACCACATTGGATGCATTGATATTTATCCCATTTCACATTAAATGGATTTAAATTTAAAAATCAATGGCAATCCTCCCTACCCATCTGTTATATATATCTCAAGTGCTAAGATATAAAAAAGGATAAAAATCTTATCTTTTGTTCTTAGGAAAAAAAACACACCCTATTCACATTACTTGTGTAGAACGTTCTCTGAAAATATTATTTTTGTTAAAGTTATAGTAATTCCTATTACTGGATGAAGACCATGTGTAAATAATTAAAGAAATACATAGCTATGTATTTCATCTCCACCCATATATTTTTTGTGTCAAGAATTAGTCAAGAATACTACTCATAAGGTATTTTAATTTCCATTTTTCATAATGGGCTTTATGTTAGCTTAGTACTCTTGATTAAGATTAAAATTGTGTAACAATACTTGTTATATTTATGACTGAGGGAAGCAGATTTACTTCTGAAAGCAAAAGCCTTCAAGAACAAAACACTCAAACATACACAGTTGCTTTTTTTAATTTCTCCGTCATTACATGTAGCCCATATGTTGTAATTCACACAGAGTCTGTGTATGTGTACATATATATATAGTCACTATATATTCTGATGCATATAGAGTTGCCAGCATAACACATGAGTCTTCCATTTATGCAAAAAGTAGCAGACATGACTACTTATTTTAGCACACTAACATTAAAGTTTACCATTCTCAGATTTTCCCACTTAAGCAATTTTTTTTTAATAAGCTAATTCAACATCATATTTTTACACATCAAGCCATAATTCTCTTCCCCCTCCTCTGTACTGTGTACTTTATTGGACTAATTTATGTAGATTTAATACTGTATCTGTGCTATATAAGTAAATAATTTTAATTTGGCCATCTGCCCTAGGAAATGCTTCCATATAATATATCTCCAAGGCCATACTCAGGCTTGCACTCAGAGACATCAGGGAAGATATCTAATGAAAGTTTATGAGGGCAGCAGATGTTCATTCCTGCTGTTTGATGTTGGTGAGATCTGAAACTTTACCTCTAAGAAATCCAAGAATGGAAGAAGTCACAAGAGCAACATGCAAGCTTCCTGCAAACATACTACTAATTAGATGTTTATTAAAACTAGTAGGAATTCATGTGCAGGCAATTCCAGAAGTATCTTTAGTAGTTTACTCCTCTTTGATATATTCCCTTCCCTTACTGTAAACAGAATTCACCATTAGTCATGTTCATTTTAGGAAAGCTTTGTAAGGCTTTTGAGACTTGGAATTCTCTATATAATCAGAGGGTTCTTGTGATGAAGTATCTTCAACTAGAACACAGGATTTTAGTCAACTGCTTATGCCTATTGGACCTAAAATTTACTGAGTAGAATAGTTGTTTCATTCATATAAAGTGCTTTAAAAAAAAAATTACACATATATCTTTATCACAGATTCAGTAGAATATTTTGTGTATCAGCACAAACTTTGTTTTCTATGGTGTAGCACTTACAGACCTAAAACTAATTTGTTTTCAATGGGTTTCTGGTTTCTACGTATTTAATCAATTTATGATTATGAGACTTAGACTCCTAAGCCACATAACAACCATTAGCAAATTTCTATTAATGAATAATTAAATTCACAAAGATTAAATGAACAATTATGTGACAGATACATTGAGGGATTAAAAGTTATTAGCAAAGATTGCTCACAGTTGTCTGCTGATACACTTCCACTGTGATCTCTGAACCATCACTTTCATACAAAATATTCCCAACTATTAACCTTTCTAGGAATAAATATGATTTTATCATATCAAAAGAATTTAAGACTCTCTACTACTGACCTTATTGTTTGGGCTTTTTCTTTGTAGTAGAGAAAGAGGATACAGGAATGGCAGTTTCAATGAAGGAAACTAGAGATTTAACATCTGCTAAGATCTATATAGATCAAATATACAGCGAGAACCCCTATCAATAGGTGAAATATTTTAGTCACTAGATTTTTATCACACACATAAAGAATCTCATTGGTTTCCGTTACACAAGTGACCGTAACCTGGGAGGAAAGACAAATGGAAAAGAGACTCCTGCCACCATTACTAAATTTAACTCTGCAGTAGTAGATCCTTTGAACTCACTTCACTGGGCCTTAGATTAAGTTTTTTGGTGATCAATGGATCAGAGAAAGAATAGAATGCATTATGTTAAAAATTCAGGCTCCTGCAACAATTATTCAGTGTGAAAATATATTCACACAGTATTGGCAAAACTTCCTTCTCTACAGTTCACTTCAAAGTATATGTACATATGCACATTTTAAAAGGCTACATTAAATGGAAAACACAGACAAGAGAGAAAAAAAATCTATATTTTTCTTAGAAACCACTGAATTCCCTCCACAATCCACAGCATTCAATCAGAATATCATTCTATGCAAAGAGCGAATAAAAGGCACAGAAGAAGCAAATTATTCATGGCATTCCTAGAGGTAACAATAATAATCACAGAAGTTAAAATTCTTGGCCTTTTACATATTCCCCCTTCTATGCATTTACATCACATTTTCAAGATAATTTGGTTTCTAGTAAAATACTTTCAGTATTTTCAAGCTTTCATTTTTGTTGGGTTATGACTTATTGTGGACAATGCAGCAGTAAAACAAAGTGAACAACCAACTTCCAGACCGATATGTGCAAAATCAACCTCATTTCCATGGAGTCATTTCATTTTGTCTTAGAAATTTTCCACCTTATTTGAGCTGTTATGCTTAGTGTTTTGTACAGCACGATGGAATGGGCAAATCACTGCAGCCCAGAAATGTTCTTTCCCCTACCTAGATCCTAATTAGCCACTTGGAAATGCATTTATTTATTTTTTTTAAAATGAAAGAAAAAGACTGTTATATTAGTAAAAACGGAATCTCCCCAGAATATTGTTTTATCTGTTATAGTTGTTATCTATCTGCTCCCCTTAGCTTTATTCAGCAATGAATTTTCTGAAAACCATTTTGCTGTGTGGTGTGAAATACTAGGGGTATAGACACTGTTAACCAGTCATGCCTCTTCATTTTTTCTTTATGAATTATATTCTGATTCCCTGCCCTGACTTTATTACACTCCAAATGGACAGAAACCACCTTAATGCCAAAATTAAGTATTTTTGGCTAGATAAATGTAACACTTATGGTGAACAAATAACTAAGTCCCAAAACATCACTCTTGTAATTCACACATTCGAGCCTTAGTCTTTTAATCTTCTAGGTGAGTTCCCAGAGCTTGTTGGTAGAATCTCCAAATCAACCCATTTGAAATTTTATCTGAGAAATGCTATAATGCAACAGAATTACCTTTTGGCTAAACCGCTACTAAACTTCTCCTAAACTACAGCATCAAAATACCATCTTCCAGGAGAAACCACGTGTCTGGGCTCTGGCATTTAGTGACTAAGAGTATAAATCAAATGCGTAGATGGATTAGATAAAACTATGATAAGGATAAATTAAGTATTGATAAACTTGATAAAACATGATATTACTCTGGTGTGCCACAACACAGAATGACATATGGCAGAACCAAATGTCAATTTAGAGTGGTGTAATGTGCTACAGACTTGAATCAGCATGGTGATATGACAAGAATCCTAAATAATAAAATCAAAACCTGTAATAGTTGGCTCTAGCAGTGAAAACTTTCAACTTTTAGTGCGAGTTTAGCCAAATATAAGACTGCAGAAAAAAAAGCCCACAACACACCAAACCCAAACCTGCAACTCTGTAAATGTGATTATTATCTTTCTTGTTTACCCTTATATCAATAAAAAAACTTCTATATTTAAATATTTGAGCACTTACTAGGAATGGGGCTCAGGAAAAATTTCAAAGGAAGACTAGTAACCAACATTCAAACTGTTAATTTCACAGTAAAGATCAGTGTCATTGATTCACTCAGGAAGATCAGTCATCAAGGAATCTCATGTATGAATGTACATATAAACAGTAAGAGAAGTTTTCTGCTTTGGGTACTATACAAGAATGAGAACATATTACTGAGATTTTAACATCCTGTACCCATAGTACTCTCTTGGTCCATTTACAAATCCTATTTCCTAATACACTGGATGTTTGTATATTGACAAATACAGCAGTCTTTTGGTCCTTTAAGGAGATTTATTCTACAAACAAATCATAATCCTTTCTTAAATACTTTTCATCTCAAAAAGAGATATTTAATCAAAATTAACTTCATACTTTTTGAATTATGTGTATAATTTCTCTGCTTCCAGGAGAAAAGTATCATCAGAAACATGGTAGAAGGAGATATGACGTATGGTTAACAGAGTAACACAACCATTTCATAAATCATATGCTGCAGTTGTCATACACATTTTCACTTTCATGAGAACAGAGCTATACCTTCTACCAAAACCCACAGTCTTCACAAATTGTCAGGATTTGACAGGGGGCTCATCTAGGAAAGCATCAGAAAAAAACCCAAAATTATTTGTTCCGTATAAGCGCTTGGAAACTACATCTCAATTGAAATTCTCTGAGAATTGAAGGAATCTGCGCTACAGAGACAGTATCAGCTTCCATTTCAAAAAAAAAGAGCAAGTAGGTGAAAATGTATATTTAAAAGAAATAAAAATAAAAATAAAATCATTAATAAGCTTGACTTCTACAGAAAAAAAAAAGCAGTTAGTGTATGTAATGTTATCTAAACTGGCTGCCCTGGAGACTGATATAATTTTCTTTAGCCAGAATGCAGAGTGTCTCACAAGCTTTCCAATGAACTAAAACATGTAAGAACCATTTTAAGAGATGACAGGACATTAATTTAAAAGCTCCTGAAGAGACTGTTAGGAAGAAAACTATATGAAGAGAATTTTTATTGGATGAGCTGTAACAGGTATGTAACAGTCCTTTCACCTTAGTTCCCCTATTTACACAGTTCTCCCAACAATCCCTTGCAACCACTTGCAAGCATTTCACTGCGTGACCTCAGACATTGTTCCAGGCTCTAAAATATAGAACGAGACACAAACCAACCAACCAAAAATGTCCTTGTCCTTACTACTCTGATAGTGGGTTCCTTACTAACCTCAATCACTAACTAATGGTTGCTATAGTCCTGACACAATTCATCTCAGGTTTCCAACTATCACAAGCCATGCTTTTTTCCTCACATTTTATTCCAGCCATTTTTTTAAATTCAAAGAAAGGAAAAGACACTAGTCACTGTGTTCCTCCCACCTAAGATACCAAGTTAAAAAGCATGTCTGTAGGTATACAGTATTTAGAATTTATGCTTAGGACCAAATAAATATAATGAAGACACTGGGAATAGACAACAATCACATCTTCTCGAGAATATCAGCAGATCAAACTTTCATCAACTTAATATGTCATTAGAAGACAAGAAGTAATTAAAAAGCTACAACCAGAAAAACACCCAAAGATGTTTTTAAAAAAGAGAATCAGGTTCTGTGAGGTTTCATATGACCTATCTGTCAGGCAAGGGATCCTGTGAAGTCTAGGTGAGGATTTTAAGAATGGGTTAGATAAATACATGTCAGGAATTAGTTCTATTTAATCTCCTTTTTGAAGATAGAGGCCTAGTTGGCTTGTTTAGGTTTCTTTCAATAGAGCCCTACTCATTCTGGATGATTGCTATAGTACTGATAGTAGATTTCCTTGCTGTATAACACAGCAAAAACCTATTTAGTAAGAATTATTATCTTTTAAAATACTGATTTAATAAAAACTATGAAATTGGTCAGGGAAGGTGTTATTCTAAATCAAGAGAAAGAAAGATCTTGGATAATCACCATAGAGTTCCATAATTTAGGTAAGATTAATATTATATTCAGTCGAGTTTTGGCTACTAGATATGAAATGTAACAGTATTGGCCATTTCCTAGTATACTACATCCAGCCATGCATAGTGATGCCTCAGCAGAAAATAAAAAGTTTCACATCCTATTTAACCATATCATGCAATCAGCTTCCACAGCCTTGATGTCAACTTACACTATTGGCACTAGAGCAAATTGAATAAGATTCAGGGAGAAAGAAGTAAATTTCTACTTCATCTTTTCTATGGGAGTCACCTGAAGCTTGAGTTCCAGTTGTCATATGTTAATGTAAATATTAGATTAACATTGCTACAGTAATAAAATAGCAAATGCTCTTAAACATATTTCCAAAATCTTCAATAATGTAGTGAAAATAATTGACCTAGACAAAAAGCTGCATGACAGACATTATTTCTGGCTGAACAACAGACAAAGACAAGCAAATGTAGACAACCTACCAGCTATGTATCTCTTTCTTTTTAAATGGCAGCACAAAAGAACGGATAGATTCAAAATAGATATTGGACAACTGGAATACACAACAACATCGAGATTCTGCTACCAGCCGTCTGGAATCAGTTTCTTCTTACTTGCCTGAGTATCATGTTTTAAGAATTCAAGATGCAAACACATTGAAGTAACCCAAAAATCATTTAACAACTTGACATATACAGAGAGAAAGAGCTGAGGCAGGAGCGATGTATGTGGTTCCCAGGAGGATAATCCACCTGAGTTATAACATTTCCAAATGTGCTGCATAATGTAAGTGTTAATAGGACACAGGTGCCTTTGCTGTTGCATAGAAACAGGTGCACTGAGGCGAATCAAGTTATTTTTAATAAAGCAATTTCCATTTTAGACAACATAAGGTGGAGATTCTAGAAACAGCTTCCAAATTCTGAAGTGCCTGTTGCTGCCCACTAACACACGAGTCTCCATGCTTTGCAAAAGTACATTACCATGTTGGATCAAACATCAGAACTGGAGACAGGATAAAACCTTGGTGCCAAAAATTAATCCAGGAAATGCTACCATTCAAATGTTTATCTACCAGGATAAAGGTCCAGAAAACAAAGAAATATGCCTCTAAAAGTTTAACTGGCATGCAGATTAACCAAATTACATCAGTATCATAAACAGGAAGAGGGAAAAAAAGATAATTAGATATAATAATATCTTTAGCATGCGCTCCAGCTTAAAATCTAAATAATTTTTTAAAAACAATATGCCACCTTTACTGCAGACTGCTGTAATCGTATTGCAATACAGTCTCAGGCTCTGATTGTAAAACAATGCTAGAGCAGGATTAGCTATACTGGGATAGAATTTCACAAAACACATGGAGTACTTCTGAATACAGTGTCAGCAACATATTAACCAGGTTGGAATCCTTTTTTCAGAGAAACAATCTAAGCCAGCATCCAAGCTTGGCACTTAAAACCTCTGATGAAGACAACCCTTTCATCTCAGGTTCATCGCTAGCCACACAGAGTTATTGAAATGGCATTCCTTTGGAGAAAATCTGGCTATCATTAGTTCTAAATTCTTAAGAAGTAATTATAGTCTGATGAAATTAACTACATTTTCAGCAGGTTCTTCTCTCTTTCCTCACTTAAACCATACAGAAACATTGCTCAGTGTTAAGAAACAGCTGTAGTATTCCAACACAGAAATAGTTCATTTAACTCCTAAGCACATGATAAATAGCTCCAATTAGTTGCAGTCCGAAGGGGCAATGTTTTATGCTGATTAAAGATTTGGTACCTTAAATTCAGAAGTATTTGCCCTAGTAGCATTTTGGCTGATGAATATAACTACCTTCTGGTACTAGATTTGATCCATAAAACCCAATTCTTGTGATATGCTTCTCCATTTCTGCAGGATCCAGAGGTGCCCCCATTTCACCTCCAGTATACCTCCAGCCCAAATGTATGCAAAGTTTTTAGGAGACTCTGAAGGTAAAAGATTCCATTAAAAAATCATAGCCACAGTCTATAAAGCAGTATAGCCTAAAGATAAAGGAGAAATGGAAATGAAAATGAGGATACAGATGGGTAATTAAAATTATATTTTTTCATCTGTTATTACAAATCAAGACCTGCATTAACCCTGACCATAGGGGAAAAATATAACAATGCTGAAAAGCATGAGAATTTTCCAGTGTATAGTGAAATAGCAGATGCAACCTACATCATGCAGTTAAAATACCAAACATGGCTCACAAAACCAGTGCTAAGAAATGGAAGACAGGGGATGGCAATTTCCAGGGTCATTTCTCAAGATGATTGAAAAAAATCCATATTTGTGAAAAAAAAACCAATTAACAATTTTTCTTACTTAATAATTATTAAAATAATTCTAAAAGGTAGCTTTAAG
The DNA here is from genome assembly GCA_013397565.1 of Ptilonorhynchus violaceus. Classification (NCBI taxonomy): domain Eukaryota; kingdom Metazoa; phylum Chordata; class Aves; order Passeriformes; family Ptilonorhynchidae; genus Ptilonorhynchus; species Ptilonorhynchus violaceus. The sequence continues at coordinate 649,324 of VZRJ01003181.1, read as the reverse complement.
TCAATTACAATGACCTAATCCTCAAGCAAGAAACCCTGATAATTATATGAGACCTTCGTTTTTCCATGTATCAACAGCGTATTATGATTTCTGGAAAGTTTATACAAAATTTTTTTACTTCAGATAATGCATCTTTCTTATAATGAATGGACAATTTTATATTAAACAAACAGGGAGACTCATTTAAGTGCCTAAATCTGCTATTGATTTCCTGTGTAATTTTGAATTTAATTTCACTGTACATTTCCCCATCTGTTTTGAGAATGCTATGCTACTACAATAATGAAGATCACATAAGAAACTAGACATATGTATTGCAACCTTCCTTAGCAACAGAAAACTCAGGGCTTTTTTCTCTTTAGGAAGATAATAATGGATGTGCAATCTTAACATCTGGAAAAGAAATATTTTTATCAGGGACTGTGTATCTTGATTAACTGCATGCAGTATAAAAATAAATGTCAGGGCCATTAGGTGAGAGCGTGTACATTTTTTTAGTTCAAAACTCATAATCCAAAGTAGTAAGACTATTCTATATTAAAACAACTTATTTAATATGTTTGTGTCTAGGGAAAGTCTACACAAATAATTCTTGCACGTGGAAAATACTTTTGTAAGAACTACATTCAGAAGTTACATCCATCACAATTTTGTGAACCGTCTGGCACCTAGCAAAGTGTTTTGAAGATTTATGTCCTGATGGGGTTAAGTTCTTAACACCACAGAGATTAATTTGTTGATATTCCTAAAAAAGACTATTAATGTTTAGACATTTTAACCAAGATCAATCTATGTAACTTCTTAATTCAATCAATTTTGATATTCTTTGTCCATCACTAGCTTTTTGCTTCATTCTATTCTACACTCATCAGCAAGACCCCTAAAACTGCTTTCCCCAAATTCCTTGAAGCATTTTTTTATTTCCTGTAAACACAATCAATATGAAAAAAGGTATTTATACACTCTCTTAGGAAGAAATACAGAATTAAATGAACAGTATCATAAAATATAATTGCCTGGATGTTGAAAATTGTAAACTGAGCCAAAAGACAATCTAAATTCTCCCAGAGTTAACTACTTTTACTTCCACTTCAGGAATTTACAATGATCAGCTTCTTTACTTTGCTCTCTCATAAATTGGATATTAGGCTCTCTAAAAGCAGGACAACTAATTGAATCCATTATTTATATAAAATATTGTTCTCCCAACAAAAAGACCGAGACCAGTGCTTTGTATACTTTTCTATTTGCTGAACTCAGGCTGAACTGAATGAAATCTTTTAGCATTTTTCTTGAATGGATCATACTTTAAAGCACTAAGAGGACCTACATCCTCAGAAACCTTGGTCTTAGAAAAAGCAGGTTTAAAGAAGGGCAAAGGCCATTCTTCTTGGTCATTATCATTCTCAGATGCAGGCCTGTTGCTCAGTAGGATAATATTCATGGAAACTACACTCAGCCAAGGCAGCTCTTTGACAGATGACTCCCTCCCTTCAAGAAGGGCAGGTTTTTTGAGAAAGACTTTTCTCCCCATTTCTTTTAAGACAGGCACAGATGAAGGTATCTCTCCAAACACAAGGGAGGACTCGAACCTTGGTTTTTGAAATAGTTTTAGCCACTGTATAGGAGACTCTAAATATTTTTTTTTTTTTTTAGCACAGTGAGCAAGATGAAATGTAGATACATACTTTTCTTTAGTTCAGACAAAGTTATTTCAGGGGAAAAAATTATATTAGTATACTCACTTGGCAGTTAATACAACACAACACCATTACTAATGTTAGGTAAATATTAGTACCTTAGGAATTTTCAGTGTTCACCCCCTAATTGGTTTGTTTCCTTGTTTTTAACTCAGTTCATTTCTGTTGTTTTTTCTTTTTTCCTCTGGACATAATCTAGTAAATTGGTTTACTAGAAGAGATCTTTCCCAAAAATTACTGGTAGACTGTAAATATCTGCAGTAGAGTATTTTCAATTCATCCTATGTATTTATTCAGAGCAGAAGCTGAAGTCAGAGACTTATAAAATAATTTCTTTCATATTTAAAAATTCAAAAACCCACATTAAGTTGCTGTTTATTGAACTACAGAAGAATTATTGCTGTAATTTAAACACCAAATATTTGCAGATAACCAATACATTGAAGAAGATACCAATCTGATTTCAGACGGGTGAAAATGTGTTGAAAATAAAGCATCACTTACCCACTCAGTGTAATCACATTTTATCTGTCCGTTATAAGTGTGCAGAGAAAACCACAGAAGCAAAACATAAATAAGACCTGTATGAAGAGTTTTATTATTGCAGCTGGTGAAAAAAAAAAAAAAATCAGTGTTTATCTCAGCAGGTGAGTCTGGGTCTTCCAATCATGAATTAATTTGGAGGAGAATCTGAGTTATACAGTGAAATATAACCTGAATAACTCTTAATTTCCATAAATTTAAAATTCAACCCTTTTATTCAAAAACTTTGGTAAAAATTTAAGATTAGACTCCATCCAGTTTTATACAGTACTAGAAGAAATAATATTTTTAACTAGATTAATCCATTAACTTTTTTTACCTTTTATTTCCCTGTGTGGGTCTCGTACCTGGTCACTACCTACCTTTCAAAGAGAACAAAAATACATGGACAGAAAGAAGATTTTTTCTAAGCCTTGTGAGTCAAGATGTGAGTATGATTTTTAAAGACTGCGAGGAAAAATTAATGAAGTCAAATGTTACTCCTTGGCATTAAGAGTAATGGCATTTAAACCAATTTTCATTCACTCTACTGTAACACTGGTCCCAGTCAGACAAAGCATGTAAGTAGATGTGCAGTATCCTTACATGCAAAAAGACTGCTTGAGTTCTTAAAGATAAGAAAGAGCCTGTGATTTTTTGGATCGAAGCCAATATCACCAATATTTTGGTTAGAACTTGACTAGAGATGCAGAAGGATAGAAGCTCAAGACATTTCACAAGTCATGTGCATAAACAATCACCTAGAATTCACAATTAGTTCTTTCAAGCCCCATTACAATAGTCAAGAACAAAGAAAATCTTAGTTCAGCCTATTCATCCAAACAAATATCACAGACAAATTAAGTGGACTAATAATCCTTTTTTTCAACCCTGAATAAAGAAAAATATAGGAAAAGAAGTTTTTTGCCATAGAAATTTTGCAGTCTATAAACAACTACTTTGTAAATAAACAGGATTTACTTATGTTCTTAGAGTACATGCTCTTGTGGGAAATGCATGCACACGGTGAATGTAGAATGATGCAAGTTTAATCATCAGCATCCCTAGACTTCAGACATTTGGGAAGAATATCTCCACTTTTCCAGTGACAACAGGAAAGCAGATTATGAGACAAGATGAGACATGGTCTTCCAACTGATGTTTTAACACAGCTTCCTTTAATATCTATAATACTGAACAACAGTTTACATGCATACAAGACTGCAATAGGATTACAACATGCAGGCTCATATGGTTTATCAGATACGACAGATGTTCCGTATTTCACAAACGACATGGAAAATAAAAACTTACATAAAAAATAAATTTATCTGAATAGTAGTTTAAAAGACTTAATAAAATCCAATTTTTCCTCCTTTCTGTATAGGAACCATCATTATTACCAAGAAGACAACTATGTTGTATTAGTTAATCCAGATATTGTCCTAATGCTGGCACCATTGCAACATAAAATATTGCAAATTACAAATTTCAGACTCCTGTCTCTAGATAGATGAAGGGATTAATATCAGTTGTTTCTTCCTTACTCCTGGAAAAGTGTGCACATGGAATTAGAGACACACTTAAGATGATGAGTTTGGGATACATTGATATTTTTACCGTTTCTTTGCAAAGGGTCATTTATCCCACCAGTCACCTTAGTATATGACTTTATGATGTGTGTACAACTTTTAAGCAGCTACTTTCCAAACTGAAAAATCTGCTATAGATAGAAAGACAGACATTGTCATAGACTTTTCTGATGCTACGAAGATGCTGAGACTGACCATGTACTTCAATCAAGAGTAAAAACCAACAAAACCAAACCACAATCACCTCATATTCCACACAATTAGATAATTAGAGTGATCGCTGAAGATATTGCAACCCAAAACAAACTCAGGGATTTTAATGGAGGCAAACCCCAAGTCTGTCATATTGATTTTCCTGTTTGTCAGCATTTAGAAACAGCCTATCTATTTTCATTTCAACTTTCCCTCAAAGTATTTAAATTCCTTTGATTGATTTATTGAGGTGTGCAGCATTAATTTCTGGATTTCTTACAGCTAAACTAATTCTTCAGGAATGAACCATTTCAGGGTGCTAGATTGAAGGAAGCCATTACAACTCCGGTCATTCATTTTTATTAGATTTCTCTTTCTACCAAAATAAATACCAGCACTTGAGATTGACTGCACAGAGTATTTCTGCACGCTTGCACTAGTGTGGAAGGAAAAAGGAGAAGACAACAGGTGGAGAGACAGAGAAGTGTGAGACATTAATTCAATCTTGTTAGCAACTAAAAGTACATAGAAGATTTAAGATTATTTAAGATTATTCTTATTTTAAGAATAAAATTAAAACAAAACTATTAGCAACCACTACTTTTATAATTCTACTTTGACACATGAGAACAATTCCAGTGTGTAAACCCAATTATTACAGAGAATCCAGTACAAAAACAGCCACACAAAATAAAAATGATGGTTGTGTTACAATTCAACAGAGTTTTAAGAGACAGGACTATTCAATTAATGTTTAAAGTAGACATGCTGAAGTTTATCCAACCCTTAGAATTGAACAGAGAATTTTTCAAAAAATCATTTCAAGCAAAGGTGGCAATGGATTTATTGCAAGCAGCATCCTTTTAAAAAAATATATATATTGTAAAACATGACATAAGTTTCTAATCATTATTCAGTTAGGTGAGCCAAAGTCCAAACAATCACAAAATACTTGAAGATGGAAGGGACCTCTGGAGATCATCTCATCTAAGATCTCTGCTCAAAGCAGGGCCAACCAGAGCAGGTTGCCCAGGATAGACACTTCCTAACCTCTCTGGGTAAGGTGTTTCACTGTGTCACCATCCTGACAGTAGGCTTTTTTCTTTCCAATGTATAAACGACATTTTGCAGAGCTAGAAACATGCTGTAGGGCAGAAAGAGGACGAAAATTGGCCTTGATGGCTTTCAAGGGCTTCAGAAAATGTGAAGAAAGATGAAATGTTCAGCTCAAATAGTAATCAAATCCAAGATGAAAAATTGACATTTTGGGGGGATATTTAGAGGAATGGTGATTGAATAGTTTTCTATTCTAAAGGCTCTGAACCTGAAAGTTAACATAAAACTTCTGCACAAAAAATCTGAAATACTGAATTGAGATTCGGACCTTGATTCAATTACATCCAGTTCCAAAGGATCTAATAAATCAGGTCATCACAATTATGTTCCACTGTCAGACTATTTGGCAGTGGTACTTACCTACAATTTTCAGTGTTAAACTGTTTTGGTATTTTGGCTTGATTGCGCCTGCCTCATAATACAGAATGGAGGAAGAGTTGTCTGTATTCAAGGTAGCCAGTGCGAAAGGCCTGATATAAATCAAAAAACTACTTGTTCTTCTCCATATCATTTTTTGATGCCAAGGTGAACAGACCTGCCTTCTATTTTCTAAAAGACAGGATAACTTTTTTCTTTCTATACCCTGAGCTCTGAAAATAATTCTCTGCACTGTCCGAATTGAGTCTGTGAGCAACTAGCACATTTCAGCCATTGCAATTAATATGCTTTAGAGGTGATTATGACTCTCCCTTTGATCCTTTTCCCAAAACTCAATTAATTCTGCTAAACTATACACTGTATATTAGGCTCAATTAATCTTTATTTGTAAATTAATCCTCTGACCTCTAATTATTCTTGTTTGCTCTTATCCATCTTAAAAATGTTTATTCTTTGATCCTACCACCTCTGAGATTTTAAGGTCAGATACTGATAAAGTTCAGCCTATGGGCAAGTGTGTCACCAGTGTGAAGAAGAACACTAAACAAATTTGAATAAATGTAGTGGGAGGTTGCCTCTCACTACTGCTGCCATTTGCTTTGAAAATGCCACCTAATCATAAAGACAATCAAACAGAACAATAAGGAGGTATCATACAAAAATTAACAAATTATACCTTTATGAAATCTTTTATGTGCTGTAGAAAATATGGATTGTCCTTTGATCTTTATGGTCACTGTGAAAAACCCACCTGATTCATATCAGTCAAATCTACATGAGAGTCCTTTCCTCTGTGATCTAGTTTATACCTGCATTCCATCTGCAGTCTAGCTGGTATTTGCATCTCCTGCTGATTAGAAGTTGCAGAGTATCGTGAGGAGGGACTAATTTAATCTTAAAATATGACTTTTCAAGATGCTTTAAAAACCTTAGCAAATTTGCATCTATTAGATCATGAACTTCTCACAAGAGCTGATTTATTTAAATGCCTATCTAGTTAAATTATTGTTAGTAACACAGCAGAAGCAAAAAATAACAATCAGCATACCTTGCCATCATCTACTTTTTAAAAATAGAGAAGCTGAATGACAGAGTGCCACATGTATTTTTACATTACCAAAATGAAACAGATTTTTTCCTATATACCATGTGGGTACTATACACTCAGACCCTACACAAACGAGACCACATAGATGAAGATGCATGAAGATATGATAGTCCCTACAAAACCTGTCCTCAGTGTCAGCCGGCTGTGTGCAGGCTATAACTTCTTATAAAGTAAAGCAACATTGTAAAGATCAAATATCTGGTTTTTTTCAAAATACATGAACTATTAAGAAGCAATCAAGCTTGCCTACTGGCATCTTTCACTAGGCCAAATTCCAGTAAAGAAGCCATACAGCATAGTTATTAAAGACAAACATGGTTAATTTAGACTAATACAGACAGAAAGTGAGCATTTCAAGGAAATTTTGCAAGACATCATTTATTGAAATAGCTCCTCCCTTCAAAATATGCTAAAAGTAACTTTAAAGGTTTGTTAGCTCTTTCAAGAAAGGTTAATCATTATAAAAGACTTTGCAGCAATTTTTAATACTATCTGTTCTAGAAACTGAGTGTCTCTAGCCATAAGCAGGAATAAAGAAAGATTTGCTCACTTTCACCTGACATTCCCTGGACAATTTCTGAACAAAATAAACTCAGCTTGAAGGAGAGAGATTGAAAATATTGCTCAGCTGCCAGTCATAACAGGAGCAGAAAATCTTTTTTCTTGCCCATGAAACACACTCAATATACAAATGTTGGGTTACAAGGAACAGTCACACAGAGGAACAGAACAGTTCTAAAAACAGACAAGCTGTTCACAACACCAAGAAATTCTTCAGAAATCAAGGATGAGAATAATATGAACTATTTGTCTACCACTCTGACTTGTACAGAACTTAACACAAAAGAGTACATTTTTCTTCAATAGTAATTATTTTCCTGTAACAGATGCGATGAACAAGACTTTTTTTACGTGACTTCCAGAAAATGACAATTGTGAATTCTCATTGTATTTGAACAAATAAATTTAAAGGACAAGGATTTTTTTTGATACAGCATTTTGATACGATATTTTAATCATGCTTCAGTAATTTTTTTTAAATCCTCTTCCAACTTTCTTGCTGAAATCTTAAATCAGTTTTTATCATACTTTTACAAAATACATTTACACATATGCATCCATATTAGCTTAAGAAAGTAGCTACAGAATATCTCAGGGTTAATTTCAAAGAGAAAAAACAACAGCTTTTATAACAAAAGGTCCTGTTAAAATAATTTTTAATCTATCTGCTGCTCTAGTTTAAGGAAAATTTCCTTTAAATGCATAAAAAACTCATCTATTTTCTGTATTTTCTCCCTCAAACATGTTTTTTCCCTCAGAAAAGAACACAACATTAGAAATTGTCTGTCTTCCAGTTAGTTATTTTTGTTTGTTTCTTCAATCTTATACTTATCTACCCATAGTAACGAAAGGGCTGAAACCCAGCACAGGCAGCAAATCCATTTTCATAGTGTACAGAGATAATAATAAATCATCTTAAAGTCCAGGTTTATTAGAAATGACTGAAATACATTACAGGGCAGCAATAACTTCAATGGTTGGTTTGCCAACCAGTGGTGTGGAATTAAAAATGCATTAAAATTTATAGAAAGGAAAGTAAATAGCAGAGAGTTTAGATTGGTTTTGACATAGTTAAATGAAGCATTATTTCTCTTTGTGTGGCTAATAAAATAAAACTCTACAGAATGCAAGAAACATTCTCTTTTCAAAGCTGAAAGGTGAAAAAAATCCATATTAATTAAATTTAATGCTTATTCCCTCCACTGCATGTCAACGATACATTTCGGAAGAGAAGCGCAATGAAAGGTTCTTCTTTTTACTACCCCAGAAGCCAGTTCTGTGGATTTTAACAAACATGTTCTGTTCAAACTTTGTCGATACAAGTGTAAAACAAACACATACATTTGCACCGGAAGACCTACTGTAATAATAATAATAATAATAATAATAATAATAATAGTAGTAATAATAGTAATAATAATAATATCTCACAGTTATATAGTTAACCTGACTTGCACAAGTTTCCCAAAGCTTGTCAGACTGTTGGCCAAATTTTTCCACTGGTGCAGGAAACAGTAAGAATGGAGACATAGAAATTACCTGCTTAAGACATACTTCTGGTATACAAAAAACTTTTAGGGAACTCTGGGGATGGTACTTCATTTTCTAAGGGCTCAGCTGTCCCAGTGGAACAGGGACTGGCAGTGAAGCTGAACAGGCATGCAGCTGTTGAGATGAGCACAGGATTATTAGAGCTCATAGAACCACACATTTTTCAGCTTCTATAGAAACAGGTAAAAAAGCAACAGAAAGGGTGTTTTGTCCTATGCCAATGCTTTAGGAAGACACAAAACTCTTTCTGTACAGCGTGGTCTACATCCTAGAGGTGGCACGAGTCAACACACCATGTGCCTAAGTTGTGCCATAGACACTGATGAGAACAAGCTAATCCAAAATGGACTCTTTTTTTCAACTAATGCTCTAGTCATTACATAGGCATGTAAATCCCTTTAATTTTCAGGACTACTTCACCTATTTCTGACTACAGCCATTCTTCGTTAACTTTTAAACGACATAGACATTTCTACCAGATAGGAGAAAACGAGGGAAAAACCTCTACTAGTCTGATTGGGAATATTTTATACTCATTTTGCATTAACCAAGCAGACTGCTTGGAAGAAAAGAATGTAAAGGAAGAAAGAGGTCACTCATTGTAACCAATGGTGAGAGAAGAATAAAATTTCAGGGGTGAAATATAATTAAGCAAATTATATTTGACTATGGCTTGAAGGTTATCAAGCAGCCACTCATAGTGTCAGAGTCTTATTTAATAGCTTTAAGGTCTTTTAAGACCTTCTCTATTTGTATCTATAGAAGCACAAAATAAAACTTCCTGGAAATACTCCAGAAATATCCTTAGAAATATTCTGAGAAATATCCTTACAGCTTTCCCACCGTACCTCCTTGTTGTCATGTTTCTTTCACCTATTCTCCAGGTTCTGCTTGCTCAGCGTCGTATTCTCATTAGGGCATTCTCACTGCTAGAGAAATTAAGGTAGTTGGCTCTGTAAAAGTCATATCAATAAGGAACATCAGTTTTAACTATTTTATAGACTGGCCTCTACCCCAGCCTATGTAGATCTATGTCAGTTTTGGTTGGTTTTTTGGGGTTTTTTTTGCACAACATGTAACTGAAGTTCTTGGCAATATCTCTGATTTCAAGCAAGAGAACTCCTGAGCTCTCAGTGAGAACATTTGTTGAGATCATACCAAATGGTAAATCATTAACTTCCTTACCAGTTCCAGTGCTTTCTTTTGGCAAATAAGTCATTTGGAAACTACCTCATGGAACAAGTTCCAAACTATACTCTCACTGAAATAAAGGAGATAATATTTGCAGGTGCGATCAATTTTGTGAATACTGGACTGCAAGACTGACGGTTTTACCCAAATGAAAAAAATTGAAAGCCTTTTCTCAATTAAAAGTACATCTATGAACAGGCATCAGATACATCAGCATTAATATACAATGAGAATTGCCTCTATGTATCATTAGAATAAATTCAGATTTAGTCTATGAAAAGATAAAAGAAGTATGAAACTATCATCATAGTAGCATCAGAATGTGAAAGATCTGTTGAAGATTTGAAAATGCAAGTTCGTTTTTATCAATTTTACTGCATACACTGCATTACAGATACTCTAAAACAGCTGAAAATACTTAAATATGCAATGTGTAGTCAACCTATAGAACCTAACTACTGAAGTTGATTCTCAAAGCATACTTGGAGCCATGAAATTTGGAGTAGTGATCCCTCATACTTCAGCAATGCAAACTGCTAATCTCTCCTTGTCATAAAGAAGACTCTTTAGAGCAGCAGTAGGGTTTAGAAGTACACAACTTCCAGCAATACATGTCAGATTGCTTGAATATTACATCTTCACCTGAACACAACTAAAGCCCAAATGCCCCCCAAACAACCCATCCTAAAAACCAAACCCCAAAACCCAGGAAAATGCCAAAACACTTTGAATTTTTAAGACGTTACGTTGATCATTAGGTTGGTCAGAAATTTAACGATGGATTATTGCAGGTTGTATCACCAATTTCCATCCAGGAAGATGCAATGATTTTCTTTCCTTTTTTCTTAATTTTTGTTACAGTATTTCATAGGGATAAAGGAATTATGGATAGGCATCCACAACACAACATTATGTATAATCACCACAAACAAAGCAGGATGTATCCATCCTTTTTTTTTTTAAAGACAAGGTGATAACCGAGATATGCATATTTCCTGTAACAATATTATGGTATGTCTAAGATAGATCAGATTCTCGCCTGCCTCTGTTTTCCCACAATTTCTCAAGGTTTCCAAGAAAAATGAACATTTACCCTTTCATATTAAATACAAGGTCAGACAGAATAAGTGGTTGCAAATGTCCATTACTTTCCTGTCATCTGCTCAATTAAGGTTTCCAGCTGTCAGTATCTAACATTGCCGCACCATTAAAAATAAAGGGACATTCAGATGCATTGATCTGTATCAAAAGCATTTTATAGGGGGAAAAAAAAGGCAGAAATGATAATTTTCTTTAAGTGTCACACTATTAGAAGAAAATGTCAGGAGGCAGAAAGGAAGAGAGAACTCCCTCAGAATTGCTCAGATGTCAATTGGTGCAAGTAAGTTAATCGTTGCTGCACCTCACCATTGCTCTTCACCTTTGACCAGACACCTTTCTTTGGTCAGAAAGGTAAAATATTCCAGAATACATAAAGGGTGTATATATATGTATTTTCCAGGCAACTATGTGTTCATTTTTATTTGACACATTTAAAATAAAACTGACAAGGTGTGTATTAAGGAATAAAAATATGCTAAATGTACTGGAACCATGGAGCACAGCACAGAATCAAACATTGTGATGGTAAAATATTCTATAATGCATGTAATAACATTTGATTAACTTTTTATTTTCTTCTATTTTGAAAATGTTCCATTAAAAAAATGTACTTTTTTTTAAATCACATCTGGAAAAAATCTATTATTTACCAAGCACTAATATGATCAGTCTTAAATAAAAATGTTACCTCTATGCAAATAGCTTACTCTTTTCCTTTCTCCTGTATCAGTTTCAATGGGCTTTTTTTGTTCTGCTTCCTATTTTTTTAGTCTTTTAGAGTTTCTTTTTAAAATTTAACTGTAGGAAAAAAATTAAATTTTCTTCTATATTAACAAAATGTTTAACATAAAAGTCTGTCTTTAAAAAAAATTTGTATTTGATATGCAATGGCTGCCATAAAAATGTAAACAATACCTTCTTGCACCTGAAAAATAACTATAAAAGAGAGAATAATGAACAACAGATTCATATATTAGACACTACTATAACTGCTAAACCAATATATGTTATATGTTCAATATATTCTTTGGAAACTGAATGTAGCTATAATATAAGCTTCTTTTTTCCTTGAAGCAAACTGTTTCCTTAAGCTCATACTAGTTCAAGTTCATGTCAGGTGATCAGTAAAAATCTCAGATTTTCGGTACAAAAGGATCATATTATCAAATTTATTTAGTCAGCTAAAACCAGACAGGAAGCCAATGAGGTTTATAAACGATCCAAAACAACTACCTCTAAGACCTTGATGAAAGTAATAAGATTGATTCTCGACTAAGACTGTTTTCCTGGATGCCAAAATACCTTTGTATAACTTCCTTGTTTCTTTTAAAAATTGGAGACCTTTGAAAATTGAAATATTATTTCATTTGTCACCTCCAAAGAAGTAACAGCTACATAAGAGGAGAGTCTGCTTGCATTATGTAGGGAAAGCGTGTACACCTTTCATTTCAAGTTCAGAGTAGAGGGATAATACCTGCACTAAGTTATGTAAACCTCGAGGATGGCCATTCTTTTCATCTTTGGGTTTCTCAGCTACTGGATCAGATTCACCCTGATGACAAAAAATAAATATTTGTCTTTCTTCTTAAATGACAGACACAATGCAAATCTGCTTTTATACAGTCACTAAAAGTTCGTGCTGGGATTCTTTCAAGGTCAGATGAGGGCAGTTGGGATAAAATCACTTTGAGATAACAGTCTAGAGACTTTTAAACCATGTTGACAGTGTGTGTATGTAAATATATATAAAATATTATTTTAGAGAAATACTTCAATCAACATTGAATTCACTGGGATAAACACTACCTCCTGAATTAGAAGATTTTCTTTTAACATGTCTGGTTTTTAAGCTGAATACAGTGCTTTTAAAAACACAAGTCAGGTAATTTTGAGTACAAAAATTTTGTGATTAGGACATAATGTTTATATATTTAAATTAGGCAAATAGTCTAATAATGCTGAACAACTTGCCTCAGTTTTTCTTGCCAGGTAATTAAAGCGTTGGAAACCATTTGGATGCAGTTGTAAGACATTATTAGTGATAGTTCAGTAGAATGTATAAAGACAGTGAAATACCACTGATCAAACTAAGAGTTGTAAAATGTTAAAGGAACCTGCAGAGTTAACACCAAATTAAGTTTGTATCAGTCTCAGCTTTCAATGTATGCCATCTAAGGAATGAAAGATTTCCTAGACACCTAAACTCCACTTTCTGGTTTTGTGGTGTGATGGATTTGTTTTCGTGACATAGTCTGGTGTTATCCCTTCTGGTATGGGAGGTGGCCCTTATAGAAGGAACACCAAAACAAGACTAATACTTGTTGATATCCTGTAATGCATACAGTTCCAGAAAAAAAAGTCAAACAAGACAAAATGACCTGTCTCAAACTAGAGACGGGAACTGAACCCAACTCTGTTGCAGTCACAAGAACTGAGCTGAAGTCATCCAAACCTCACAACGCTGCTGGTTCTGGCACACACACTGTCCTATGGTTCCTGGCCTCAGGTGGCACCCTTAGCCACAGGATGGACTTTTTTTTGCATGGATCATCTTAGATCCATGGTGCTGCATGAATGTAAATTTGCATGAATATACAGGCCAGAAAGCATTCTGCTGTGTAATGAGTACACCTGGTATTGTTGTTATTTGTCTTCTGTACTATACCCACCCAGAGGCAAAGCTGGCTCATTGTTCTCTGGCCTCGCCTACTGCACAACATGCTCAACATGCCATTTCAGTTCTCTCGTTTGCCAAGGTGCAATGAAAAAAACAGGCAACTGTATTACTGTATTGTAACGCATTGTATTATCTTTTTTCCCTTCTGTTAAAGACAAATTGATATTTGGAACAGCTGATATGACACCGGCTGTCTCAGTAGCAGTCCCTCCCCACAGTTTCCCTCAAGTAAATTCAAAGAATCAACTGCATGATGCAGACATCTCCCTTTTAATCAACATTGTGACTAAAAAGAAAGCTTTCTCATTACATAATGAAGGTTTACTGTCCTGTAGGTAGTAGAAGGAGCAGTGCTACCTTTTCATTGGAGGCAAAAAATACTCTAATTTAAAAATTACTCTAAAGGAGGCAGGAAAGGGATGTTTCTAAGATTGTCTTTACAGGTCACTTCAAAAGAGTAATTTAGTGCCATAACAGTGTTCCAGTTTGATGTATCTTGTGCCAAGTACAAAATACATGTCTCTTTTACTGTCTGCAGAGAAATCTGTGGATACCCAACAATTCAGAAACTAAAGTCAGTATTAGTTCGGTACAGACACAAGCAGACAGGAAATGCTTTTGAAACTTTAAACTTTGGTCTCTCTAGGGAGACATTCACCCCTATCTGAGAGCAGGCACAGAAATACTACCCTATACTATTAAATCCTGACTGATTTCTTAGTTGGTGCACTGATTTTGTACTAATGCTGTGTTTAAGAACAACTGTCCACTTGTGTGCCGCATTTTATCAACAAAGCAAGTACAATAATTGCTCTCAGGACTACTATGAGATGTACTTTGATAAGTGTGAATAACCTGGATATTCATATACAGTAGTATCTGTCTAAATGCCAAGTACAATCCTTTAAAATGAAGGCTTAACTACAGGTGTGCCACAATCCTGGAGTTTGGATACACTGTCCCACCGGGATAGAGTTTGTGAACTGGAGTCACAAAAACCACTCTTCCCTTTCTTCTTGGGAGCAAACTTCACTCCATCTGAACAGCACAACCTATATTTCCAAAGCTCCAGCCTAAAACACACAGCTGTGTGGTGAGCTAGCAAGGGGTGTTTGTAGTGACTGATGTTGATTGTGCTCTCATTATACAAACACTGCTGGTGTAAGTGGCAAAGCAGAGGAACAGAGAAACTAAGTATAGGGGGATGGCTGGGTAGAGAATAGGGTAAAGAGAGCTGGGCCACAAACTGTTGCTGACTTCTTCATTGTTTTATTATCCTCAATGAATACCCATTCTTCTATTATCGTGCTGTAATTGCATATTTTCTGATTTTCAAAAGAAAACCCTGAACACTGAAAACACTGAAACCCCTCAAGCTTTGAAGCTAGCAGGAGAGTCCATTCTCCTCATGATAGGCTGGCACTTGGTTATTAGTTCAGGTTGTCACTGCTCAGGTAAGGGTCACTGAATTTTATCATCACTGTGGCCTTCTATGGCCTTTTCAAAATTTACAGTGAGATGAGCCTGAGAGCTCAGTGTTGCATTATGAGAGTCTGACTCTTTCCCCATTTTTGTAAAAAGCAGAGGTACAAAGGTAGATACTTGAAGCAGGAACTCCTTTTGTTGTCATGATGAGAAAGTTGATTAATTTAGTTCCTCATCTACTGTGTCGATTTTCTACCAGACTTTTCTTTCCCCATCATGGGCATGAGTACTAAACTACAGAGCTCTGCAGTACTTTGGAACAAATTCAGAGTTTAGAAGGGGCTGATCTGATATAGTCCCCACAACCAGAAAGAGAGAATGCAGACAGATCACACAGGCAATTAAGAGCTAGAGTAATGGAATCTGGCTTCTAGCTATGCCTTATGGATACCGGCTTGAAACTAGCATCCATAAAAATAATCCATATGCTATTAAGAGGGCTAAGCATTGCTGGGCAGGCTAGTTTGGTCCCTATCAGAGACCGAACCACTGGTCTTCCAGATGATCATAAATTTAAAATAAATGATCATTAGAGTTTCTAATCAGCATAAACTCCAGGCAGTAGGATGAACTTTAGTTATAGTCAATATATAAATTGCCACCCATTCAGATAACATTTTACAATTTAAGTAAATGGCTTTTGTCCTGGTTGACTGCATACTTGACCCTGATGCTCCTCCCGTCCCACATTTTTCCTAATTGTTGTACACTGCCCTCTCATGATTTTTACAGTTCTGTAAGTTGGTGAAGAAAAGATGAAAACTCATTTACACTGTCAAAGACAGAACATGTCAGGGGCATATGGCATATATCATCCTCCCTTCTCTGGGAGCCCCACAATTTAAGTCTGCCCTCACAGTCAGCTAGAAAAGTGAATACTTCAAAATGAGACAGTGCTATCATTCAACAATTATTCATGACAAAATACAAGCTAAATGAATCAAAGTAGATATAAAAAACTATCAAATTGCATGATATAACCATAGATCACTTTCAGACTTTCTTTTTAATATTTTCATTTTAACTTGTTTCAAATGAGATCATAAAGTGCAGAACAAGACATCGAAGTTTGTTGTATTGATTATGAAACAAAGGCAAAAATTTTAGTAAAGTACTCACAGAAACACTACAAAATAATTACCAGTTAAAAATGAAGAAGAAACTCTCACATTTGAAAAAAAAATAGGGAAAAGTATTTAGGAAATTAGAATACATTTATTAGCCACATTTGAATTTGAACAGAATTTACCATAACTAATACAACCAAAATGCTACAAAAATTGTATGGAAATATCAAAGAACACAAGCAACCCCTACTCCTTACAAAGCCTTGGTTTTAAATTTCATTTAGAATTAATATAATATTTTTTATTAGTTTTAAAAGCAATTTCAGAAAAACACCGTACAGGTGTTTTCTCAGTAATATGGTATCTCAGGTATCAAAATAGTTTAACCCTACAGAAGGTTATGAATCATTCACCACATCTCCTACAGTAACAGAACGAATTGAATCGGAAATAAGTGTCTCAACTGCCCCTTAAACAAAACAACCACCAAAAGCAAAACATCAAAATACCTGGAAATCCACAGCCATATGTTGTAAGAAAACATCCAGTCCCATCAATCACCGTTGAGCTCTATTTACACACGGCTTTAATGGGCAAATTCAGTGTAGCCATGCAGCAGACTAACAGCATATGCTACCCAACTGCTACCACCTTCATGCCATTATAGGAAGCAGCATGTGTACACACATGCAAGCTGTGCCTGATCTAAAGATCAATGTGGGCATCAAGTGATCCTCTGATTAAAGCCACAGGAAATGCTAAAGAACAAGCTCATCAGTTTATGGAAACTGGATCCAAGCATTTTTTGCTACCTTTCGCCACATCTTATGAAAAAAAGAGGAGAGAGGGATGAAAATCCTAACTCTTAATTTATTCTTTAACCCTCAGTATATAAAGGAGTGTAGAAGATGCATTTTTATGAAACCAAAGACCTATTTCTTCAATAGATTCAGTCTCGTGATATGACAAAACATGGTACTTTGGAACCTGGTTTTATAGTGAACTTACATCATTATTAACTAACCTCAAATTTTCTGAACACTGTTATTTCTACAGAAATGTATTTTCCTGGCCAAATAATCTATTTTCTGCTTCTTCAGAACTGTGAAAATATCTGATTCAAGGACAACACAGAATCAATAACAAGTTCAGCAACAGCTATGTCTTACATGTCACCATATTAAAATGAAAAGATATGGGAAGTCTGCGTTTTCAGATTTTGAAGTATAGATTTTCAGTGGAAATGTTAGTGAACAGAAACCTCCTGGCTAATCACTCTTACAAAAGTAAAAAAATACACCAGTGTCACACTGTTGCTGACAGCTCCTTCATGGTATCTCTATACCCAAAATCCACTACAGTGAATTAATCCAACCTTTAATTTACAGAAATTCTTTAGGTATGAGATAAGGATATTCTACCTGATGTCAACCAGGCAGCTGAATTTTGCACTCACATGATAGCTGTATTTTCCTATGCTCTTCCAGCAAGAAATGTCTTCACAGGTCATCATTATTTCCTTAAAATTGGCAGTACTGGAAGAATGAGATGGTGACATACTGTGTCCCTCAAGCAGAGGGATTGATAAGGTAAAACTGAAGCATTTCCACAAAAAAAAAAATCCATAAACCAAATTCCAATTCTAGAAACAATCAATTTAATTTAATTCTTAATAAAATCAATTTTCAGGTGCAGGAATGGGAGGGGAAGAGTGGAGTACCTTCTTAAAGAGACACAAAATCTGGAGGCCCTGGATTTGGGCTAACTACACTTCAGAAGGATCCCACTTCCTATATGGTGTTCACAGTCTGATGATGACTCCAAAGATTTACCAAGTAGCTGGGGATCTTTGGGAAAAGTGTGTAAGTAGGATATAACAACGGTCCACCCGTTTTGTTACAAGATGTTATCTGGCTGAACATGTATTGGAATGGCAACAAAGTAATGTTAATCATTAGCATCCTCCAGATGTTATGCTGGGTTTTTTCCCTGTAGCTGAAATTGCTCTAAAGTTGTCTCCCTCATGAGCCCATAAACTCGTTATCCCATGTAAGAGATGTCTTTAGTCTTCAAAAGTTTCACAGGAAATCTTTTGGTTCTAGTCTGATGTCACCAATAAATAGAAGAGTAAACTGTTGTCTAATCACTGTTCCCTGCCATTCACTCCTCAGGCAGTAAATGCCATGTTTAAAAATCCATCAAAAAATTCCATTATCTGTATGTAGTACTTGCTTTCAAAAGCTCTTCTCTGCACAATACCAGTGCTTTCTTCAAAATCTATAATTAAAAAAAAAGAAGTGCACAACTGTACTTGAGGGGGTGTTTTTGGTCTCTGCTGGCCACTTCATTTGCACATTTAAAGCAGTGCAGTGATGAATATTAATAGCACTGTTATTATGTAAAGATAGCACTTTACATATTGATATTGATGAGTGGCTGAAAGCACAGTATAAAAAGAAGGTATATTCCCTGTCTTCAGCTGATGCCATGTCCCCACTCTCTTGTCCTCTTTTCCCACACTGCCTCTCATGTGTGACTATTTTTATAAATTTCTGAAGAAGTAGGTACCTATTAAGTCTTTATAAAATTTAAAAGTAATAGAGCCAAGGTTTAAGCCCATATTTTGTCTTCTTTCACACTGCAGGTAGAATTTAAGGAGGAAGATGAGCAAATAGGATAATGTGTTGTATTCCATAGCAGATGTCACAAATCACTGGGGTTGTGCATTTCCACCTCCCTCCACCCCGTCCCAGCTGTTCTACAATCTCAGGAATGCTCTTTAGGCCTCAGCTTTGCTTAAAGAGTTAAGCAACATCTGTCTCTTCCCTTGATCTTATCAGAAACTCATGGGAAACATGGGATATCGAGTAAGTAATAGAGTGAACCTTGCCATCACTCTTTTTCATGCTTTTTCAAATTTGTATTAAACTGGTTTTTGCTGATACCCTTGACAGTGCTTCTTTAAGTGACCTAAATCAATCATTCATGACATTTATGTAAGAATAAATTTAAACAAAAATGCATGATCACCTGCTCTCCCCCATACTTTTGCGAAAAGTACACCATGTTTTGTTCTGTGGTACTTTGCATTACAATTTTTTCCTTCAGAAGCAGAGAAAAAGATAAACATGTCAAGTTCTTATGATACTAGACATTCCAGGATATTCTTAATCCACATAAACCTTGAGGATGTACTCTGGAATTATTTCAAGCTGATGCAGACAACAGCTTCATATTTCAATGTCTGCAAAGAATCACTAACTGAATCTGGTTTGTTATTAGTCATAGGGTAAATGATGAAAATGAATGTGAGAAATTAATAGCAAGCACAGACAGACATCATCCTAAACTGTCATAGCTATGACATATCAATATGACTTTTTCAGCTGCCACGTAACTTCTCTCCTGGGAAATGTGCAAATATATCTAAAATCTAACAGGCACAGACCCTGGTGTCCTTTATCTGAATTGAATATCTCAGCTATCCATCTATACTTTGAAAGGCCATGGCTGCATTATCTTCCCCCATGGCTACATTTTGAAAAGAAGGCAGTTGTAGCTGATCCACTTTGCAACCCTGTTGTATGGATTCAGAAAGATTCATTAACCTGGCTTTAGCTTGACCAAACTAGTTACAAGCTTCCTTTTACTGAGGCACAGGCAGAGCAAGTTTGACTCACCTGAAATATGAAATAAATGTAAAAAGACCCAAAGAAAACAGTGAACTTTTATGGTCATCAATGTCAACACTTTACAGTTGGCAATCAAATCCATACCAATCCTGAAAGATGCCCATAATTTCTAGTGACCAAGTCTTTCAATGTACACCTGATAAGGAAGGCAAAATTTCAATGATGATGTCTTCAGTAAGTTCAACGTGATATCCTGGATCTAAATATTGGAAATGCCATGCAAATCCAGAAATAGATAGTCTATATTTATCTTTAAATGAAGAAAAAATCAATAATTTGACCAAATTCTTTAGTCTGCAATTTAACATATATTTTTATGGCCAACAAATCTTCCATCCAAAAGTTAGATCTTTTGCAGATAAAAGATAAAATGTATCTTGTTTTCATTGACACAAGTTTGCAGTAAAATTTACACAAATCCCCATTGTCATTTCTGCCAGTCTTGTTCAATCTCCCACACTCTGCCACCATGTGTCAGAAAGAAGGCATTATGCCTTGTTAAATTACATTACAAATAGAACCTTCATCCCAAACTGAAAGGGAAATTAATTTTAAAATAGCACTGGCTAATAACCTTCTGTGGCTTTTTAAAATCTTGTCTGTTCTACAGAATCTAAAGTCTGCTGTTTTTACAACCACTCAGAGAGAGAGTAACCAAATTTCTGAGTTCTCAGGCACAAGAGTATGGTCTAAAAGGCTGTTGGTGTAAAAGAGACTCCAGATAGCACGACATCTCTGCTTATGTGTATCCTAACTAAAACTAGTTAGACTCCTGTCAGATACAGCAGTGGATGTGAGTGTTTGCTTTGTAGTCAGGTTTTAAATTAACAAGGCTTTCGAGCAGTAGATAGCACACCAAATCACAACTTAAGAAAAGGAGGAGAAATTCATAAAAATATCTCAAAAAGCATATCTAGATTCCCATTACAAAACACACTGTATGTGATGATTTTAAAAAAACCAGCTGGGAATTAAACTTCAATTAAGCTGCAGGTGCTGGTTTTATGACTCATGCACTCCAATGGGGAGTTGTGCTTTTAAGTGAATAAACTAAGTGCAAAAACTTTTGAGCAACCTTTAAACAGCTGGTAAAATACGATTTACTGGAGAATCCTAAGGACCCTCCCTCCTTACCTTAGGTCTCAAAAGCATGTAGACACTACTGTCATGCTAATCAAGTGAGTAAAAGCTCAGCTAGAAAGGTAACTTTTGGTGCAGATTACTTTAGGTACAGATCCTTGGCCACACAGAGACATCTACTTAGGTCCTTGAACTAAGACAGCATTAACCTAGTTATTTCTGGGGCAATGTCATGCTTATTGAAGCTTTAACAGAAGAAACCTCCTTTCCATTTTGTTGCCCATTTTGTATATATTGCCCTATACATTAAAAAGCAAACAAGCCTATGGCATTAGACTCCTCTGAGAAATATAGGGACAACACAAGTTGAAAGCAATAAACACAGCATTTGAATGGCAATCTGAAATGTCTGTGGAATCATAAGTCCAGAAATGCACATTTTAGAGTTGGTTGGTTTTTTTTGTTTGCTTGCTTGTTCGTATGTTAAGCAAATTAAAATTTTAAACCGATTTCAGGTAATATATCTGACAGAGAAGACTAGACTGGAAATATAATTGGAACAGCTGGCAAAACTCTTTAAAATGGTTATTTTAAAAGAAGGGAAGAAGTTGATTTGCCCTCTGTCCAAGCTTTTTAATTTTTTCTTAGGTAATGACAGTGCTAAGTTTTTTGGGGTTTTGTAATTTTTTGGGCGTTTTTTTTAAACAGAGACAAATTTCTCAAGAGTTTGTGAAACTGCTATTGCATTTAAATTTTGGCTAGAAGTGCTTTGGCCAACACTTCTGTGGTTATACTTTTTGCTTAATGGTTGAGAAAACAAACTGTAGATCTGAAACAATAACCAAAATTTTTTAAATAAAGTCTGGAGTAGTCTTTATGCTTACTCTCCAGTTAGGTGGAGTATCATTTAAAACTAATTTCTGAAGAGGCAGACAGCATTCTAATAGATTTGGGAAGTCACTTACCTTCTACATCATATGACAGGATTCCTTTATTTCTATGTAGAGCATGTGTTGCTTTTCTCCCACTAACTTACTTTATATCTATCCCATTTCCATCATAGCACTTTCAAGTCACAGCCCTGAAGGTGTCATGTTTAATTTACTTAATAAATATATGATATTTTATGTCTGTCCTGTTGCTTGATGGTGCATATATGTTCAGCTATGTTCTCCATCTTCAATTTGCTTTCAAGCAAAAAGTATCCTAAACTCGCACAGGTTGAGGTAAATGACACAACTTTGAAGAGCAAAGCTTGTCCAAAGGCTGGAGACATGCAACATCTGCTTTGTGACCTAATTCTCTAGTTTACCTGAATAAATAGCTTCATAAAAAGAAAATATTCTCTCTTGTAACTACTAAATCATTTGTAGCATTTTAGAATTTTTGAAGGGTGGTTTTGTTTGTAGTATTTCACAGGACAATGATGAAAAATCCTCTCAAATTTAACTCAAGATTGATTTTCTTAATTTTTTTTTCCTAAGAAATTCTGCAAATAGTAACCATTTTAAATTTCTGTTCTTGGTGATAGAGAAGGGAAACCCAGTGGAATCTGTATAATGGATATCATCCAGAGCTTGCTCTGGAGCTCAATGTGTGAAAATAAATAATTGCTTTTTTTTTATTATTACTTTAATTTTTCTGTTAAGGCAAGCCCTACTGTCAGTTACACTGATAAGAACCTTTTTGTATTTGGAACAAGTCTTTCTGTCTCCTTGGTGTCAAATATCCTACATCTTCTCCCTCACTCTCTAACTAAACGTTTAAAACAAGATTTTCAGAATATCTCATAAAAGGTGTATTCCAGCAACATCCAAGTTGGAACACTTCCTAAAGCAGAAAGTCACTGAAAGACGAGAGGAGGATCTCAAAACTCGTCTTACTGGCAAAAATTATTATCACAGACGGGATGTGAATTCATCTTGGACACGTAAATGCTACTTACGGACCAGTGGCAAAAATGGATCTGTAACTAATACTGTGGCTTGGTCTGGGAAGACATCAGGATTGAGAGTGCACAGCTGAAGGGTTTTCTGGCAACCCATTTGCAGAAAGTTCTGCTCTCTGAGCAGCTGGAAGAAATATCACAGCTGTTGCAGCCCTGACAGTCAACATGATCTGCTGAGGATGGCTGCTATGCAGATCGTCCTTTGTGGCATACACAACATACTCCATTGGCTGTTAAGTGGCAAACAAACCAGTTTGGGAATTCCTGCGCAAAGAGTTGTCCTGCTAATACTGGAGAAAGCTGGTTCTAATCCCAGTTTTACAAGCCACACTTCATAATTAAAAATCAACATAAAGTGCTGTGGGGAAGATTTTAATTTTTTATCTGGATTCATTTACTTGGCTCCAAATGTATAGTAAATGACAAAGAACTGCATAAGGTATAATCTTCTGTGCAAAGTCCTTTAATATCCCTACTCAGAGGAAATTAAATGAGTACTCACTGCATTAGCAAATGGAAAAGCTGATACCTTTTCAAACACGTATCTCCAAAGAGATAAGCAAGTCAGGAAGTAAAAAGCAAAGTATATTCCAAATCACAGTGGCAGATCCCACAATAAATGGACATGCTAGACACATAAAGATCAGACACATGCATGAGTGATTCTTGTGGTTCAAGACATGTTCTTTTTCAAAGTTATGACAGATGGGCCATATTGAACAGATTCCTCAAGATGGAAAATCAGAACTTGAAGGTTGACAAATGAAGTACAGAATAAAAGACTTGAATATTATTTGAATGCTCAGGTGGTGAAGGCCCCTATATTTATACAGTTGTTTCGACCTTCAAGAATCATGAGGAACTTTATAAGATACCTCTATTATGTGTACAGAAAAGTACTCTTATGGAAAGCCGAAGTATAACTCTCTAGAAGAGGGAACAATGCAGAGGATTGATGTTTGGGGGTTTGTTTGGGGTTTTTTGGCAGGGGAGAGGGTGGTGAGAGAGCTAAATATTTGTGGTTTTTTACCGTTTCAGTACTACAATAGAAAGCGATCAGACAAATTTAAGGATATAGAATACAATCATCAGGATTCAGAAGTAGGCTGAAATCTGGGGTTAACAGTAGATTTCTTGAAAAATCTGCTGGTCAAATTCATTCTATAAGGATCATAAATAGTCATTATTTTCTAGCTGATAAATCCTAAAAAAGATATGCAACAGCTATTGAGACAGCTTCCTAAAGTAGCAATGTTCCTCTTGAAATATCTTTAATGATACAAAAATTACTGTCCCTATCATATAACAGGACCCATTATAATACTGTTCTTGCAAAAAGGATTTTTTTGACAAGATTATTTTTTTAAGCACTAAGACCTGAACATCTAAATTATTTTATTCAAATAAGTCCTTTTCTGATTATTGTTGATCGTATCAAATATAACATAGTTATAGTCAATGTTTTGATCTTCTCAAGTGTTTCTGAGGTGTTCCTCTGGGCTTGGCATTGGGACTGGCACAGCTTAACATTTTTGTTGGTGACATGGACAGTGGGACTGAGCACATCCTTGGCAGGTTTGCTGACAACACCAAGCTGTGTGGTGCAGTGGACACACTGGAAGGAAGGGATGCCATTTCAGAGCAACATTAACAGGCTTGAGAGGTGGGCCCATGTGAACCTCATGAAGTTCAAAAAGGCCAAGTGGGAGGTCCTGCACCTGGATCAGGACAATCCAATCACAAGTTCAGGCTGGTCCAAGAACAGATTGAGACCAGCCCTGAGGGCTTGGGAGTGCTGGTGGATGAGAGGCTGGACACAACCCAGCAATGTGCACTCACAGCCCAGAAAGCCGAACATGTCCTGGGCTGCATCAAAAGCAGTGTGGCCAGGAGGTTAAAGGAGGTGATTCTCCCCTTCCACTCTGCTCTTGTGAGACCTCACTTGGAGTGCTGCATCCAGTTCTGGTGTCCCCTGTATAAGAAGGGCATGGATCTATTGGAGTGTGTCCAGACTACACACTGAAGTTGATCAGAGGGATGGAGCACCTCTCCCTATGAAGAGAGGCAAAGAGATTTGAGGTTGTTTAGCCTGAGGAAGAAAAGGCTCCTGGGAGACCTCAGTGTGGCCTTCCAGTACCTAAAGAGGGCCTACAAGTAAGCTGGAGAGGGACTTTTCATAACGGTATGTAGTGATAGGTGAGGCACTGGAACAGGTTGTCCAGAGAAGCTGTGAATGCCTCATCCCTGGAACTGTTCAAGGCCAGGCTGGATGGGGTTCTGAGCAAACCAGTCTAGTGGAAGGTGTCCCTGCAGAGGAGTTGGAACCAGGTGTTCTTTAACATCTTTTTCAACCCAAAACATTTTTGGATTATATAATTCTATAATTTCTAAGATGAAAGTGAAACATTATGATTCTTAAATGTTAGATTAAAAGAAAAGAAATTTTTCTTCAACTGTTTCATATTATTTCTCATGAGAACAGCACTAAATTCAATATAGGGTACAAAGTATCTTGTGAGAGCACAGTGGTCATAGTTTAAATCTTCCATTCAGAAAGTTCATTCAAATAATGAGCTTCTGTAGAATGTCAGTAATCTAAGAGCACCCACATAAATTCCCCAAGATTGTGTGTTCTTATATAGAATGTAAGAAAAATTATCACGCTTAATTAAATACCACAAAGAGCTTTGTTTAGACTTTATGGTAGCCTTTGAGTTTTGAAGCTTATATTCATATTGGCTATTTAGATCAATAAAAAAATAAGGTCTGATTCTTCCCCACAGCAATTTCTGACCTTTTTTTTTTAAAACCTGTTGTAATCATCACAGTCAGAAAGAACAAAATGTATGTGCAAGCTCAGCTACAAATGCAAGGTAGTAAAGAATTTGATTTTTGCAGTATTATATACTCTATTTGCATTCATTTTGCTTAGTATATATTGTAACAAAGTATTTAGGGGAAAACAAATTTGGATTAAGTGTGATCTAAAACTTACTGCTGAGTGAGAAATCCAGAGTCCACCTCCCAAAGATACCAGAACTTCCAGGCTGAGAAAGTTTTCTTGTAGAAAAGAATGAAATGAGTAGTAATATCTACTTTATTTGAATGTTACAAGTAATAATTTTTAAACACTGAAATTACTAAGCACATATGTATTATTTCTATTCTGTTCTCATCATACCGTTTAATTGGCACCCTAGAATTCTCTGTGTGACTTGTGGTTTGCTCCTTGCTATTTTCACCCTTGCTTTAGAGCTCAATACTACACTGAAACAATTCTTTTTTTATCAAAACAACAGGCACAGACTCAAATACCTAACAGGGACAAGTTTGGTGTTTTTGCCAACTATGTGTACCTGAATGATTTATAGGTCATTCACTGGAGGAGCTGGTGTCATTCACTGCTTACCTTGGTTTATAGTAAACTACCTGTAGCTATCCCACTGAATAAATACTTTTTGTTAACTATTAGTTTCAGAGCACTACATCTACTCTGGAAATCATTTCTTCTAGCCTCCTTCTGCTAGATCTTCATTTCTTGAGAACTTTCTACTAATAAGCACCACAGGTATTTCATAAACATGTGTTTCTAGGACAGCTATACACTGATATTTGTATAATCTTACTAGATACACCAGATGGCTTAATTATAAAAACAAAATTTGCCAAATAAACATTATGGCTTGTTTTATACATGCATTTTCCTGTCAATAAATTGTCTTTCGAAGCAAAACACTTTTGTGTAATAGCTAATTATATTTCTTGAAAAACAAGTAATCCTTTAACCCTGTGGCATTTGGGCCATCATTATTTATCAACCATATATACTAAAACTGACAGTACCTAGTACCCTTTTGGACAGCCTCAAGAGAAAAACAGACTTTTAAATTACAGAATAGTGCACATAGTACACATTATTTGTTATTTATTTTTAAGTCATACATGAAGTGACCAAAACCAGTAAATATTATGTGTTACACAATGTAGGTTATGAATTCTGCCACCATGCAATTCAGGGACAAGAAGCAGCTAATTTCTTATTAATCTGGTGACCTCCTACAGTATGTGACTGCAGAATTTATCAGTTTTGGTTTTGAATAGCCTTCTATATGTTGACATATTTTTCTAAGTATAACTTTAAAATTAATCTCCAGTGTATATACAGTACAAGATAATTTTGACAAGTACTATTCAAAAGTATTAGAGCAATGCTTTTCATTATGAAAAAAAGTTCCCTGGAATGTTTACTGTACACAAAGCTCAGACATATTGGTCACACAAAAAATGTAACATCTCATGTGTTTTACCTGAAAAATTAGAAGCTGGCACTGACCTGGCTGGGATTTCAGTCTGTGTGTACATTTGCATTGACTATTCATTGATATTCACATCTCTTTATACACATCTGACCTCTAACATTCACACAGTAGAAGGAAACTAGTTATTGGCTTTACCATAACAGAAGGGAACATTTACCTTCTTTTTTTTTTTCTTTTTGTTACCCACAGTCTTTGATATATGGAGCTTAAACAGAATACAAATCCATCACTATGGGACCACGGGCCACTGCTAAAGCTGATAGTGGCAACGGGCTTTTGGTTAAGTGACCATATAAGGAATGAGACTGATGTATAACCCGTATAAGGACTGAAAATGTGTGATTGGCTGAGTGAGCAAAAGAACACCATATAAGGAATGAGACGGGTGGCCGAAAGAAAGTATATAAACCGCATGTTCTCTCAATAAAGTGATTTTGCTCGTGCACAGCGTTTGCATGCGCCGGCAGGGTCCATGTTACACACACCGACACATCACTACAGAAGAGACACGTGCTTTGCAAATCACAAATTTAGTCCAGAGCTGGAGCAGGTTTCTGAAACTTGGCTTAGTACCTTCACTACCTACACGCTTTAAGTTCTATGCCCACAGCATCACAGCTTTCATCTATGTTTTTACATACCAGCTCAGCTATGTCTTCTGCTTTGTATTTTTTTTCCTTAAAAAAAAAGACAACAATTAATTAAAAAATACTAAAGATATTTTTTATGAATTTGGATAGTGAGATATGATGCAGCTGACTTCCAACATCACACTGTTTATAGGACTTTTAAGAGGCTGATGCCTTAGGATTTTAGCTTTTATATTTTTCATACATTTGTAACCCTGCAATTCTTTAGTGTGTAACTCTAAAGTCCATATAGAGTGTTAGCTACTGCTTTCAGATAAAACTTCTCTCCAGGCCTGAAAACTCAAGGACAGCTTACTGCCTCAGGCCCCGAGAAATGTAAACAACAGTTGGGGGTGGGAGCAAACTTGGGGTGAATTACTTCATTACCTGAAGCTGTAATTGGAAGAACTAGCCCCGATATGCAAGTGGACCAAACTTGTAAAAGTATGAAAACTCGTGACCAGTGGTCCTTCTTGGGTAATCCGTCTTAGGGGGTCCATCTTAGGGTGTAGTCCCCGCAGCAAGCTCTGACTGCCCTGGATGCGCCTGAAGGCCTTCAAATAAATATAACCGCTTTTTTACTCTTTAATTTTTGTTAAGCCTCTCTTTTTAGGTAGTCCCAGATAAGGCATCAGGCAAGAAACAAATACATGGAGAAGCAGCCAGCCCAGAGGAGTTGTGCATTCTCAAAGTATTTGAGGGAACTTTGCTTTCTCAGACACTCTCCCCATGCCATACATGTCATTGCATTCCCTGAAGCATGGAAGCTACCCCAAAGCTAGTTTTTATCTAGTAAAGCTCTTACTAAATCACCCTCACATTCCTTTTAGTTTTTATCTGGCTGTTACATGAACATAAGCCTTTCTGCATCACTTGCCTTAAACTTGTATATCATCCTAGGTGAAAAGCAATATTTAGAACTCCCCTACTGAGGCTTAGGTCATACCAAACAAACACTACAACCCAAGGCACACAATCTTCATCAGAATCATGATGTGTCTTTCTGTCTGAAGGGAGCAAGGGGTGTGAGTTAATTACAGCCAGTTGAATACTCTGGATGCTAAATACAGAGAGACTACCTAGTTTTGTTCTGCTAGTGAGAAAAAAAAATCAACACAGAGCAACAACAAACCCTCTTAACACATAACTTCTCCCCACCTACCTCCCCATCTTGACTATTTTTAAAAGAAGTTTGTACATCTCCCTGCCTCATACACACACTTTTGATGGAATCTGGAACATGAATGAGAAAGGAATGGAATAGAAACATAAAAGGCAAATAGCAAACACAATATGCAATTTTTTGGCAGACAATTGAAATTCCTGAACAACATTTTCACAATCTTACAACACATCTAAAATTAGTCTAATCATGATTTGTACACTTGCTAACATGCCTGCATCCAAGGAGGGCACACAGGTGTATTGCTGCCAAGTCACTCAGCACAGGTGAGGTTTCACCTGGTAAACAGAATCAAAGAGTAATATTCTTGTTACTGTCTCTTCTTCTCAGTGTGCTCTACAGCGAGCATTTCACTGTGCTGTGCTGCACAGAATGCTGGCACTGCACTGTACCTCTGATCCAGCGTCATCCTTAAACACTTACTTAATTTCAAATATCAGAGACATCACAGAATGTCTGAGTGGATTGTGAAAGGAGGCCCAGAGTGCAGCCTGAAGGGCAAAGCAGTCACCTGCCAGAATTGCTCACTCAAGGAAAATCTACAGGGCTGATCTGGCATATACATGTTCCTATTTAAAAGAAGAAACAATGGCTATTACAAATGCTCACCCCAAAGTTCACAAACCACATGCTGTGCATCCTCTACCAAAGCCCTCTGGTTTTGCAGCAACTAGTTAAGGATGAAAAAAAAAGACTGTTTCTTCTTATCAAGGGCCTTCCTAACACTGATTTCTAAAGAAGTCTTATGTCCCCAAAGACAATTAATGATCAGGTTTGAAGTAATCTAATTTCAGTCTTAAGCACAGGCTGTCTGAAAGGACAGATTTTGGTCCTAGGAACAGTCTGGACCACAGATTATGCAGCCGTGTTGATTTTAGTAGCATTATTTCTGTATACATTATATATATATATCCCGTAAATGTTCACAAATTGTATTGTATAAGGTTGTTATACTCACGCTGCTGAGGTACTGCAGGAAATATGTTCCCCTACCCCCTCCCTGAACACACTGAACCACATTGAATCAGCGCTGTGGTTCTTAGTCATGAAACTGTTTCATGTGTGCACTGGAAGAAAACATATTGTGTGAATGACATCAGCACTGCAGAAAGGTTGACAAAATATTACCAAAGACAGACACTTCTTCAAAAGCCTCAAAGATTGACACAGACTTCCAATGAATCTATTCATATCTTTGACAAACTTGCACATTGATAAAACGTTCAGCCTGCCCTAAATAATTCCTGCCCTTTCATCTGGAGGTAGGATTCTTCTGCCTTTTCTCTGTAATCTTTGTAGTAACTTCTCACTAACTAACCCTCAGTTTCCGTCTCAGCCTCATAAGGTCTTCAACATTTTTGCACAGTTTTGCTTAAAATGCCAAAATTATTTCACCTGCATGTTTCTTAGCCAGTCTGTTTTCTTTCAAATGACCTCCTTTCAAACACACAAATTTTGCAGTACAAGACACTGTTCAAACCAGAGCAAAGAAACAAAGAAAAAATTCTCGAAATCCCAAATTAAGAATCCTCCTCAATCCACATATTTATTTCATTAATTGATTTAGCCATCAACAAGGGGGGTGGGGGACAAGTCTTTCTTGAGATCTTGTGAGCCCTTCCCTGACTGATTAAACACGCAGATATGAAAGTGCTGGCCACCCGATCAAAGATTTTATGAGATGTTACTTTTATCATTATGTACCCTGGCATCTTATACAAAATATCTTGATGTATCTCACCCGGTGTTTTTTGCACTACAGTTCTATTTCAGCCGTAGTTTGTATTTTAATAAAATATTTTCATTTCAGGAGTGATTGATAATCACCACATCTGTAGGTACCTCTCGGTGTCATTTACTAATTTAGATTAAAAAAATTGTCCTACCTCTACCTACAAATCAGGCTATCTAAACACTCTGGCACCTGCATGTATGTAGTCTGATTTCCAGAGCTGTTAAGCCTTGTTATTTAAGGAAACTATGACAGTTCAGCATCGAGCACTTAAAATCTAAATC
Source organism: Ptilonorhynchus violaceus (assembly GCA_013397565.1). NCBI lineage: Eukaryota > Metazoa > Chordata > Aves > Passeriformes > Ptilonorhynchidae > Ptilonorhynchus > Ptilonorhynchus violaceus. The sequence goes on along the minus strand of VZRJ01003181.1, from coordinate 618,216 downwards.
AAGATATCCAGGGATTCTTGATCTCACTACAAACCGTCATGTAAATGTAAGTGATTGGAAGCTTGCGAAGAAGTCATGGAATCTTAGATCATTCTGTGTAGTGACTCAGCTGGAGGCTGACATGGTGGTAGGTAAGCACCTCAGACTATGTAAAAACATGCTAGAAGAGTCAGGAGGATTCTCATTTTCCAGTGCGTTACAGTCAAAAAATGTTTCCGAGTCTCATGATCACCATTTTAGGCAGAAGTGCAACTACAGACAATGGCTATACCATCAAATATAAATTACTCACAGACACAGCTGTGGGCTAAATAGGCTTTTTTCCTTTATATATTGAGAATATGAATTGGATTGATGAGTAGTAATCAATCATCAGTCCTCCATCTTAAAAAAAATTAAAAAGAAACAAAAATTGTTGTTCTGATTATGATCATGTGAACTCGCTGAATGGCAAGACATTCCTCCTCTCCCTGAGGGAACTGCAGGGTAGGTTAGATCAGGTGTGCTGTCTGACCTGGAGTACCCTGCCCCCTTACAGAGGCTACATCATCTATGAGCCATCAGACCCAAGAGCTTAACACTGTTCACACTTCTTTCACTTCAACCCCCTTCCTCCCACTTACAGCCCTGTTCTAGGCATTGTTTTTCACACATGAATGTCAGAAGCATTATAAAACTCTTTCTAGAAACACCAACGATTATAAAAAAGTGTCTCATTCTTCCCACATAGGAACTATGAAAATGTGATACACATTCTAAGACAGCAGGCCCTCCTGGGAGTCAACGTACACTGTCAGCAGTTTGGGCTCAACATCACACTGAGTTCACTTGGTTTCCAATTAGTATAAATTCAACCAGCTTACTTCTGTCAGCCTGCAATGTCACACATTTCGATTTAAGAGTTGCAGTGGATTCAGAAATCAGAATTTTGTTGCCGCCACTTTCTATCAATATTTCCAAGGTACTTTAGACAATTTTACCCTGGGTTCAAATCAACAATAACAGTAATATTTTCATGCTCACTACTAATTCAATACTTCACTTCAGAGGGTACAACTGTGATGACATTAACACTGATGTTCCCCTGGTATAGATCTATCTATTAAAATTTCCATGTAGAGATGAGATGAAATTGAGAAACACATCCAAAATAAAACCATTTACAAAAAAGTGCTATTCCAAACACTATTTGCAAGGAAACTTCAGATTTCATGAATGTATTTGTTATGCAAATAATTATGGCTTTCTTCCTGTTACATTAGCTCACTGCAAATTATTTTCACAATGCTTGGTTAGCATACAATTGATTATGCAATTGTGAAGTGTTTTCTTGGAGGGATGTGGTTTTCTTTTTTAGTTTGTGTTACTGAGATAGTCTGTTTTCTTCTACCACAAGATGGTTTTGTTTCCTGTCACCTACTGGGAAATATGAAGTGTCATATTTCAAATGACTGTTGGCTAGAATATACATATTTTTTATAATGCAGACTCTTAAATAACGCATTTTTTATCACTGTTATAATTGCTTTCACCTGCCCACTTACTGTGTTTTCTAGTATGGATTTTGAGACCATTAGTATATAGAATACGAAGAATATTATAAGCAATGTTTTTATTTTTTATCAGAAGTGCAAAATATTTTCAACTGGAAAATACTTTTCTTTAAGGTCCTTCAGGCTTTATACTTCAATAAAACAATGATGGTTATTAAGTGTTCTGCAAAAAGTGTTGGAGACTACCTAAATCCTTTTTCCTCCTAATAACATAATTCTCAAATCAGAAATCAGAATAAAATTTTTTTTTTTTTTTACGTAGTTGTATTTACTAGATGACAATTTAGAAGATAACATACCTGGATTAATACAGTATTTTTGTTTCTTAAAAAACTTGCTAGTGCATCAAATATTATCAAACTCCTACCATAGATGAAAAGTAGGCATGTAAAAATCAAGATCATGTACAGCTTTCAAAATACAAAAACCCACCCTATTCAAAAGTAAATGGTTTTAATTTCTGTGGAAACCGTTGTTTATTGGTTCCTCAGACTCAAAGAACAGAATCACTTCATAATACAATGTGTTTGGTTGCTTAAGACTGGCATTAAGGATTGGCTTAAGAACATAAGTAAAAACTACCCAGTTTTAAAGTGTGAGTACCTTCACATAAAATTACTTCATCTTATGCAAGTCAGATATTATATTTTTTCTTCTGACATAATTTAAATGCTGTAAATCAACTTTTGGATGCACTTAGCTGATTCCAGGGACTACATTAGGATTTAAATTTTAATGCTTTGAGTCACATTACAGTCTATTAATTAGATGCCTGAGTAACCTAAAATTGATGGCAAGGATATACCTCTGAATATCAATTTCTCTCAATATGAAGAAATGAAAATAACCTTTTTATTTTAGTTTGATGAATAAAAGAAAAAAAAAAGTTCAAACTTGAGAGTCTGAAAAATATTATCATGCATAAAAGGTTAATTAGCAGTGTATTACATAGGCATTAAGCAAAAACTCATATTCATGAAATGAGGATATAACACTAATAAAAGGAAGCAATAACATTTAATCAAGCTTAAAACTAACTCTCTAGACTACAAATTTGAGTAATTCTGTAGGTAAAGTTATTCAGCATTTAGTGACACAAAACATGCTTACCTAGCTCCCATTATTCCACACTGGAGTCAATAGTACTGCTTCTCTACCCTATTGAGGCCACGGGAAAAAAAAAAAAAAATCATTCACACTACTTTTCAGCAAAGCATTCTGATATTCAATAAAAATGGAATATCAGACAAAAAATCCTATGAATAAATACAAATCTTAATGAAATTGACACTTAATTCATCTGCTATTGGAAGAATAACACTAGGATGCGATTAGTGTAAATAAGACAAGAATCATAATCATATAATGACTTGGATTGTAAGGGTAAAACTTTAAAGGCCATCTTGTTCCAATCCCTTCCCTGCCATGAGCAGTGACAGCTTTCACTAGATCAGGTTGTTTGGAGCCCCATCCAACCTGTCCTTCAACACTCCCAGGGATGGGGCATTCACAACATCTCTATGCAATCTGTTCCAGTGCCTCACCATCCTCAATAAAGAATTTCTTCCCAATACCTAATCTAAACCTACTCTCTTTCAGCTTAAAACCATTCCTCCTTGCTCTGTCTCTCTATGTTCTTGTAAATAGTGTCCATCCTTGTATGTGAATATTTACCATATCGTGCTATTCTGCAAATTATTTCAAGGTCATCTTCACCGCGAAGACTCCTCATCATTAAAGTGAACTCTGCTGAAGTGTTGTAGATACTCTTCATTTCTGTATCACAGAGTGTGGAGCTGGATAGCTTACAACATTCTTTAAGTGTCTGCAAGGGCTCATCTCTGAGAGTCCTTTCAGAAACTCCACTGGTTGAGGTCACTTGCAGACACACCACGACCACATGTATGTATGCATCTCATGCTTTTGTTTTATACATGTCTGTACAGGACTTATAAGTAGAGGAAGAGAGGGTCTTGGTGGGTGTTAGTTTTTCCACCCACTCACCCTCAGTTTCTGGTTGCCATGGGGGAATCACTCTTATCTCTAGTACAACATGGTGCAATGTCTTCTGTCCAGCCCCTAGGAAGTCTGAGAAACTTGCAGAGAAGTGATGATGCAACGCTGGAAACCCAAATGGTAACCAGGCTCCCGCAGGTTAAGTAGGGAGCTACAATCTTTCCCAAGATAAGGCCACATTTTTAATTCCATGATCATTGTGCAAATCTTTAGTCAAAGATGTATTTACGACTGTGATTCAACTCAAATCTATTTAAATCAAATATGTATTAAAGAACTGTTATTAGCTAGCATTAAAACAGAACCACAACAGCTTCAGACACAGATGAATTCAAACTAGAAAAGAGAAATCTGGGGTTTTTTGGTTCCCTAAAAATGAGTTATTTCATTGTCTACCTCTAATTTAGATCATAAAGCTCACATGGAGAAATTTGTTAGCAATAAGGTGTGAATAAAGGATGTACAAAACTATCCATCTAGTCTCATAACCTGGATGTTTGCTCTAGCTCAGCTTTCATAGCATCGGACTGCTTTAATGCTTTTATGAGGACTGCTAGAGCTCTTAAAGCACTTCTATATAAATGAAGAAGGTAGGTTATCAAGATTCTATGGTCTCCTGATGAAAACACAGGCATGACATGTCAGAAAACTATGGTCAAGTCCAGCTCCACCTGAACTGGAGCATAAATGTTCACCTCAGATCACTTCAGGCAGGACAGCATCTTTATCTCATTCCCACCTTAAATCCTTAGTTTTATACTATATATTTTTGATTTGAAAGTTTCATTGAAACCAGTTTTGTTCCACTGCAGATTTTGGCTGCAGTGAAAGAGTATTTAGACAGGAATTCCACTGGACAGAAATGTGCTGACCTGACAAACCACTTCAGCAGGAATCAATCTACTTTTTCCTTTGCAGCTTACTGAAGATGTGGTCGTTTGTGCCTGTATAGAGTGGTAAAGCTCTTATTGAAGCTCTTTTGTTTCATCTCTCTTGCTCACTGAATTCTTCCATCCTGATCCCTTGATCTTATGGCACTTAAGTATGGACATTCTTACAAATCTCACTCACACGGACTTTTGTCATGCTTACCTTTTCATTTTACCTCTAATCCCATCACTTAAACAGAATCAAACAAATTTTTTTCTCACATTAGAACACCTAAAGATCTTTCAACATCTGAAGCCTTTTTGCTATATTCCCCTGATCTTCCCTCAAGGATGCCTTGTACGTTCATGCTTCCCATTAATAACTTCCAGAGCATTTTAAATTTATATACATGCCCACATGTGTTTAGTGCCATCTTATCAATTTAAAAACCATCTATAACCTGTGGAATATTACCCATATTCCTCTCAGGCCACTAACACCTGGCATCAGTCAGGTGAGTAGTACCTGTTGCCACAGAGACCACTGCTATCAGTAATCATTAATGCCTCACGTGTTACTAATGTAACCTCAACCCTTTGGCTCTTTCCTATTTAGTCTCTTATCTAAAGCTCTGACTGGTAGTTCTCTTGGAGAGGGAACATCTTTCTTCTCTGTCTACCCTGTACATAGTATAATGAAGCCTTTATTTGAATTTGACTCCTCCTCCTGCAGAAAGAATAATAAAGGTCCTGATTTCATGCCGGTGATGGATGATTGCCTAATTACAAATCATATTCAGGCACTCGTGAAGGTACCTGATCACACAAGCCTATAATATGATCTCAGATGGGATGACATAAAATGCAATAATTCTGCCTGACCACCAGCACCAGAGACTCAAAAATTACTATTCAAGACTGTTATTTGAAGAAATTTTAGAATGCACTCACACCTCACACTGCCACTTATTCCTTGTTTCATTGGGAACTGGAGAGAAACAGTGAGTTATCTTGTTTTAGTTTGTCATGAAAGTAGCTGAGCATCAAACATGGAACCATACTGAAGACCTTCCTTTAGGGCTAGTCTATATCTATTGTTTGCAGAAATATTTTTCTATTTCTCTCACAACATTTTTCCAAGTATAATTCAAAGAATTTCCTGTCTTTTCCCAGGAGTTTTACATTCTTGTAGCACAGTCCAATTTTGTAGCAGAAACTCCTAAAGAGACTTCTGGACATCCTGGAGACATCTGCTGTACATGTAGTTATCTATTCCACAATTCATTCATAAAGATGTCAATGTAAATTGGAAAATCAGATTATTACACTTATTTCTGTCTTGGACCTATACAAGAAAATTATAATTTCTCAAACAGCCTGGAGTGGCTAAAACCCATAGGCCAATGAAAAATGATACTAGGTGTTGAATTACATGTCAGCACAGTGGTTCTGCAGTGTCCGGTTATACAGACCACACATAAATTTCGCTGAAATAGACACAGAAAGGATCTTTTGATTGGAAACAACAGTTGTAAACATACATATTTCTGTTATGATAAGATATAGACAAAAAGAGAGAAACTAAATTAAAATTTCACACAGAAAAGCACTGCTCAATAACACAACACCGTAGATACATTTTTCTCTATTCCTTTCATCAATATTTGGCCAAACTCCCATAGATCTCCTAGTAGTTATTAGATAAAACATTCATCTGCCTTTTCACCACTCTTATGGCCAGAGGCATCACCTTAAATAAGCTGGAATTGAACATGACATTTAATGTCAAGCTCAGCACTGCTAATGCGATCACGATTGTCTATAGAACAACCTGCAGCACGACCCCCTTTCTGACGTATGGGAGCTGTGTATCCTTCTTTCTGTGCTGTTCGATATTCCTTGCCCAGACATTCTGCACAGCTAATACTGAGTATCCTTCTTTCCTCTGTTTCATCTCCCAAGTAAGCTCTTAGTGCCATTTCCTCAACATTACTATCTCTTCCTCCAGTATTTAACACTCCCACACCTGCAATCTCACGAGACTGTAACAGTCAGTCAAAGTTCTTTTTTCTTGTGGTCAATGAGTGGTGTTGGTTGCGGTTTTTAATTCCTGAGGGGAAATAAAGAAATGTTATGCCCTCCCCCATGAATGCTTAAAAAATTATGAACACACTTTTGTCTGGCAATAGCAGAGAGGGTCCATACAGCAGATGAGTTACATCAAGGCAGGGAAAAGCAAGTAGAAGACACTGAATTACAACAGCTCTATAGTTTCTGTTTCACCAGGACACACAAGCCTTTTTGAAAGTCTTATTGACATAGGATATATTGTATCAAATTATGATTTTATAATCTACTGCATGGCAGATGATAACAAGAGGACTGTTGAAAACCTGTCACAGAAAAGCTGCTTTTGGGTTACCCCGTTTACTCATAGTTCACCATCCTTAAATATCAGTGTCCTGGAAAAATTTTCTAGTATTTATAGATCTGCAGTAATTATGAAGTTCAAAGAAACCCAATAGAGTTCACTAAAAATAACATTGACTTTAGGGAGAAGGAATAGAATCCTATTCGCATTTCCAGGAAACAACTGCAAGACAGAAAACAGGAAAGACAGCTTGAAACTTTTTAGAAACTGTGCACAGAAGGATGAGGTAGAGTCCAGACAGGTAAGATGCCTGTCAGTAACGTTGTTGTTTCATAGCTTAAAAAAAGCTGGAAATCCCTCTTGGGATACCAGGTTGGCTCATTGTGCCAAGGACAGTGTTCATAATACTATGAATACAACATGATAATAGTTGAGATGTCTGGTTGTCATTTCTTCATGCAAGGGACACTTCAGATTGTTCTGTTGAAATGAGTATAAAAACCTCAAGAAACGTGGGTAGTCATTGCAAATAGTCCTTTGTATGATTTTTTTGTTTTTCTAGGAATGAGAGTCTCGGTAGTTTACAGACAGAAAACAAATTGCTAAAAATATACACGTGTTTTGGCCAATAGCAAAATATACTCAGAAACCTGATGAAACAATTCTCACTTACAGATGGCAGCAAACAAGTAGCCAGCACTTTCTACAATAACTTAGACCTTTACAGCGGGATTATTTTTTCACTCCCTTTAAATACCATTTGGGGACTAACCTCTGATTTAGCACTTTGCTTGCATGTGGAATTAAACAGATTTCACACTATTCTCTCAGGTTTTGATGTCCCATGAAACAACATAAAGAAATTTGATTAAGCAAGATAATGTATTAATTCCACAAGGACAACACCTTACACTTATGCAACTATTTTAGTGTTTTATATTGTCACCATTAACCACTAAGAGCTTTAAACAGAAAAATTAATAGCTACAGCAAAATCCCAGCATAGCTATGACACTGTTTATCCTGCTGTAGGTTAAAACTCAGCTTGAAGGGATAATGCAATGAGGTTGAGACAAAAATGGTGGCTTGGTTCTGGTTGTTTGTTTTTTTTTTAAAATGTCTTTATCAGCAATGCTGGATGGATAACTTAGAACAGGAAGGACAAAAATGTCTTCTTTCCTAATTATAATGGTAAACTGAATTTGTCTGGACTCCAGCGGAAGCCAAACCTCTGACTATGAATACCTCTTGCACAGTGGTTCACAGAGGCACCACAGAGAAACCTACAGGGCCAAATTTGGTCTTCGATGCAATAATATTGATTACTTTTGGAAATAAAGGATATGATGGATATGAGCCTGTATCGTAACCTGGAGGAAAAGAAGAAAATTCTTAAAAGCCTGAAATAAAGCATAAAAGTTACCATAATTGATGGTGTACCAAAGCTTACATCTAAGCTTACCAAGGAATCAAGTCGAAAGCTTGAATTTTGATACTTTCAATTAAGGAAGACTCTGACTTTTGTGAAAGCTAGGGACAACAACTTGTCCTCTTATTTGTGTTTTCTGCTTTTGTCAGCTCCTTACCTGTTTCCTCAATGTAAGCCAACAGTTATTCTTGAAGAAGCTCACTTCTCGTAAACATTCTGTTTCGCCCTTAGCCACGACAAGTTATTTAATATACTTGCTGGATAATTTTGTCCAGTTCAGTGAACTACAGAGTATTCCTGAAGGCCACTGCTTTGAAGCAATTTCTTTCTCACTTTTCCCAATTCTTTATTTATTTTGTGTCTCACAAAGGTTTCTTCAAGTCAGTCTGTTCTGTTTTTAAAAGAACTTCCCCTTTTCTTAATTCCCTTATCTACCATCCTTCTGACATCATTACTAAATGTACCACCAGTACCTGCATGAATTCTAAGGTTGGGGTTTTTTTAACAATAGCCTCAAGGTACTTCATAATTTTAATTTATTTTCAAGTTATGGTGGGAGCAGCCTATAGGAAAGCTGGCCCTTTCATAAGGGCGTGTAGGTTCAAGACAAGGAGGAATGGCGTTAAAATGAAAGAGGGTGGGTTTAGACAAGAGATGAGGAAGAAATTCTTCATTGTGAGGGTGATGAAGCACTAGAATGGGTTGCCTAGAGAAGCTGTGGATGCTCCACCCCTGGAAGTGTTCAAAGCCAAGTTCAATGAGACTTTGAACAACCAGGTGTAGTGGAAGGTATCCCTGTCCATGGCAGGGAGGGTGGAACTAGATTATCTTTAAAAGGTCCTTTCCAACCCAAACCAGTCTAAGATTCTAAATCAAGCAGCAGTGCGTAAGTGTGGTATACATGATTTCCGAATGTTAGCATACAAAGCATCCAGTATTAAATAAGTTGTGGCACTGGAACTCAGCAACAGCAAACTATGACACCTGCCAGAAAAGTTAGGCTGCAAAATGATCATTTCAGAAGCTATTTTTAAGCAGGCTCAACACTCAAGACAACACCACTTCCCCTCCACCCCCTGAGAGATGGAGAAAATGAGATGTCAGCAACCAACAGAGTCAACACAGATTCAATGCAGCATCTGACAGCATTTATGTTAATAGAACTTTCTTGTCCTACCGTCCAAAGAAATAGCTGTCAAAGCTCCACATGCAACTGGGGCATCTCACTACGGTTGTCTCATCTTCAGATGAGAATCTCCTGACAAAAATTTGAATGTACAGTTAAGATTTCTTGTTTACCAGTGAATTCAATATTTGAGGAATCTATGATCCAAACTTAAGTCAGAGTAAAGATTAGTTTGCTGCAACTGTTTTGAGCCAATTGGACATATGATGTTCTATTAAAATTTCCTAGCAGCTGATCATGAGGCGTTTAAGGAGGTTTGATCCCATTCTGTTTCACTGAACATTAAACATTATATTTCTAGCCTCCTCAGAAAAAGTTTGTATTTCATGAAAGATATTTTAAGCCAACATCAAAAGATGAACAGACAAGGAAAATATTTCCACTTACTTCAAAGCTTTTCACTTAAATGCCATAATTAGATGTCCAAATTATTGCAGAATTATTTTTGCTTACCTTGTACAATGGTACCAATTTACCAATATTTTTAGTCAGGAAGCAAATTTCTATGGGGTCAATCAACACACAAATGTTTTCATTATATTAAATACAGGAAGCACAGTAGGTTATGTTAAGGAATTCCTCTATGATGTGTGATTTAAATACTACGGTACATTCTTGCTAAGAGATGAAAAAGAGAATGGGCATGAAAAGATCTGGTAATTTTTTTTATTCGGACACTATATTAATTCGTGAGGAGAGAAGATGTATTTTCATGTGAAAGTCAGCTGTTAATTTTTATGTCAAAAAAACCAAGAAATTTTTGAAATACATAGGTATTTTTCAGATTCAGATAACAAATTGTTCTTATTTTGAAATTATTTTCTATAGGAATTTGCCTAGATATAAGTTCTGGAAAGACAAGAAACTTCTGGAAAGCAACGTGAAAAAAGTCAAGGATGTTTTTATTTTGATTTTCTGTTTGTCAAGAGGGCCAAAAGCAGGAGTACTGAGTAATTCTGGTCTGCCATTTTTTTTAGATGCTATATGCTAGAAAGTGCAGACCCTTTTACTGTCAGAATCTCCTACAAGAACATTGTGTCATGCACTTGAAACACCAAATCAGTGTTTTACACTAACACTTGAAAGTTGTTTTAAATGTGTATTTCAGGATATCACTACGCCTAAATTATGTCATACAAGTCTTATATAATCTATACCTAAATGAGTGCATTAATGCTTGCCACCCCTGTAATAGGCAGCTGCTTCGCTCTCCAGATCTAGAAGGCTATTTCCTTCCCACGGATCTCAGTCCACCTCCTTCAACAGTACTGGATCATCTTGTTGCAGAGGAACTGCAAGAACTGAATGGGAATTTTTTTTGCCCTTGTAATATATTACTTTTCTTACCTCAAAAGAATTTTAAACACACAAAAATTTCTCAACAGGCTCAGCTGGGGACAGCTAAAATATTTCATTTTGCAATCTTGATCTTACTTTTTGATTTTCTTAAGCTAAATTTGCCATTATTTCAAACTAAAAACCTGCTATTTAAAAGAAAATAATTTTGAAACAGGAAATTTCAACCATTTAAAAAAACTTCTCCTTTCTATTAAATATATTATTTCAAGTTGATTGATTAATCAAAATTATTTCTGGTGTAAAGAATTTATTTTCTGCAAAACAAAAAACCCCATTTTTTGGCAAAGATGCAAAATGAGAGTAATTTTCTGCTTTTAAGAATAAATTGCTTTTAAGAATTTCACCTCTGAGAAAATAAATTGTAAACCGTACTTGTCCATATGAAACCAGTAGGATCAGGGGTTCTTTCTTAGGAAATCTCCATGCACTGCATGAAGTACCAAGACTAACCTCTAACACTAGTCCATATTGCAGATAGCCACAACCAATAACTGTTCTAAAGTTTTAAGTGATTTGGAAACTTACAATGGATATGAGATTATGAGGGAGTTTTTAACATTTGAGAGTACAGAGATCACGCTTAACAATAGTACTGCTGCATCTGAAAAATTGCTCCATACCATCTGCATTTTGAGATGATCAGACCCTGCTTTTAGAAATTAAAGCATTTATTAAAGTCTTTAGTAAGCACTCTTTTGTGGCTTCCAGGTGACGTGGCCACCTAGTGCAACTGATGACTGACAGTATCCATGATGTCTGTGTCTATTGGGCAAATGGACTGAGACAGCCTGCTAGAATATATTCTGTTAGTCATTCATCTAGAAAGGATTTATCCTAGTGACTAAAAAAAATAGCCCCTTTGCAATTCCCTGAGACACCACTCCCTATTATTGTGCTATTCTGAATGCTGTCTCACAGTAGGATTCTAACTAAATAGAGTAGGATTCCTTACCAGATTAATCTTTTCCTGAAGAATAAAACTGCTGGAAGCATGAAGGTTTTGTGTATGTCTGCCTTTCATCTGAGTTTTGCCTTAAAACACAGGAGGGCAGGAGGTAGGCTAAAGAATTTTCTTTAAGGTTTATGTAACTAAATTAGCCCACTTCACTCCATGCAAATTCCCAGTGACTGCTGAACCACTCACTAATGAATACAACTATAGGTAATTACATGACAAGTTCCTTGAATTTAGACTGTCTGCTTCAGCAGTCAATGGCAACACGGCCAACGGGAGCATTAACTCCCGGTTTACTCTTTCATCCTAAAAGGAAAGATCTTAAAAAATGCCATGTCCTTTCATACATGAATGACTTCCTACACTGCATACAGTTACAAACTATGATAGGTTGTTATCTAGCAATAGAGCAGTAGAGATGCTGTGTGTAGTAGCATCTATTTCTCAAGTAAATGGTGTATATGTAATAATAAATACCATGCAAATAAATTTATAAACATACCATATGTGGTTGGAACAGGGAGCAGAAGATTGTGTAATGTTATATACATTTGTTTCTTTTAAAGCATCTTAGCTTTACTAGGGTTTGGAGGGAGAAAGAGGAACAGAATGACTTCCTATACAAGAACACAAAACCTCGGAAGTTGTTTAAGAAAGCTATCAAGTTTTAAAATCATTAACACACAGAATGGAGAAGTTGTCTTTTACCAGAGGAGAGCAAAGCATGAAAATACTTAAAACATTACTTCATTTCCAGTAAGTAAGATTTGCCAGGGTCTGTGAGATATGACATCATTGAGCTCTGACAGAAAGACAAGCAGAGAGAGAGGGAAACCTGGAAGTGCCTCTTTAGAAGGTCACCCTAAGATCCTCAAATAAATGATCAGATACCTATAGGCAAATAAGGTACAAGAGTTTAAGATACACTTTTTTCAAAATACTTTCACATTTAACAAACATAGCTTTACCTTGACAAAATTATTTTATTATAAACTATGATGGTTATAATTCAAGGGGGAGGGGAATTTTAAAGTGAGAGCTCAGATCAGACCTGCTGCATGATCTAAACTGAAGAACATAACTGCATTTTGTGAACTGTTTCTAGCACACACACCAGACATTATCAGAGTGCTGATCTTGAGACTATACAGATATAATGAAAATATCTATTCTAAGACTGTGTGCAGTTTATGACTTTAGCAACCCCAGGAAAAACGAAATTAAATAATTCTCTATGATTCTATGAATTCATTATGTGACTGCCGAACCCATGAATGAAATGCAGGGGAAAAAAGCAAAGGTCTCAGGGCTATAACTCACTCCCTTTTACATCTTTCTCAATTTTCTCTCACATCAATAGCCCTTTGTTTTGAGTTTAGCTTATTCTGTTGGCTTAGAGCAGCCAATAGGAGAGCTCGTTTAAGACAATCGAAGAAGGAACCAAGCACATCTGTATTTATTTGCTTGAACTGGATTGAAGCAGTTTAATTTATGTCTTTTTTTGCCCCTCAATTTAGTATATTTATAAGCCAGAACAGAAATGGTCTCTGACAGTTTACCCAGCTTTTTTGGGGAGAAGAATAAGATGCAAAAGGCCACTGTCTCAGTAGAGCATTCAGATTTCATTAGTGAAAAGGACAGGCATGTACAAAGAGCTGCTCTTACATAAACTCAGTAAACCATTTGCAATTATGGTTTATGTTAGGAGCAGTAACTTTCCCAATCCAGAGACTAGATTACAAAAATACCAGCAATGATCTGGGTCCATGTGGTGAGTGTTTACTGTTTACATTTCAGTTTCAGAGGCACAAGACAGATGCAGAGAAAAACAGCAGCTTTGCCATCCCACGTCTTTGAAATCAGCCTCATCATTGATTTACTTGTAATTTCCTTCTAAATTTCTTCAGAAATCACTTATCCATTTTGCAACCATGCCTTCAACTGTAACATATACAACCTGAATATCAAAGAATATTTTAATTCTAAAACCATGGCAAGAATTTTATACTTACACTACTATTCATATAGATCAGAAACACACAGATCTTGAAGCCACTGCTAAGTCAACTTGCACAAAGCTTTCATGCCAGCATGAACCATAAATGTATTGTTTAGATAAGTTCAATGTCACAGAAGTGCATGATGACAGGTGTTTTATACTTTCTTTAGGTGACACATGTTTTATTTGTAAATTACTGTAATCTTAGTGCCACACTGATCTCTGTGTTAGGCTTAAGTGAATATTTGGTGAGTAAAGCTAGTCAATAAAGATCTTTTTGATAGCAATTCTGAAAAACTCCAAGTGCATCAGACCATAATATTTTTCTTCAGTACTGATTAAATCAATAACAGCTGAATCATTTGGATATGAAAGAAGATTTTGGGGATGTAAACCTTGTATTAAAGGTAGCACGCAAAACTAGCTATAGTAATTTGAACTAAGTCAAAAATACAAGGAAGAGAAAAACATCCGAAAAATGCTTCAGAAAAACAATGAACAAGAAATATTAGTTTTTCTTTGGATGAGAAAAAAAGTAACAGTTACAAAATAAATTTCCTGTTAGGATAGTAATGATATCCTGGGAAATCTGGTTTTCTTCCTGCAAACAAATAATATTGAAGCTTAAACAGTCTGCCATACTACTGCACACAGATAGGTCTCCCAGGATAGCCAGTATTTCAGATCTACCTTCTGATAATTATTATGGAGTCCGTCACTGTCATGACTATACTTTTAAGCTATTATATTATCCTTTTATGTTTTCAAAACAATTAATTTCCATGTGTTACTTCGATTTTATCCGAATTCTGCAGTGCACAGTCCTGTCGTCTAAGACTGAATTAATATGACAACACAAAGTTTTAGTTTGCTTGTTTTGCCCTTGTTTCAAAAAAATAATAAATTTTCTCTTACGTGTTATTTGTTCTTACCAATGAAAGGTGACATTTAAAAAAAAACCCCTCACACATAAAACTAATTGGATACTGATTCCCTGTTATACCCTGTACTATGCTAGGAATTTCTACTGTCTACTAAAAATTAGAGCACAGAAGAAAATTAAATAGAGCACAGTGTAAGAACAAATACAGATCTTTTAGGAATTTATTTGCAGATAAAACTGTACTGACATCATGTTCAGGGTTGCTCTACCACTGTAAACTGAGTACTCAGCACCTCAAAGTTATTCAGATTTCTAGAAACAGCCTGTTGCAGTGAGGTCCTACAGTCAATGTAAAACAGAGGAACTCACTACTGTCATGAGAGCAGAATGACATCCCAATGCTTAAGAAGTCCACTAATACTTTGCATGGAGATGCAGCCTATTTTGGCATGGAGAGACTCTTGGATTCCCAGTAAAGAACTAAGCTTATGAAAAAAAAGAAAAAAAAACAGAAAAAAAAAAGAAAAAAGCCCCAAAATCCAGAATTGTCTAAATATTACACTATCTTTTGAAATATTACTCTCCAATGTGTTACCTACCTACCTACCTTCAGCAAATGTTCTCTCATCTTCAAATTGTTATCTGTCAGAGAAGTATTGAGAGTGGGAGGGACTCTGGAGACCTCCAGTCAAACACAAACACCCCTGTGTTTGACTCTCTCTATATACACAAATATAAAAATACACATACACAAAGGTTTATACACGAGTGTGTATTTTTATATATATATATATATATATATATTCATAAAGAGGAGTTTCTACAGTTCCTAGTTGTGTACCTCAGAGGAAATATCACCTGTTAATTGGTTGTATAGAAAAAGTTCCAACCCTCCTTTTCTCTTGAGACAACACAGGAAAGATTGAGGAAACAGTCACACCACCTTTTTTCAGGAAAATTTCAGCAAAGCTGTGCAATTGTCCATTAACTGCTGAGCATATACCTCTGAAATCCTTTCTCAGCTTCTCCTCCTCTTTTAAAAGGCACTGCACTTGAAATCCATATTGCTCTGACCTAACTGGTTCAGAACAGCTCTGCAGCCACCCAAGTTATTTTAGTTGCTATGCTTCTGCAGTGGAAATGTGATACCTACTCCGTCACAGTGTTCAGCTTAGTTACTCATGGAATATTTGAATGACAATGTGACAAACCATTAACCCTCATGAACAGTTCAACTATTTCTTTGATTGCAATTGCTTACTTAGCATCCTGACTTCTTACAAGGAGATACTCTGTTGTGTTTTGGTTTTCAAGGAAAGTATGGAAACTACTCTATGATAAGCAGGTATTGATAACTACAAATCTTTATTCTCACTCTCTTTCCTTCTTCTACCTTAGCTTAGGTTTCTCAGAACCTTGACAGATAGTTTTTCTTATACATGCAGGTTTTGCCAAGGATTTTTAGAAAACACTAAGCAAGAGAGGAATCATCGGCATTAAAACTACCTGAGACCCATGTCTTACCCATAGGGATATAGATAATCTCTTTATCATAAGTAAAGTTAGACTCATATACTATTGCAGGTCCACCTTGTAAAACCACTAAAATGCTACCCAGGCAACATTAATTTTTATGCAAGTGTACTCACAAACACATACAGCTTCTTTTGCAGTATTGGAGATGTCTGAACATCTCACACCCACAGTTTTGTCAGTGTCCTATATCACATCATCCGTCATAGATACATAAAGCTACTAAGACAACTAAAGAAAAAGGCACCAGGAGCATTGCCAGAGGCTGTGCATTTACTAGCTCAAGCTTTTTGGTTGTTCACTGAACTCGTACACCTTTCACGGTTGACTTGTTTGGACAACTACCTATGGAAATTAAAAGAAAATGTAGGGGAAAAAAATTGGGCTCTGTAGGAGATAAATAGACAAAACACCTCCTGTGTCCCGAGCCACTCATTATACCTCCAGAGCTTTGAGGGTTGTCCTCTTCTTCCTTTCCCTGCATTTCAATTTACACTGTTCCATTCTCAATAAATACATCATTATCTATTAAGGATACACACTTTTCAGAAAGTCTGTGCATCATCTAAGGTGGAATTTCTCACTATTCACAGAGCTGAATCTAATATATATGGCTATATTTTTCTGTTTTCTATTTCTGCAATACTTATTTAACCATGGTATCATACAGTCTCTAAAAGACGGATTTTTGCTCCTGCTAGGGTAATGGATCAAAATTTTGCTTTAATTGTAATGATTCTGATGGAGTTCTGAGTGTTCTTAGTTGAGGAGAAGTCAGATTGTTGAGGTCCCATTAAATAAAAATGACACCTGAGAAAAGGCTTCAGTAGAGTCAGTCACTTCATTGTTACCTTCATTTGCTCTAGCTGGGTTAGATTCAGATAGCCTCAAAATTACAAGGTGTTAAGCTACTTATAAACTTCAAATGCAATAGAAGTCCTGATATTGAATGACTTGGTACAAGGGATGAAAGATTAAAGTTAAAACAAAACTTTTTTTTTTTTTTTTGCCAGCATGGAGAATGGAAAACACATAAATTAGATTATTTCCTCATGAGGCAAACCACATATCTATGGCAGTGAGATACACCATAACCCAGTTACTTGACAAGGGCACTAATCACTCTGTACACATCTGCTGTCAATAAAGGATGAAACCTGTTCTTCTTGCTTATTACACTTCATCTAGTAATCAAAAATTCACAGACTGTAACATCCACTCCTTTGCTAATTAGATTCAGGCGCTGCTGATGGGAGCTGACGTTACCCTTTCCACAACTAATTTCTATGATAGTGAATGATGAAATTAAAAATATTTCTGAAATTTCTGCCCCATAGCCCTAGATTTCACCTGGAAAAAATTCTGTCTGAGCTACATGGATTACTTATCTAGTCAATTCAAGTGTTGACAATCTTAACTTTTATATATAACTGGAATAAGAAAACTCAGGCTATGCTACAGAACCACACACATGAAATTGTCAGAAACACTCTTTTAATGGTGGATATCTTACAGTGATTTCACATTTACAGCTGGCAGTGCTAAAGTCATTCCCTGAGGAGAAAATAGACATGACACAAAGCTATGGGATGTGAGGTTTTTTCCCCCTCATCTTTTTTTTCTTTTCTCTTTAGATGTACAACAGGTGTTTGTAGGAAAACCACTATTCTGACCTAATCATGCTCACTGTGATAAAATGCTAAGAGGCAACTCTGGGGGGAAAATGACAAGATGTGTTTGCATAGTTTGCACTACAGATTTTATTTAATTTAGGAAGAAAGGCCCTTGAGGCTTACTGCATTGTCAAAAACTGTAAATATAAAAGTGCCTTTGGTATTTCTTAAAGTGCTAAGTAAAAGGTCCTTTGCATTCAGAGGTTAAGTTGGACTGATGAAATCAGTCTTCATAGCCTTTTGAGCTCATCTTTGGAGGATAAGTGTGGTGTGGATAAACCATATTACCTTGAAAAGAGTTTCAGTTACTTCATTAGAAGAAAATCTCATTCAGCTCTAGACTTCCCAACTGCAACCACAAAAGAATTGTGTTGCAAAATCTAAAATAAA
>VZRJ01003178.1:137549-152713 GCA_013397565.1 Ptilonorhynchus violaceus | reverse complement strand
GGAGGGAAAGGGAAGGAAGGGGGAAAAGGCGGGGAAAAGTGGGTCAGGAGAAAAGGAAAGGAGGAAAAGGATGGAAAGGGGGGGGAGAAGTGATATGGGGGGAAGGGAAAGCGAAACGGGGGGGAGAAGTGAAAAGAGGGGGAAAGCGAAAGCGAAACCGGGGGAGAAGTGACAAGAGGGGGAAAGGGAAAAGAGGAGAGGAAAAGCGGTGGGAAGAAGGAGGGAAAAGGAAAGCGGGGCGAGCGGGTGCACAGCATCCGCTTTCGCAGCATTCCAGCAGTGACAGTCTCACAGAAAACCGAGAGCGAATCCCTGTCCCCGGCAGCGTGTCACCGCTGCGGTTATCTGGCGGGGTTACATCACTCGGGGCTTATCGGGGATGGAACACAAAACCGCTCCCTCAGTCTTCTGTGTAAGCGGCAAGTGCAAAAACCCCACACTGATAAAGTTTTTTCCCCAACAGCACAGTTTAACTGATTCCATTTCTCCTCTCACATTAATAATTTTGCCTAACTGTGAGAATTTGCTTGACAGTATCTATTTCAGCCCCTTAACCCGAGGGGCACCTGAAATATCATACCAGTACAGCCTCCTTGTCAGTCCCGTGCTCACGCTACAGCCACATCAGTTTGCACTTGGGTTCTAGCTTGTAGAGAATAAAATATTTTCTTAACAGGGAAGCAATGCACAGCAAAGCATGTGTGCCATGATCCCACCTGCCAGGTATGGATGCCAGCTCCACTTGATCTGGTTCTCAGCCCACTGCAGGACTACAAAGTTATCCCAACAGAACTTGTAGCCTTCCCCCTGCCCCACCTCAAACCAAAAACATCCTAAGGTGAAGCAACTTTCCCAACTGCCTATCCCTTTGGGAATAAACAGGTACAGAGGGTGTGAGCTGAGATCCAGACTCATCCTCAGTGTTTGCTAGGGCTGTGCCTACACATGTGACCACTGGCAGGAGGATCTCTGGCAGCACCGTGCTGAGCTGGCTGTGGAGCCTGTTGGCATAATATGAAGTGACAAGGAGCACTGCTCAAGGCTTAAAAAAATAGTTGAGATCTGAAGACAGCACACAAGCACGTAAAGGTAGGAATCAACCTGGAGCAGGCTGTGGGGGAGTTTGCTGTAGCACACGACCCCCTGTGCTCAGGACAGCTATGTGCCACTAACCCTTTAGCTCACCTCGGCATCCAAGGCCATGAGGGAGGGATCTGCACTGTGGGCTGGGTTACTACCCTTCCTTATTACTCTCACTTCATCACACAGAGGAGCTGATAAAAATTACCCCTGGTGCAGCCAGGGAGCCCAGCTCCCATAAATCTCCAGCTCTGACACTCAGCAGAGGGGAGCAGTAGATGGTGAGGAAAAAGAGCACGCAGGCTGGGTCAATGTGCAAAGAGTGGTCCATGCCATGACATCTGCCAGACAGGAGACAGCCTCAGCAGCATGAGGTGGCCAGAAGTACTCCATGCCCCCCTAAATGCCACCTGTTTTTGTGTACATGTGGCCATGACCTCTCTACACCTCCTTCCAGGTAAAGCAGCCACCACAAAGATGCTTTCAAAGCCAGCTTTCTAGATTGTGGCTACAAACACTGCTCACTCGCTTGTTAACTTCCTCCCCAAACAAGCACAATACACGGGGCTCCTGGTTATCATACCCTTCAACACACAGCCCCTCCACCAAAAAATCCCCCTGCATGGCACAGGACGGTGCTTTCCCTCCCGGAGAAGTTCTGCTTTGATAGGACGGAGAGGAGTCTGTCTGGCCCGGGGACCACACACATTGTCCATCCAAGTCACACCTGCATGCACAATCCTTCAGGCAAACTGATCTTGGGCTTCTCGAAACAGAAGAGAAAATTAAACGCAACCCTAATGTATTTTTCAACCTTGAGAACAAATTTATGTAACTTTACTGATGATGTTTTCAAAGTTCATTGTGTAGATCCACCTGCCTTCCTCACACACACGGAAATGTTCTGTGGCTGTATCTCAAGAGAATGAGAGGAAATGCAGCCATAAAAATCGTAATATGGTTCTGTAAACTCATGGCCACAAAACAGCTGCCTTCATTTTGCCCTTCAAGCTCCCTCTCAAAATGCTAACATTCTCCTCTCTCTGGAATAGCGCAGAAAATCTGTGGGTATATGAGACTCACAGAGAGCAACAGGACAAATGGGCCCAGAGAGCAAAAATGCAACATTGAAATGTCCTTTCCTGAAACCTCACTACAAGGGAGGGAGCAGAAGAAAAATAAAATGCGTGTTGAGAAACACATTTGTTCTGGGCAATGAATTCTCATTTTCAAGGTGTGTCAGTTCCCTTCTCCACATAAAAATTACAGCTGGCAGAGAAATAACACAGGCTGGCCACCACTGTTCCTAACCTAGTGCTCAATAGTGAAGGGTTTCCTAACTCTTATGTTGGAAATAAAAATAAACAGCTGTCAGTTACCAACACAAACATGCTGGACGTGGAATGGAGTGTCCAAATACAACACATTTGGAGGGTGAGGGGAATCACACTTTTACATGGCACATCAAGAAATGTCTAGATAATCTTGAGAAGGCCACACACAGGGCCCTTTAGACAATTCTAGATCGTAAATTCTACTACACTTGTCAGGAAAAGAAATTCTCCAGCTGAGCTCAGCACAGTTCCTAGAAGTAGATTTTAAAACAAGCTCAGAGCAGGATTCTCAAGCACAAAGAAACCTTGAGTTTTAAAAAATCTCAACTCCCAAAGTCCATTCAGTACACTGAACTCTTTGGAAAAACACACCTGCACACCACGTGGGTGAAGGAAGAGGAGTGACTGAAAACTCTCATCTCACAGTTTGAGCCAATTAATGCTGAGTTATTCTGGAAATGTGTGGTCTTAGCCTTACTGTCCCTTTACCAAACAGCACCTTAGCTTAAATCCTACCTTCCTGTCAAGAGGGAAATGAACTCCAGCAAAGACTATTCAGACAGCACCGCCCTTTGTACACCAGCTGGTAAAATACGGATCACCCAAATAAACAGCTTCCTGTTTTAGGCAATGATTCCTGAGGAGGAAAAACAATACCCTCCTAGACAGCTATTTCTTATGGAAAGAATCTCTGGCTAAAGAGGGCATTCTTTTTCCACAGTCCCAATAAAGAAGTGACCACAATGTTGTCATGTGATCAGAGTACACCCTCAGGGCATTTGCTGTGTCCTGGGCATATCGCCACTTCTCCTTCCAGCTGCTGCTCTTCACGACACGCAGGTGTCACACACTGAACAGTCACTGGTTAAAAAGGACATTCTAACCAAAAGTCAGGCAAGCAGCACCCATTATGGCACCCTAGAAATCGTGGTCTCTGCATTTCGACATCCTTTTCCCCTTTAACACGTGCTCCCTCCACAGATGTCTCCAAGTTTCATTTAAACTAAAGAGGAAGAAAAGGAAAATGAAGAATGCTTTCTAATTCCCCAGTATGTTTGCTTTCCAGGTCTACTTTGAACCTTTTTCCATAGAGCAGGGGTTTGGGGCAAAGCACCCCATAAGGAGAACACCCTCTTTTCCAGAAGAAGGACAAAGTGTCCTATATTGGAACAGCCTGGACAGGAGAGACAGTCAGATCAGGAGCACAAACAGACATGAACATGCAACATGCCATCAAAAAGTCAGCCAGGAAACAAATTCACAAACCGTGCTGCAGTTGAGTCGCAGCACAAATGTCTTTGTGCCACAGCACTTCACCGTGTCCATATGGGTACCCTGCCCACCCAGGGCAGGAGGGAGCCTCAAATCACACCTCAGGCTCGGCTGCTGCTGTGCCCATGTGATGCCTTCAGTCACAGGGCAGCAACTAAGCAGGGAAGAGCCTCGAATTCAGAAGAAATTTGAGCCAACGCCTCCCTGAACACCAGCTCGCATCTTGTGATACCCTGGGCTTTTGGGTAAATCAGATATTTGGCTGTGGAAAAACACCCAGCAATTAGTCCAACAGTCCTACCTTACACTACCTTAGAGTTTTAGTCAGCTTTGACTAAACATCCAAAATTTTTGCTGGCAAAGGAAAGTTAGTCCTATAAGGGACCGTAAAAGAAAGAGGTAAGTGAGAATTGATATCTAAGCGATGGCTTGTGTGTCTCCGAGAGCCAAACACAGCAGATTTCAGGAAAGGAAACCAATTTCTACCAAGAATTAACAGAGGAAGTGTCAAGTGTCACAACTTATGCTCAGCAATGTGCTGGCGGCAGACAGCCCTGACAGGGCTGGGATTTTCCCCTGCTCGTTTCTGCACTGGCTAAGGCTGGAGCTTCTCTAAAAGTAAATTCTCCAAAGGCTTACGTGAGAACTCAGCAGCAGTGGCCCACGTCCACCACACATGTGCCTCTGCCTTGCACAATCCTTCCTAGGAGTCGATCCGGGAACGGGGAACAAAATGTGTCAAACCCGGCTCAGCACAGTGAAATTCACAGAATGAGGAAAGGAAAACATAGAGCAAAGCTGCATCGGGAACTTCCCATAAGAGGCATGGAAAAAACGTCATCAGAGCCTGTCAGAGATCATAATCTGAGTTCCCATAGCCAGCATATTCCACACCCACGACTGATGTGAGCCTACCACCTCCCATAGAAGCTGAATTCCCCTTTTTATTCCTCCTCCTCTCTTTTCCAGGTGACAACGGCTCTTGTGGCAACTCCCCCATCCACTGAAACAGCCCGAGGGTGCCTCCTCTCCTTTTTCCAGCAAAGAGCTTATCGCCAAAATGCCCCGTTGTCCAAATCCTCGGGGATTTTGCTATTAAGTCAGCGACAATTCTTATACCTGAAGCCAGGCAAGCAGGACAGCCCACTGAGGCCACCAGAACGAGCCCCAGCAGCCAGGAGCTGGTCACAGAAGGGGTACAGTGGAGCGTGAGGGACTCTGGCACCTGGCCATTTCATGAGGTTAAATAGAAGATATCAGCACACACCAGAAAAAACCTCCCAAAAGAAGCCAACCCACAACCCAGCCTGATAACAGAGAGGTGCTGCCAGGGCACACCAGGACTCAGAACAACATCCTGGTGCCCGATGGCCTAAAGCTGAAATGAACACAGCTGGGCAGCAGCTGCCAAGAGCCTCGGCGCCTACGGGAACTGGCCTAGAAATGAAAGGAAATATCCGGGGACAATAATTTCTTGTATGGTTGGTATTTGTGTATTCAGCAAAGGCTGCTCAGGCAGGTTATTGAACACACTGACACCAGTGCAGATGGCAGGGAGCAAGGGCTGGGCAAGCCTTATCTCCAAAATGCTCCGTTGGCCCACACAGCCTTGGGGATTTCATTACTCAGACAGGGACAATTCTCATGCCTGAACCCCAGCGAACAGCACAGCTCACTGAGGACACTGAAACGAGCAGCCAAGAGCTGATCACAGAAGGCGTACGGCAGAGCATAAGGGACTCCGTGCATTTTTAGAACTTTCAGCCGAGTTACCGAACGCACTGACCCAGAGCAGGGGACAGGGCTGGGGACGCCCGGGGCGGGCGGATGCGAGAGAGGTGGTGCTGGTCACCGGGCACAGAGCGCCGGCGGGCGGGGGTCTGGGGTCGTGGTTGGGAGTCGCGGGCGGCGGGCGGGGGTCGGGGTTGGGTATCGGCGGGGTTCNNCGGCGGCGGCACTTCCGTCGCGGGCGGCGGGCCGGCGATGGCGGCGCAGTTCCGCAGCTACGTGTGGGACCCCGCGCTGATCGTGGCGCAGATGGTGCTGCTGCAGGCGGGATACTACAGCTCGCTCGGGCTCTGGCTCGCTCTCCTCGGCACCCTGGGCAGCACCGGGCCCTCCCTCCAACAGGTCTTCAGCGACGAGGTGAGGGCGCGCCCCGGAAGCCGCAGTGGGCACAGGCCCCTCGGGCGGGGAGGACTTGCTGGGGCCCTCCTGGAGGAGACAGACCCCGCTCCCATGTGGGCATCACCGGGGTTAGGAGCAGCCCCCCGCCCAGGGAGCGCCCCGGTGTGGGGGCAGAGCTCCCCGACCCCGTGTAGCAGCCCCCCAGTACGTAGACCCGCTGTCTGTGTAGGTGCCCCCAGTATGGAAGTAGAGTCCTCCCTTTGAATAGGTGGTACCCCGGGATAGAGACAGCACCTCGATGAGTGTAGGTGGTACCCCCCATATAGAGACAGGCACCTTGTATGGGTGGTACCCCTGTACGGAGAGAGCACCTCGCTCCATAGGTGATACCCCCTTATAGAGACACCTTGTAAAGGTAACCCCAGTAAAAAGACAACTCCCCCTCCCCATATAGGTAACCCCAGTATGGACACACACACTTTCCACTCCCAGTTTAGGTGGTTCCCCTTAGCATAGAACCAGACCCTTCCCTTTCCCATAGGTGCCCCAGACAGACAGATGTGCCTAGGCTCCTCGTGTAGATCCTGATCCCTGCAGGGCTGTGCCAGTGCAGCTGGGCCACGGGAGATTTCGGGCTGCGATTTGTGCCGCGGGTTCGTACTAATAGTCCCATGTAGATTTTAGGCTTCTCAACCCCGCCGGGGAGGCTCTCCATGATGGCTTTCATCCTCAATGCACTCACCTGGTAAGTCTGCAGCTAGCTGGAGCACCTGCGTCTTGTCATTTCATAACATTGAGCTGTAAGAGAATTCAGTGTGATGTACTGCCTCTCTCGAAACATCTCCCGAAATCCCTGTGCCTGGTTGAGCATGTTTACTGAGAGCAGTTGGGAACTACTGACTCTTGGCTTTCTAGAACCTGGAAAAGTCATTTCACTTCACTGCCTCAGTTTCTCAGCAGCGAATGAGATTTGCTTCTGTGAGAGATTATACTAAAAGTCAGAATTAATGGATCTCAGCAAACGTGAGTCTATATACAGTAATGTAGTTTGCCACTGCAGAGGTTCCTAGGGGAGATAGTTTAAAAATTCCTGTCTGTTCTCTGCGCTAAAATCTCATTTCCCTGCCATCATGTAATTAAAGAGCTGTAAGCCTGTAAGTCTTGCTGCAGCAGCTGGGAGGGAGGTCAGAAACAACCTATTCTTAAAAGATTTGAAGAAGTTTTAAAAACACTAAATGATCAGCACTGACAACTGCCGATAGCTCTTGCTGCACCCCCTTTTCCATAGGCGTGGTGGAGTTCATTAATCTCTTGTCCTTACTTTACAGTGCTCTGGGCTTGCTGTACTTCATCCGCCGAGGGAAGCAGTGCCTGGATTTCACAGTCACCGTTCACTTCTTCCACCTGCTGGGCTGCTGGATCTACAACTCGCGCTTCCCCTCGACGCTGACGTGGTGGCTGGTGCACATCGTGTGCACGGCGCTGATGGCGGCCATCGGGGAGTACCTGTGCATGAGGATAGAGCTCCGGGAAATCCCCCTCAACTCCGCCCCCAAATCCAACGTATAGACTGGCCCTGGCGACAACATGCTGCGTTATGTCATTGTTCCCAGCACAATGCATCCAATGCCTCAGAATCATCCCTGAAGAAGCACAGCAGGTCTGTTTAGACTTTATTATTAATTTTTTGTTTGGACCTCGGTGACTGCATGAGTGTGAGCATCTCCTCTGGCATCAGCTGACAGCGGGGGAGGAGCAGATGTTTATTTTGTTAACACAAAGCATTAATATGACTGTATGGAGAGCGTGCCCTTAAACTCTTCACTCATGAGACTGTTACACGCCAGGTAGCAAAACTTGGTGCGTGGGGAGCTTTTGGAATTTAATGATGTGGGAATGCCCTGTGTGGGTAACACAATGGTCGGCTCTTCTTGCAGGAGCTGGCACGGTGAGCAGTGGGCCTGGGAGCTGCTGCTTCCAATCTGTGACTTGTTTGGGAGAAGGGTCAAGGAAGTGACTGGATGGGGAGAAAGAAAATAGTTGTACTTACCTGAATCACCAGCTGAGACACTAAATAACCTATAACGTTAGATGGGTTTGTTTGCTGTTTCCATGTTTGATACATAGAGGTGACAGACAGCAGTTTGCTGATGAAATCTTTTGTAATAATAAAAATATTATGTTGCTGTGAGCGTTACGGCTCTCCTGGGAAGCTGAGCACTTCAAGGAATACCATGAGTGTCTGTATCGTGGCAACAGAAGGATGCAGCCAGAGAACAGCTGGCTGTGAGGTGCCCACTGTCTGGGGCACATAAAATTTCCTACAATAAACATTTCATACCTCTGCTCTGAAAGAAAGGCATCGAGTGCTGTCTTGGGAAGCCAGCCGGCATAATCCCATTTCACGGGGATTGTCAGCAGTCCAGGGTGTCCACATGTTCAGCCTGAGGCTGGAGCTGTCCTGGGGAAGCCTGTCCTGGAGCCATGATGTTCTTCCCCCTCCTGTGGGCCTTCCTGTCAGGGTTCAGAAGTCTAGCAACAGATCTGGCCTGGTAGAGGTGATGTTAAGTAGGAGAGTGCTGTTATTTCTCAAAATAACAGGATGTGCCTTTATTTAAAGGCACATCAAATAAATTTTTCCAGGCAGGGCCACCCCCTTACTGCTGAAGGGCCAGAGCCAGGTGGTTCCTCCAGATCCAGCATCCCGAGCAAGCAGCCCCACATCCTGCCTGCTTTCTGCTGAGGGATGGCCATGTTGTGCAAACCCAAACAAGGGCAAAGCCAGGTCTACAGACAGATTTTTCTCTCGTGCAGCATCTCTCTGCACTGACTTCCCTTTGTATGTTAATATTTGTAAGTCTTAACTTGTGTAAGTTATTTGCTAATTCAGCTCCTTGAAAAGTGGTGGGATGATGTGAGACACAGAAGTCGATAAACTCTTTGAAGTTGCTCTTTTGACTTTTGTTACTGGGGAGCTGAGCTGTATTTCAGTCCCTGGTCTCACACTCAGGCACCGTAAATTGGGGCAGGATGACATCCTGCTGCCTTACATCCTTGGCAGGTCTGCCTCAGAGGAGGATTTCTGTCTCAACAAATGTAACCAGCACTTTTTATATTGGGAGATTTCACCAGGAGCCCTGTAAGCAGAGTTTCAAACAGCAGCAGCCTTTCAGAGGGAAGAGTTTACACAAGTGTTTCTCTGAGCTGGAGCCAGCCTGGAGGGCCACCCTGAGGTCACTTCCTAGGGCTCTTCCTGCAGCAAGACAGTCCATCCCTTCTCCAAATCTGCTCATTTCTCACATACAAGGATACTTGCCTTTATCCCAGTCACCTCTGGCTGGATATAAACTGGTCTCCAGTAGGTGCCAGTATCTCCCTCAGAAAGGAGCAGGGAGTGTGCATGTGGTTGGGATCAGGGCGTGGAGCAGAGGGCAGCTCTGCCTCGGGGTGACAAGCACTAACGTGCTGTTAGTCATGTTTTAAGACTCCTTCAGGGTCATTTTGTCCTCTGCTGCTTTTTGGTGCTATTCTTGAGAAAGACCATCCCAGTCCTGCAGGGACAGGGAAAGTTTGCAGGTTTACTTCAAGGCTTAATACCACGCCAAAGTGTGGTGTGAACTCCTGTGTTCTTCGGGGCTGTTCTTAAGGCAAGTGGGAGCTAAAGACTAATTACAGTGAATTTGAGAGCAAGAAGACAAAGCCACATTCTTCCAGCTGCTCCCAGAGTTGCTGTGGGCCTGTATTAACAGAGCTGCTACCTTTGTTCCCCTGCAAGAACAAAGGTGAAGACTTTGGACTAAGGAACACTTAACCTCTTTATTTTTGAGTTCACAAGATATGCTGTAACTGCGTCAGCAGCTTTCCTGGAAGGGGTGAAGTCTGGGGACAGCTTTGTAGGAGAAACTCAGAGCAAGGCCAGGAGAAGAATCCTTGACAAATGGGGATTTAACAGTGAGGCTGCAGGACATCCCATGAGCTGCACTGCATCAGCATGAAGTGTGCTGTAGGATCAGAAATCCTGCTGAAAGGCTGCTGACTGCCTAGGAGAACTGAATCTGTGCATTACTTTTTCTTTAAAGGACTTCTACTGTAATTGTCCTAGTCATAGAGGAAGTTCTGCTAAAAATGAAATACTGATTGAGGAAACTCATCACTCCCATACTGTGAGACCTAGTTTTCTCTCACATGCTTTCAGTCAGATTTAGAAGCACCTTTGGCATTAAAAAAAATCTCCTGCTCCATATCAGAACAGTGGCAGATGGTCTTTGTTTCTTAATGAATCTTCGGGGTTTTTTTGTGTGCAATAGTTGAGGAATTTGCTTCCAGGGAAGATATGTCCCAACACCTGCTCTTCTCGAGAGACAGGGGCAGTGTCAGTCAGCCTTTTTGCATCCATGGTTTTGCAAAAAGATTTCTTGCAGATCTGATACTTTTACCTTCCCTTTCCCAAAGCTTTTTCAAATCAGAAAATTTTAACAGAGAGGAATTGCCAAATTCAAAGAGAAGGCAAGGGTTGTGGGATTTTGAGGGGCTGTACTTATTTGTTTTCCTAAAGGCATTAAACAGCTGTTCTAAACAAAGAGGAGGTACAGGATTTGGATCCAAAACACTCCAGTGTTGGAGTTAGAACCCCCCTGCTTCAGCTTTCCCCAGCCACAAGCCACAGGCAGGACAAGAGACAACAGGAGAGGGGGAACCGGATCAAACAGCAAACACTACTGTTGGAGTGGAGCAAGAAGAAAAAAATGAAGCATCTGAGTGGTTCACTCCAGGTTTTACCATGCTCTGGTTTACTCCTTCTCCACTACTCACCCTAAGGCTTTGTGCCCCAGATGCTGAGTACTGAATGCATAAGTAACAACTCTGTTGTCTGTAGAAAGCCAAGGTGCACTGAAGTGCTGTCTGAACACCAGCTGCTCCTCCCTGGCTTATTTCTTGGAATTTGCCTCAATTTCTTCATGCTCTCCTGCTGCTGCAGGCGCAGAGTGTTGAGTGATAGTGAAGGTAAGAGGAAGAACACGTGAGTGCCAGAGGAGAGCAGCATGACCCAACACCACTGTTAGCAAAAAGATCCTTTGCTGTAGAAGCTTGCCCACTGCCTGGAATGCATCCAGTGGGATCTGTAGGCCCCGGATCCCCTGCTCACACTGTAGACCACACCCCCCCTAGTTACAGTTCCCATGGCCCTGTACAGCCAGATGGGGCACAGAGATCCATCAGCATCCTTTAAAACACAGACTGCCTTGGATTAACCAATAGTAGTGTTGTGTTTCTCTAACATACTCAGAAATCACTTGCAAACACCTCTCTGTTCCAAATACTTCCATGCTTGTACTGAAGCTACTAAACTAAGAATGCTCTGAGCTGCAAAGGAGACAAGAGCAGACTGTGCTGTTGAGCAAGAGCTGGGACAAATAACTTCTGCCATGCTGTTGGCTCTACAACAAACTTTAATACTCTGGAATTACACACTTCTACCCACAGAGCTGCTTACAAGTACCTTGGGGAAAGCTTTAAAGCAGAAGAGTTGCTATAAATCCCTTTTGTCCTGCTGATTTGACAACACTCACTCTCCCCCCAAATATTTTTGACCTCTATGTCCTTAGAAAAGGGATTTACACATAACGCAGGTTACTCAGGAATCCAGATGTGTGCAAGAGAAGTCATGCAACTGTGACCATTTCCTCAAAGAAAAAGGGCCAGTACAGGGCAGTAAGGTCTCCCTTCTGCCTGTGACAGGACAGACACCATCCCCTGCACCTCACAGAGCAGTGCTAAAAATACCCATCTTGTTTTGAGTGCCCAAATCAAAGACCTGGACAGTTGATCTGGTGGAAAGACTCAGTAAAGTAAACAGGTTTCCTTCCAGTAGCCATGGAAGAGTGCAAAAGTGTCCAGCATTCATTTTTCCAGAATTTATCATTTTTCCCCAAATCCTCTGCCCCATATCCACAAGTTCCCAAATTCTCCAGACAGCCAGATCTGCACCTGTGCCTTGAGGCAGAGGGGGACACGAGTTACTCCAAACTACAGAGAAATTTTAACACCCTGGAGATGCTGCCAGGCTCTTCCATGTCTCACAGGCGCAGGATGGAGCCAGGAGTTTCTGAGCTCCACACAGTGTATTCCTCAAAGGTTTGGAAAAAAGATTTGAAGGATGCCACACCACACGCTGCCACCACCTTTGTTGGGATACTCACAGAGCTGCAGTTTATAAGTTCAGCCAAGTGACGATGAGGGGGATGCTGAGGATGGAAACATTGGGAACGCGGGTCCAGGCAAAGCTTTGGGCCATGCTGGGGCTGCAGAGGTCGAACAAGCTGCCTTGAAATCTGGTTTTTTGAGACTCCCTTCTCAGCATCTCCCAGACGGCTGCTGCTTCCTTCTGGCACTCCCAGAGCACCGTCAGGGCACAGGTGTGGAATTCATCCCAGTACCTGCAGCCAGGGGAGACACCACACTGTCAGTCCCTTTGCATTCCCACAATGCTGGATGCCAGGCAGAGCCTCACTGCCCCAAGCCTGCCCTCTGAGCAGCAACAACCGCCGTGTTTTGTGCAAGTTGCCCAGACAATTCATCCCCTCCATCATCTGCCAGAGCATCTTGGCTAAAACTCCAAACCTCAAAACACTGAAATTATTTATTCCTTTCCCCTCCCGCTTTCTCTGGAAGTCAATAAAATCCATTATTTTCCATCAACAAACGTTTCCCTGAGTATCTCACACAGGCTGCAAACAAAGGCCCAGCACATCTCATTCATCACTTTCTCCAAGCTTTCTCCAAGCAGAGTCAAGGGCAAATGGGAGCACAAAGCACGGAGAAGGACAAGAGCTCCCACAGACTGTCGCAGCTTTAACTGAGGTATGGGCAAGGGCAGGAGGAGTTATTCACTGTGTTCTCATGAGAATCATCTCCATTTATCTGCTGGGTATTACTTGCACAAGTAGAAGCTGCTCAGTGGAAAGAGGCTTTTGGGAGTACTGGAGGAAAACAACAGAACAGGCAAGGATAACTCATGGTCCTGCAGGAATAAACTGTTGCAACTGAACAGACAGCAGAACTCTGCTGTTCTGTCCCACATGGGCTGGGGCTGGCAGCACCTCCAGCCTCCTGCAAGCTGGGGGCTGCGTACAGGACAGGAGCAATTGCTCTGTCACCTTCCCTGTGTCTGCCAACACACCAGGCACTCGTGCCACCCCTCGGGAAGGGGATGCAGCCCTGCTGGCTGAGTGGGGACCCTGTGCACTGGGAAGGGACAGTGCTGGACTGTCTCACTGCAGCACTGGACTGGTGCTGCCCCAGTGCGCGGTGCTGGAGACGACACCTTGTGCAGACAGGCAAACCTCAGCACTCTGCTTACTTAGAGCCGGGGCTTGCGTCAGAACACCAGCTGTGAGGGAGTTCATTAAACCGAGCCACTGTGGCAGAATAAACGTCCCCAGATAATGAGAAAAGCTGGTGCCAACCCTGGCAACCTCCGGCACTCCTGATCTGCAGTGGCAGCAGAAGGCAGCTCTGCCAGGTAAGAGTTAAACCTGGCCCATGTCTTCAGGCAAAACAAGCTGGGGAAGGTGAAGGGGAATGGCAGCTCCCGCCTGAATCTGCTTTCAGCTGGGATGGCAATTCCCAACGTTTCACCCTTCACAGCCCCCATCTGCTCAGGCAGGCAGGCTGCTGGCAACTGACTTGCCCAGCCAGCTCTGGGGCAGCACTGCACACAGAGCTGAGACACCAACAGCCCTTGCAGCAGCTCCTGGCTGCCTGTCAACCCCTCACCCACGGTCCCGAACAGGGGACCATGGCACCAGGAATGCAAGCAGCAGTGGATAAGGCTGAAGGTCAAAGGCAAGCAATTCAGAAATATTTCCTGGCAGAAAGCTGGGACATCATCAGCTTCCTGCCAGGGAAGATCCCAGGACCTGTTCTGCCATGGTCCTCTGAGCTGTAAGAAAACCTCGGCTTGCACATTTCACATGAGCTTCAGCACAGGAATCACTGCTCCAGCAGCCAGCAGCAGGATGAGCTGGGCTGACTGCTTGGGTGTTTTCTTATACCAAGAAGCCTCCTTTGAAAAAACCCAAAAAGTATCAATTGGTGTCCAAATCAGAGCAGTTCCCATTTCAACCCAGCCTTAGGCTGGTCCCTGTGAGGCTGTTCATCCTGATCCAGGCTGTCTCCTGGAGAAGGGGGAATACAGAGCAGGTCACAGCCTGCAGTGTGGTTTCCAGCAGCTCAGAAAGCCTGACCCCAGGGCACTCAGCCCTCCACCTTGCTCTGCCAGGTTTCCACCACCCCCAGGCACATGGGTTTTCCCTTCATTGCTGCCTGCATTTCCTTTTAACTCCTGTTCACTCTCCACACCTCACTCTTGGGGATGCAAAGCACCATTTATCTTCTCAAATATTTTACATCCACCCTGCTGCTTCTGCTCCTCTGCTTTTTACACAGACCTTTCCCCAAACCTGCCCAACACCACCCCTCGTTCAGCTCTGCTTCAGTTCTGCTGAAGTTAATGTCCTCCCAATACAGTGATCTCAGGGCATCACTGCAAACTCAGGCAAACCAGTGCTGGGACAAATCCAAGCCTGAAGATGAAGAGTCTGGGTAGGGAGGGCAGGTGGGAGGGAGAAGACTTGCTTTGGGCAGCAGGATCCACCTGGGACTGCCCTGGCAGCCCTGGGCCCAAGCAGCACGTCACTGCCTGAAACCCAGGATCAGGGGAGATTTTCCCGGGATGCAGAGCGGATGAGGTCGTCAGCAGCTCTGCTCCTCCTGGCTGCGGTCATGTGGGGTCCAATGGGACCAGTCCTGGGGGCTGGAGCTACTGCCAAGGACCAGGGATGCAAACTCCGGTGGGAGACAAGCAGGAGGCAGACGGACGGACAGACAGAGGAAGGGAGTTGACCGGGTCTGTCTGAAACCGGAGAGAGGTGTGGAGCACATGTGTATGGGCAGGCACGACGGGGCCCGGGAGGGCAGGAGAAGACTTCAGACAGGGCAATGCCAAAAGCCACGCCGGCCACGCCTCGTACTCACCGGCAGACCCGGCGCAGCCCCTGCAGCTCGATGCCCTCCTCCTCCTCGTAGGTGGCCATGCTGTCCCCCAGCTTGAGGACGCAGTCCGAAAGGCCCCGGTAAGCGTCGGCACAGGCGGGTCCGGCTGCCAGCAGCCCGGCCAGGTGCCCTGCCAGCACCGGGGGGCGAAGTGAGCACCGGCACCTTTGGGGACAGAGCCCATCTCCCCCCCGGGGTGCCCCGGTCCGGCGAGCGGCCCCTTCCACGCGGGGCGGCCCCGAGCCCCCGCCGCCCCCCGGCTGTGCCCGGCGCTGCCGGCGTTTGCCCAGAGCCCGG
>VZRJ01003178.1:76276-116388 GCA_013397565.1 Ptilonorhynchus violaceus | reverse complement strand
GAGGGGCGGCCGGGGCCCAGCCGGAGGGCTGGTGGAGCGGGGGGTACCCTTCGAACTTTGGGGGTCGGGGGGGAAGGTTTCCCAGCGACGGGGGAGCCGCGCGCTCGTCGCGCAGCGTGCGCCGGGATGGGAGAGGTTTCAACCGACCCTGAGCTCGCCGAGGTTGGTGCCAGCAGGAAAATGACAGCACTGTGTGCGCCCTCCCCTCCGCCCCCCTGCTCTCGGTCACGAACCTCTCGTAGCTCTCTGCAGCGCCTTCTGAAAGGAAACCCAAGCCCGTTTCTCCGCGGTGCAGCACAACGCTCTGACAGGCTTTGTCCAGGCAGTTGGACTGGGATGGGCCTGGTGGGTCCTTTCCAGCTCAGGGTATTCTGTGCTAATCTGTGAATACAGCACCCTGCAGTGCTGTTGTGCCCGGCCAGGCACCCTCCCCAAGCCCCCACACGTGCTTCGAGCCAGCTACAAAGTGACTTTACAAGCTGTTCTGTCATACGAACGTTGCTCATGACAGCCCAAACATGCAAGTGCAAGGGAGGACAGAAAACAAGCTCTTGAATGCAGTCCACAACACACTGAACTCTCCCATACTTTACTGGCACTGAAACATTACAGTGGACCTTGTGAGTACTGTCATAGTGCAGTAACCTTTGTCTTTCCAGCCTATATGTCATAATTTCTCATAGCTGCTCAAACCGCACTTTTGCCTCCCTTAACCTGAGATGCAGAAAACTGGCACTTATCAGGCTCTGTTTGGACCTCTGAAGGCACAAAAGGTAGAGAAGAGGTCCAAATTAAAACTAATTTTTTTTCAGGAAACTTGGAATGGGCCTGGAAGTTGCAATCTTTGGCAGTTAAACAAAGGCAGAAGGTAGGAATGAGGACCCCTGAGAATTAATAAATTAGTACCAATGAAAATAGTAATACTTCAGATGACAAATATGAATACTGACATATCTTCTCACCACAGAGCTGGCTGATTTAAGCTTCTGCTCCTCTGATTCCTGATGATTTCCAGGCCCATTCCAAGTTCTCTGAAAAAACCAGTTTTAGTTTGGATCTCTCCTCTGCCTTTTGTAGAGAAAAACACAACACTGCTGCCCTCCTGCTCACAGGTGGAGGCTTAGTCTCCCTGGTTCTGTGAGGGCACTGCAGTCCAGATGGAGTGGCCACTACCTCTCGACAAAGGCTAATCCATCCCTCATCAATAATGAAGCTCAGAGGGCAGCTTTGGAAGTGATGAAAAGAGTGGCTCAACAGAGAGCCTCCACTTTTCACAAAGCAAGTGACTTGCTTTGGCTTGTGTCTAGCTTGAGAAATCAGAACACTAACCCCGAGGCTTGGTTAGTCAGGGATTTGTTGCTCTTTTTGGAAACTGTTTGTGATTACATTGCACCATTTCTGAGTCTACATCAAGTGTCCAAGGCATGAACTTATCCAAGACTAGGGTAAGGCCTTTGCCAAAATTGTAGACTCACTCTTTCCAGCTGAGTCATACCAGCAGATAAAGCTTTTAAAAAATTGAAATAATAGTGGCAAGGCTAAAAAAAAAAAACCCTGGAGAAGTTAATCCCTGCTGCAAATAGGTCTTAAAAGTTTGAACAGTTATGGTTCTTGGGTTTACGACAGAAGGTTGGCATCTGGGAAGCTGGTCTGCTGTTGCTTTTCTTAGCTGAACTCTTCAAACTTGTCACTTGATAGTTCTTCACCTCTCTTTTTGTCCCAGTGCTTTGGATGTTGTGTATTTTTCAGCAGCTGTTTTGGGTGCTATGTGATATTTGAGTTGGTTTTGAACACACGCTGGCAGTGTGAAGCACTGCCCACACACATCAGTTAATAGTTGTGACAGAGTTTTTGATTAAAACAATTTTAAGCAAACAGGTGAGCGTTATAGGTAAGAAACACATCCCTGAGGGTTACGCTTCAGTTTATGTGCACTGTATGACTTGAGTGACTTTCATCTAACCAGTGTGGCTTTTCATCCAAAGCAGAGACTTCAGCTTTTGGGAAAGGGGGAGAACTCCCCAATAAACGGGTTACTCAGTATTTTATTGCAGACCTTTCAGCCTGGGAGACTCTTTCTGTGGCATCTGCTGGGGAAGTTGCGTGCGGACAGCACTGGCTTAAAGACTGCCTTAGTAAGGTCTGAACAAGCTTACCCTTGAAGTGCTTAGGGAAAGCCAGCTGATTATTCTCCCTTCTCAGGGCAAATGGACTGGTAAGGATTTAAAACGTTCTTGAGAAAGGTACAGACTTGATATTTGCACACTGATGTGTAAAACCTGTGGTGTAGGAACACTTCTAAGTGTGTTAATTGCTGAATTAGCTTGTAGAATATGAAGGAACAACTTGCTAACTCCTCAAAGGGATTTATTCCAAAATGTGACTGATCCGTTGCAAAGCAGTACACACTTGCACTGTGCTACTCACTCTAGACCTGTCATAATTGAAGTTTTGTTTCTGGCTGGGAGAGGTGTGCTGCTGCCTTTGCACTAGAATTCCAAAATCCTCCCCCCAAACATGCACCAATAGGACCTGCTGGTGCTGAACGTTTTTGGGAGGGAAGATGACAGCAGGAAGGGATGGGAATGCAATGGAAGCTAATTAATAAGCATGTGGAAAAGTATTGGTGTTTGCTTACTGATGAGGTGTGCGGGGAACCTCCCCAGGCTGCTCCTCTGCCTGCAGGAACTGGCAGGGAGGAGGCTCCAGCAGCACGTGGAGATCAGACAGAGCTGGCGACTGCAGGGAGAGCAGTGGGAGCATCACCAGCTCTGCTGCCAAGGGGTCTGAAGTGAGTTCAAGTGGCTCCAAGAGCTGTGGAAGGACAAGAGGAGGCAGTGGAAAGGAGCTGTCAGGTAAACACGAGTGGCCACCAAGTCAGGTGACATGAGGAGCAGCACAGGAGCAGGCTTGAGGATAGCAGGACACTGGGCTGGCTGAAGAAAGAGGTGAGTCAGGCAGGGGAGAACAAGAGCAACTGGTTGAGGGAAAGCAGGATGTGGTTGTGAAACCAGTCCTGTTGGGTGACAGGTTATTATTTGCTCTGGAACGTGGTAATCTTTGGCTTGGA
The DNA here is from genome assembly GCA_013397565.1 of Ptilonorhynchus violaceus. Classification (NCBI taxonomy): domain Eukaryota; kingdom Metazoa; phylum Chordata; class Aves; order Passeriformes; family Ptilonorhynchidae; genus Ptilonorhynchus; species Ptilonorhynchus violaceus. The sequence continues at coordinate 113,318 of VZRJ01003178.1, read as the reverse complement.
TCGTGAGGAGAGGACAAAGACAACAAGGTAGAAATCTTTAATTTGCAAGTTTCACCTTGCTCGAGAATCCAGGCAAAACTGAATGTTGTTGTGGGTTCCAGAAGGATCTGCCTGTCCTGGGCACGAAGGAGAGTGTTCCCTGCTCAGTAACGAGCTGATAGCAGGAGGTGCTGTTTCTCTTTGATCAATAGAGTAGAAAGAGAACTCAGTCTCGTTGCCAGCTCTACAAAGGAATCTCTAGTGAAGAGCACATATCTTACTAGTGGAAAGTCCCTTGAGGAAGATAGAGCTGTAGAAGTCTCCAGTAGTAGGTACTTTATCTAGGATCAGCTGTGGGATACAGCAAAAGGTCCTCAACCTTTAACTGGTGGATAGTGAAGGGGCCTGTGAAAATACAAGCAAACTGACTACAGATACAAAGAGCGACTGTTTGGATGTCAGCATTTGTCAGAAATCCAAGAGGTTTGCAGGTTGAAGGGCATTGGCATTGAAACTTCATAGTAAAATTAACTACTATTAGAGGGTTCTTTATTCTGTAGAGTGGTTTCATTGATTGCTACAAGCAACTGGCTCTTGCAGAAAATACTAATATTTAAAAATTAATAACTTGTTTTGAGATGGCTTGGTTTGTAGGAAGTGCTTAGGTAAAGCTTGGATGTTTCAAATGAACTCAGTGTTTAGAGTGTTATTGTTAAGAGCATTGTAGGAGCGAGGAGGCCAGACCATGAATTACAAAGTGTAGCTACATCACAAATTATAATTATTTTCAAACTGTAGACAATTGTAAAATTTGAGGGCTAAAGGCTCAGTAGTGACACATGATCATATTAAAGCTGAGAGACTTGACATTAGTTCTGAAAGATTCTAGAGCTTTGTTTCAGCCTTGTGCTACTTAACAGACATTTTTTACCCATTTCTTTGCTCTAGAGACAGAAAGCCTAAAGCAAAGTAGGCACTTAAGTTTCAAGAACAGGTGACACAGACTGCCACAGAGGTCAAGCTGATGCAACTTAGGGCTGGATCTAGCAAAACCATGATGTTTATGCAGTGATTTTTTAATGCTCAGTGTTTGGAGCACTTGTGAGAAAAAAATGGCAGGAAACTTCAAGAAAGGAACATTGCATTCAGTGCAATCTGAACTAAGAAGTTGGGTGATGGGGTTTAATTACCTTCCTGTTCAAATATTTCGTGTTAAATCTTTTCTCTCTGTTCTTCCCCTTGGAAAAAAGTTCTCCAGTACTTCTGTGGTACTGTTTACTCCAGAAACGTGTGAGCAATTCACAAAGGCAGGCAGACAGCATGTTTTGTTATGAAATGAGTAACAGCTAATTCCAGTTTATAGATGGGGGAAAATGCTTGGGATTAGACTTGCCCTTAAAGATGCAAGTAAGTGACCTGCCTAAAACAGGACTAACATTGGGAGCTTTATTCCTGTGACTTGGCTCTATCCATACTGCAGTGTAAAACAACTTTTTCCTTACTCTTTGGCTGCTGAGCTGCAGCTTAGTTTTACTAACTGAATCCCAGCTGCCCTCTCTGCTGGGGAACACTCTTTCACAACGTACTCTCGCCAAATAATCTGTTTGTGCTGGTGGAGATGTTGGCCTGCATTTTCTTACTAACATTAAAGTAAAACAGATCGTGCTGCTCAGGATGGCAGCATGGTTCCTGGTGCTGACAGCAGAGCCCACTGGTACCTGTGAGACAAGCGTGACCTCAGTGTTCTTTTGGAAGAGAACCATGTGTGGTTTTCTCTTGGCTTTTCGTGCAATCCCTCATTCTCCCTCCCTTTGCCAGGAAATCCCTTCTCCTGCCAACAAGAGCCAGTGGAATGTGCTGTTTGTTTACATTCTCACTCCTTCATCCTACTAACCTTCCCACCCCCAGTTGTAATCCTAACAGGCTCAGCTCACCCTTTCATCCTTCTGAGGGAGCACTGCTCCATGAGTAATTGCAGATACAAGGATTGCTGCAAGGAGCTGTCCTGACCAGCCTCTCCTTAGTGGGGGTATTTAAAGCCATTTGAAATTCTTGAAGGTGTTTGTACTGCTTCAAAGGATAAAACCACACAGTGTTGCTGAGGTGGTTGCTAAAGGTAGAAGCAGGTTTTCTGGACTTAAGAGTGTGCTGCCATCTCTGCTTAGGAAAGCCCTTAAAGCTCAGTTTTATAATAATCCAAGTGAGGAAATCCTGTGTTTACAGCACTTATGGAAATCGCCATTTTGAGCCTGTCCCCCCCTTTGATCTATTCACACACTTTGTCTTATCTGACTTTAGCTGTTTGGCAAGGATTATAAATCTTTAAGCAGGGACTCTCCGCCCCTTTGTTTTGCTGCCTGGACACTGCCAGGGCTTTCCTGGGTAGCTCCATGTGTAGCTAGACTGTTGTGCTATGCTGCTGGAAGATTTTATTGTTTGTGTGCAGAAAATTCCTTACACTAACACTTCCTTAACACTTCTCTGTAGCATCAAGTAGTTTACCCTTCAATTTCATGTATTTATACCATTGCTCAGGTCTTTGGACTGCCTTGGATAAACGTGTAGGGAAGGCTGTGGCTGCTTGTTTTCCATTTCCCCTTCTTCCTTTCTGTTCCTGCACCATGCTAAAAGGGTCTCAGTTGTTAGCCTGGATAAAAGCCTGAGGAACAGAGCACATGGGATATACTTCTACACCAGCTGAGTGGTTCAGAAAGAAGGAAACTTTCCCCCAGCTCCAAGACACACCAGAATTTAGTACTGAGAGTTCAACCATTAGCAAATGATGCTTAGGAGTAAGTGATGCTTTAGAAGAATATCAGTTGATTTTTTCACTGTATTTCTCTGACAGTCTGACATTTTCCCCTCCCTACAGAGCAGCCTTCCTGCCAGAGGAGTTGCTGGAGACTGTTCTGGAGCGCATCTGACTGCTACTGCCACGAGGCCCCAGCCAGCCAGCCACGATGTATTGCCTTCAGTGGTTGCTACCCGTCCTGCTCATACCCAAGCCCCTCAACCCAGCGTTGTGGTTCAGTCACTCAATGTTCATGGGATTCTACCTGCTCAGTTTTCTCCTGGAACGGAAACCTTGCACGATTTGTGCCTTGGTCTTCCTGGCAGCTCTGTTCCTCATCTGCTACAGCTGCTGGGGTAACTGCTTCTTGTATCACTGCACAGGATCCCAGTTGCCGGAATCAGCTCACGATCCCAGCATAGTGGGCACCTAGAAAATCATAATCTTCCAGTCTGCTGAGGGCTCTTGTTTTGCTTGTAAAAAGGGGGTGGGGCTGGGGAGGAGTGGGGTGTTAGGTATGGGACTGGAGTAAGGACAGCCTGTAACTGTGCGTGGACTAGAGTGGCAAATTCTTCCCACTCTGCCTGTGAAATTCGACTCGTTTACTGTGTGAACTCTGGCAGCACCACCTGCTTTTTTAGAAGCAGAAGTCTTTTTTTTTTTTCCTTTCCCGTATCACCGGGAACAGACACCAGCCCTCTCAACTGAGAACTGCTGGAAGCCTGAGCCGCTGGCCCCTGCCCAGCTGGGATTGGTGGAGTTGTGTGTCACTGGTCTGCATTAGGCCACGATGGTCTAACTCAGGGCTCTCAGCCCACTGATCCTGCTCACATAGCTACAAGATTCTCTCAGTCTCTCTTTGTGGGGAGCCAGCCTTCCCACCTTGCTGATCCAAGGGCAAGTGCAACAGCTCATAAACGGACTTGGCCAAAAGCTGCTGGAGCCAGAGGCAGTTGAGTCATCTCCTCCTGCTCAGCCTGCCAAAGAGATGCGAGCACTGCCGAAGTGCTTTCTGAACTCCGTATGCTCCGAGATCCCAGCCTGAAAGCCTCAGTTATGCTGCTGCTTTTATAAAGCCTCACAGGCAGTAGAGACTATCTCTTTCCTTCCTCCTCCATGTCCAGGGTTTACCAAGGTATTGACTGTTGGGATAAAGAACTGGCATGCTGCAAGACACAGGGTTTTGGAAGCCACTGTGAACTTCATCCTACAAAACTCGTGCTAGCCTGAAAGGCTGGGTGGGGGCAAGGCAGGAGGGGATCCTGAGATAGAGACATGGCTTGAAGCAGTAAATGCTTCAGCCATTTTCAGAGATAGTAGTTTTGGGCCAGAGGTGACAGAAGGTGCTGGCGCTACTGACTAGAGAAGGGCAGAGACTGGAAAAATGCCTGGTGTCTCCAGTTTCCCTGGCAGAAGAATGTCAAGAAGCCAAGGTGGTGGTGGGTCAGGCCTACGGCCTGGGGCAGAGGTTGGTTTGTGAGAAGCCTTAGAGGTTGACACAAAACACTTGTCTCTGAATTTGGAAGGTTTCCCTCCCCTTTGCCATCTGTTTGTCTTTCCTTCAGTCTGCTGGTGGAGAGCAGCAGAAGTGGCTGTTGCTGTCCTGAGGCAGTTCAAGCTATGAGGTTGTGAAACTTCCAGAGTATTGTTTGTTCATTGCACAGCTGTTCAAAATGTTTAATAAAGCTTTATAAACTTTGGTCTATGGCCTCCTGCCCAGCATGATGCATTGGCTGCTCATTGTGGATGCCTTAGCCCAGCAATCACGTGTCTCTGCATTGTTCTGTTCCCAGCACAGCAACCCCAGAACAGTCTCCAGCAAGAGGCAGAGCCTGTTTGCTCTGTAGCTCCCAGTACTGACTCTTGACTGTTTAACCTGACCGCGGGCAGCCTGGGAACCAGACTGGCAATCCCTAAACAGGCTCATCTTAGCACCAGAAACACCTCCTGTGTTGTGTGTAGCTCTGCATTTATATGACAGATTCCCCCTTTTCTTGCGGCTTATGAAATTAAACCCCCGAGCTGTGTCCTGGAAGCCGCTAATCCCCAGCGCTGAGCGTAAAAGTGTCTGCTGGGCACCCATGCTGTGTAAGCCCATCCCATGACACCACGTCAGCCCAACCTGTCCCGCTGCTCAGGGCAGCCCAGCTGCCACAAGCCATCCAGGGGACATGGGGTGGTGTGAGCCCTTCCCCAGCCTTGGCCACGACCCTATGTGGAGCAGGGGGAGATGGGCTATCAGATCCAACAGCACCCAGGAGCACCTGAGAGTGTTGAAGGTGTTGGAGCTGTGCTGCTGGAGCTGAAACAGGCTTGCTCTGGAGCCCTGAAGACCAGGTCCAAGTCAGAAAGAGTTCAGGGCATTATTTGTGTTTACATGATTGAAAAAAAAAAAAAGCATGTGCCACATCAAAAATAGATGTGACAGCTCTGTCACCTGTCAGGCCGAGGGAAATCCCAGTAGCTGTCACATCAGCTCCAGCATAAATAACAAACGGAAAGGAGAGGGGAGGACACTCATTGCAAGCCATGGCACAATTCTGCACTCTGAGCAACTTTTAGGTTTCAGTGTATTTAAGCTAATGCACTCAGTTCTGTCAAGAGTACGGTTTTGTTGCTCACTAGCTAAGTTGCACTTCACCGCAATTTAAATAACTCCTAGCCACGAAGGCAGACAACCTTTTGGATGAGAGCAAGCCCTGACTTTGTACGTGGGGTTCAAGACGAGGCACAGCTGTGGACTTTTCCCTTCTGTGAGACCCAGCTCGGAGTAAAAAGCACTTCAAAAGAGGGAGGCTGCAGGAGAGCTCTCAGTGGGGTAAGAAACCTCGCACCCCTAATGCAGAGAAGGAACACTCTTTGATATGCACACAACTCTCCCCAGCATGCTCTTACTCTCTTTAGGGCTCTGAGATACCATCTTCATTTTAAAGATAGAAAATTAAAGCAACTTTGTCATGGTCAGACAGAAAGCCTCAGGCAGAATGAGGAACCCAACCAACTCTCACATCCCATGCTAATGCCTGGCTTGTCCTTCTCTATAAAGAGACCGTGAAAAACCAGCCTGTGACTGCAGAACAGGTCGAACTCGATGGCTTCTGAAAAGCAGCATCACAGCTTCCCTGCCTGTACACCGCAGATGGGGCTGAGCCTGGACAGACACAGCGCTGGTGCCTCAGCCAGGCATTTGCTGGCTACACAGAAAAATGCTCACACGAGATGTTTTGCCCTTCTCTGCCAGAAGAACAGTGGGGTGGCTCTCTCCCCGGGTACCCAGGGGCACCAAGGGGTCTGTGTGTGGCGGCTGCACCAGTGAGAAGCTGCACTAGTGCCTCAAAGTGGGATTTCGAACAGAACCACTGTGTTGTGCCAGCCTCACTAAGCCTGGACACTGCCCACAAGTGTCACTTGACACTTTGGCACAGAGTGAGTCTCATCACCTTGCTGAATTACAGAGTGTCCATCTGCCTGATGCTCCCTAGATACAGGGAGCAGGAGCCTTAAGCTGTTCCTTTGTCTTTCCATATGAAGGAGAGATAATTTTCTTTTCTAGGTCACGTAACAGATCAGTGACACAGCAGGGTCAATAAAGGAAAAAACAACAAAACAAAACACAGCCCAGGCTCTGATGCTTAGAAACAGAGATGCAGTCCTTGGACTCCTCAGTGCAGCCTCAGGTCCCAGGGGCTTCTTATACTCCTCCTCAACACTTCTCAGGGAGAGGGAGCATCTCCAGGATGAGCAGCTGGGATAGCACAAGGCTTGCCATGGTATGGCTTTTTGAACCTTAGATCTGCCTGACACCCATGATGGTGCATCATCTCAGGAGCTGATATTTGGCAGTTGAGCTCCCCAGCACTGCTCGGGGTGCAGGTAGGAGCCAGCCTACTCTCCCAGCATCTGCCCTTCGTCCAGGGATCTTGCTGGGCAATTAGTGCCACCTGCCTGGATACTCTCCCTGCTCACTCTGACAAGCCCACAACGTGGCCTTACTAACTCAGCACCAGCCAGAGGAAAGGGTTGATCCTATGGAGGAGCCATTTGGGCTAGAAGCACCCACTGGCCGGCTCAGGGAGGCAGCCAAGTCCAGAGGCACAGTCCCACTTCCAGTAGCACCAGCCTCCCATGGCCTTCAGCCTCCTTCCCTCATTCTGTCACCCAGGCTGGTCCAGCTAAATCCCCCAAGCCAGGGAAACCACAACCATCGCTCAGGGCCATGGATAGCCCTGCCCTGCAGCTTTCCTGTGGCACCAGGTGGTTTCCCGGCCGTGGGAGGTAAGCTACAGTCAGGTAAGGACTTTAGCCCTCCCCTCCAGAGCCTGGGGATTAACCCTTGGCAAGAGGGTTTTGCTACTCTTCCAGCAAAGGCAAATCCTCTGGTAGCAGGGCAAGGGAGGACAGATGGCTCGGGTGCCACCCAGACCTGCTGCTGGAAGGGATGAGATCCAAGTGACAACAGGCTGTGTCCTCCGAGTGCATGCTGGCAGCCTCCTGTCCACCCCTTGCTACCAGCAGAGCACAGAGCAGCAAGCACTGTGGGAGCTGTGGTGGCACTGCCAGCGAAACCCGAGGGCCTGACATGGGGGCACAGTCCTGCTGTGAGCCAGCCCTTTAACAAACACCACTCTGCTCCTGCCCCAGGAGACCTTTTGCTGCGTTTGGGCTGTGGGAGACACCCCAGACCCTCAGCACAATTCAGAATTTACAGTTCAGGGCTACCCCCTTGTACTCAAACGCATTTATCCTTTGGGAGCCAGGACTCCATGTTCTTGGGGAGTGCTACTACTGAACTTTGGGAAAGTGAAGGGGATGCTCAGGCCAAACAACAACTCATCCTCACTATTTTAGAACCCATTACTCAGCGCAGGACCCCTGCCTCCTGACTAGAGCTGCTGTGGGGGCAGCCAGAGCCCCACCCTAATACCCTCTTAAGATGCTTCAGCTGCCACTGAGGCTGAGGACAAGACAAAGAGAGGAGGAAGCAAACGGTGCCATAGGCAGGGCTCAAAAGTACTGAGTCCAGTCCCCTCATCCCCTGTACACAACCCACCTCAGTTCGCTCTGTGCTGCCCCAGAGCTCAAGCTGGACAGCAGCACCCTGGCTTCCCCCAGCACCCATCTCCTCCGCCTCCATGTGCCCTCCCCACGGCCATCCCACTCCCAAGCAGCAGTGCCAAAGGTGCAGATCCAAGGGCTGGAGGAGCCACGGCCTCAGCTGCCCTCCTGGGCTGACCTTGCCAGCCCACCCCCAGCCCACACATTGCACGTGGACCAAGGGACCTGCACACAAGAGATAATCCCTCAATCACTTAATTGTTTAAAGACAAACAAAACATAAAGCATTAAACATTTAAGGTGATAAGACTGAGTCACTTACCAGTCTGAGGAGGAGGGAGTAGCCAGACTGGGGGCTTGGGGCACTAAAGCCACCCCAGACAATGGTAATGGTGAAGGAGCAGTAGAAGCAGCCACCCTGCATTTAGAAAACCTCCTACCCCCAGTGCTGTGCTATGTAGCAATTACTTAATCACCAAGTGAGGGATCCCAATCGGCACCCACTAATTACCCTGACAGAACTGGCCTGCTTCTTGGAGTTGCTGATGAAGCAGATTCTGCTGATGGGGGGCTGCCTCTGTCCTGTCCCCCCAGCCCAACCTGGGTGGCTCTGCTGAGGCACACAGTGCCTGCGATCTGGATTCTGGCAGGACAGCCATGACCCCCGCCCCGCCCTGCGCTTGATTTGGGCCTCACAACCCCTGTCCCACTGCCTGGGCCCAGCTCCAGCCCCAGCCAGGCTCAGTGCTGGTGGCAGAGTCCCGCTCTGCCAGCGTGTCCCAGCCTGGGGGCACAGGGAACAGCCCTCGGGGACTGACTGGAGTGACTGTCACTTGCTTTTCTTCCAGGACTGATGGAGATGCCGGACATGGTCCTGATCCTGTGCTGAACCATAAGCCTGTGTGGGGATGCTGGAATGGCTCCAGCAGCACAGAAGCAGCACCAGACCCCAGAAGAATGGTCCAGAAAAAGTGTCTGAAGCAGCAGGAGTTTCACACGGGTATTGCACATGCTCCAAGTACCACCAGCTCCTCTAACAGGGATGCTAAGGAGCTAACAAGGCGTCTCATACACAAGCTACACTTTTGTTTTGTGAGGTCTGTTTGTATTTAATTATCAAATAGCAAAGTATTTACATCAACGTTAGAGTTTCAAAGCATCTCCTACCCCCCCCACCACCCACAAAGCTGGACCTTTTCAGGTTTTTTTCCAAAATTTTATTATTATCCAAAAAAAAAAAAAAAAAGCGCTAAATATTTTACTTAGACACCGAAAAAGGCAAGTGAGGGGAGCTGGGTAGAGAGAGACACAGATCCACATGTTCTCTGCATAGTCAGTTGGAGATCTTACAAAAGACTGTGTAAAAAAATTATAACAGCAGAGGAGAATGATTTGTAGGGTTTTATGGACCCCAGGAAGCCAAAGAGCATCCTTAGGCAGGGGCTCCCCTCTGGAGTTTATTGGCTTAAAAAGTAAATTGGCAGACAGAATGATGATGGAGAGAGGCTCTGAATTCCCAGGGCCTCCAGGTCATGCTGGCTGCAGTGGCGAGTCCGGCGACGCTGGGTCCCACCAAAGCCGCTGCACAGAAACACGGATGGACACACAGACATGTGGGTGCACAGCCGCGTGCAAGAGGACTCCTCTGGGATTGCCTTACTGCCTTCTGCCCTGAAATGTCCCCAGCACATCTCCTTTGTCAGATCTTGCTGAAATCCACAGGGAATTAAGCCATCCCGGGGTGCTCCCTGCACCTGCTGCCTTCCAGAAAGAGCCAGAGGCTGCACCCACTGGGTGAAGCCCCTTCCTGTCCTGCTGCACCCAAGACCCTCCATGTGCCACAGACAACCAAAGGCCAAACCCTAACACGTGTGCTTGCCTTCTCTCTCCCCAGCTTCCAGACCAAATCTGGCTTCCGCATGTTACAGTTGTAAAAGGTTTCTCCCGGGGTAGGGATTTTGTGTAATTCAGGAAGAGCTATGGCACAAGCCACCCCTCGGAACAGCTGCCATGGGACAGGGTGTCTGCTCATCCCAAAAGGCTGCCAACATGGGAAGACCCAGAACATCGAGGTTTGGGAAGTCCCTGCCCAAATCCAGAAATGCCAACACAGCAAACCTGCTAGGAAGGGAGGAGGGGAGGAAAGGCTCCAATTACCAAAATGATTAAAAAAAAAATCCATTAAACCAGTTGCTGTTCCTCAAGCCAGCAGGATCTCTCCATATAGCCGAAGAGCCTGTTCAAGCTGATTTTAAAGGTTTTACTCATTAAAAATGGAGCCACCAACCACCAACATACTTGGTTCATAAATAAGTGGCCAGGTCAAATCACTACACGGGGGAGCTGTGGGAGTGAGTGGGAGGCAGTGGCGTGCCTGGGTCCTGCTCTGGGGGAGAGCTGGGGTGGGGTTTTGGCCGACCTCTGCCCACGCTTGGCTCCCAGCCAGCTTTTGTAGGACACTGGCACCATGGCAGGGGCTGGTGAGAGGTGGGTTGGGTCTGCTGCTTGTGAGGAGGCTGTGCCAGAGGCAAACACCATCCCAAAGGTGAGGGGGAGGCTCAGAAAGCCCACTGCCTGAGGACTGAGAGGGTGCAGCTACCGGCTCCTCTCTCCGGGTCCTTCCCCCCAGCACCCCTGCCCCACAGCACCCCCTGAGTCCCCATCCCACCGTGCTCCAGGAAAGCACCTGAAGACCTCCCAGGTCTGAGTGAGGGTCTCTGGGACCCAGGTGGTGAAGGAGTGAAGCTTTGTGAGCCACCACAGTGAAGGGTTTCCAGCCGGGTACAGCCGCAGCAGGGGGAAAACCAACACATGCAATGAAGTCAAGGTCTGGGAGGGTGCAGGGACCACTCCAGGGTTATGCACAAGCAGGTGTTGGGTGGGAGAAGGCAGGGAATGGGTGTTGCCTCGCCGATGCCAGGGATCAGCCCCACAGATGTGTGTGGGACGAAGCTGGGCAGGAATAGCCACCCACTGCTGGGACACAGCTGAGGCCCTTGGGAGCGAGCAGGGGGAAGATGAGGACGCAAATGTGGCACAGCACTTCCCAAGACTCATTCCAGATGGTGGCACACGTCTGGAGATGCTGCATGGGGGCTGCAGCCTGGAAGCTGAGACACAAGGGGTAGAGGGAAGGCAGCTAAAAACATACCAGGTGGACAAAAGCATCTGTGAAAGACGAGTACTTCCTTGAAAACATTCCCACACCCTCAACAGCTACAGTGACTATGCACCCAAGCCCTGCAGTGGCACTGGATTTGGTGGCAGAGCCGGCCCAGGGGACACTGCTGGTGGGAGAGCTGGTGGCAGAGCTGGGTGGTTGGCTGGGGAGCACTTCCCAAGGGGCTGGCTGGAAGACCTGGAGCACAGGGTGGGAGAAAGCACAGCAGGGGGAGGGCTCTGCTGGCATCCCCAGTCCCGCTCCTGGGAGAGGTGAGACGTGTCCCCTGGGGGAACAGACACAACTGGAAGATTTGATTGTATGCCTGGGTGCTCCTACTGCACAGTGTTGGTCACCAGAGCCAGGAACAGTCACATTTCATGGTCCCAGAACCCACCAGCCATTAAGGTCATGGTGAGGCCACAGGGACCACTAGAGTTCTGCTGTCATCCCACACCAGCACCACCACCCCGCTGCATCACCCCATTCAAACCAGCCCGGGATTGTGCCATCCCTGTGGCAAAACGTCTCTGCCAGTGTCCTCAGGAGAACCGGAGCCCAGGGGGAGATGGTGGGGAGGGTGAAGGGGCAGGGAAATTTGTGCTGATTTAGAAAGGGGGTGCAGGAGATGAGGACCGTGTGTCTGACATGGGGTGATGCTGTCCATCAATTCCTCCCGGCTCACCCCAGAGCTGTGGGGGGGAAAAGTCTCCCAAAACCCAAGTCTCTTGGCAGGAGATGCTCTGCTTGCCCTCCTGAGCTGGTTCTGTTGGTGCCCACAGGCTCCTCTCGCCAGCGGGATGGCGCCGCTTCGTTAAACACGGGCCGGAAGTCTTAATGAGCGATGAGGGAACCCAGCACCTCCCCTGGCTGCATCTGGAGGTGATGCACCGTCCTGCTCCAGGGCTGCTCCACAAACACAGCCCCTCGGTGGGGAGGCCAGCCCTCGGTGCCCCGTGGCGAGGACAGCAGTGTCCCTGGTGCCAGGAGCAGCCCCGGGTCTATAGGTTCTCGCCAGGCTGGTACTGGGGCTCTGTCGAGGTGAAGTAGTCCTCCAGAAAAGCCTGCAGGTACTCGAAGGTGGGTCGCTCCTCCGGGTCCTTCCGCCAGCACTGGCACATGAGGTCGTGCAGGGACTCGGGGCACTCGGGCGGGCAGGGCATGCGGTACCCCCGCTCCACCTGGTCCAGCACCTCCCGGTTCACCATCCCTGTGTGCAGCCAGAGACATGGCACTGATCAGAGCCGGGCCAGGTCCTGCACTGCGCCTGTCCCCAGGGGCACACCAAGGGTGTCGTGCTCGGACACACCGCAGGGGCAACCCCAGTGACCCAGGGAGCAAAGGACCCCTGGCCCAACAACGCTTGTCCCTGTCACCTTACTCAGGGACTGGAGGGGGACAGGGTGGCTGGGACGCTGCATCCTGACCAGTATCTGCTCACCCCAGTGGGGCAGAACCCAACCTGGGAAGGGGCAGCTCAGGGGCAAGTGCTGGGCATGGGCAGCTGATGTTGGGCACCACCGTGGGGACGGGGCCTCTGCTGACAGGTGCCAGCCCTCACCTGGGTATGGCACTCTGCCCTTGGTGGTCAGCTCGGTCAAGAGGATGCCAAAGGACCAGACGTCCGACTTGATGGTAAACCTGCCATACAGAGCCGCTTCAGGGGCCGTCCACTTGATGGGGAACTTTGCACCTGGAGGGAGAGGCAGGGAGAGGGGATGACTCCAGGACCCCCGTGCAACCAGAGCCACATGCTGGCTCCAGGCACAACACAGCCCCTGGGCATCAGGGCAACCAGCGGCCATCGCTCCGGTGCCCCCTGCCTGGGCACGGTGCCGGCAGCCCTGGGCACACACCTTGCCGAGCCGTGTACTCGTTGTCCTCGATGAGTCGTGCCAAGCCAAAATCAGCCACCTTGCACACCAGGTTCTCCCCCACCAGGATGTTGGCTGCCCGGAGGTCCCGGTGCACGTAGTTCATCCTCTCCACGTAGGCCATGCCGGATGCGATCTGTGGGGAGCAGCACGTGGGACACTGTGGCTGATGGGGTGACATGAGAGCCCCCAGGGTGAGCCTGGCACCACTGAGGGAAACAGCTCTGCAGCAGGGTGCGGGAACAACCAGTTGCTCAAGAAATGCCACGGAGAGTTGGGTTTGCTGGCCAGGGAGAGCTGTCAGCAATGGGAACGGGCAAAATGATGGTCCCAGAGTGCAACCCAGCTCTGGGCTGAGACCCAGCAGGGACAGTGGTACCCATCCGAGCAAGGCTGCAGAGCACCCCATTGCCTGACCAGTGACAGCCACCACAGCCCAGTGAGGGGCTCAGGCAGCAGCACCCTCGGAGGGGAACGTGGGAGGTCCAGGGATGCGCAAACCCACCTGAGCCGCCATATCCACGAGCTGCGGCAGCCGCAGGTACTTGCCCATCTCACCCTTCAGGAAGTCCAGGAGGCTCCCTGTGAGGAAGACCACGGTCAGAGCAATCCGGAGGAGCAGAGCCCCTCTGCTGCCCCCTCGGTGTCCCTCCCGTGCTCACCCTTGCTCATGTACTCGGTGACGATGTAAATGGGCTCCTCTGAGACCACAGCGTAGAGCTGAACCAGCTTCTCGTGCCGGAGCTTCTTCATGACCTGGGCTTCCTGCAGGAACGCCTCTGGGGACATGGTGCCAGGCTTCAGTGTCTTGATGGCCACCCGGGTGGTGCCATTCCAGGTCCCTGTGGCACAGGACACACTGCTCAGGACACATGTATGGGGCAGGGGCCGTGTCCCTCCCCTGCTCCCCCACCCCACCACAGGCTCCAGGCACCTGCAGTTGGCTGGGGACAGGATGCAGGTGGTGACATGGAGGGGACAGCAGGGAGGGTCCTTACCCATCCACACCTCTCCGAAGCAGCCCTGTCCCAGCTTAACCTCCAGCCGCAGAGATTCCCGGGGGATTTCCCAGGCATCCTTGGCAAGGCCTTGGGTCTGGGGCTTGGACGTGGGGCAGACGTTGGTGAGACGGTGGCACAAGCCGTCGGCGTGTTCTGGCACAAGAAGGGACAACAGCAGGGTGACACGTGGGCATTTAGGCACATGATGTCTTTACTCCACATCTTCCCCACAAACACCTCGAGGACCTGTACCCAAACCCTCACCCTCTGCCCTCAGACCCGGGCAGCTTTTCACCAGGGTCCCACACAACTGCTTTGGGGCTCCCCAGCCCAGCGGTGACTTCCCAGCAGCACCCGCCCACAGCGAGGGCAGGCACGGCACCCAGGGTGCCACCCAGACCCCAAGGGGACCCCGTGTGGCTACCCACTGGAGTAGTAGGCCACCAGCTGCTGCAGGCTGTTGAACTGGGTGCGGGATGTGATGTAGAAGCCGCCACTGTCCAGCTTGCGGATCTTGTAGTGCTTCACGTTGAGCCCCTTGGCGTTGTCAAAGTCGGACACGGAGAGGCAGTAGGCACCTGCAGGCAGGACCCAGGGAATGGGGGGATGTGCCACGGATGGGTGCTCCCCATGGGGCCCCACTGTGAGTGGGGAGAGGCAGGACTGGGTGTGGAGGCTGCTGCTTTCACCCAAAAGCAGAGGATGGAGACCAGCTTCTGGCTGCACCAGCTGGCGCCTGATGCCAGGGAGGGATGGCACATACCCCCAGCTACAGCCATCACAACCTCCAGCTGCCCCCGCTTGCACAGCAGCTCTGCCAAGCCTTGCCACCAGCCATCCTTTGGGATGTACTAAATAGAGGAGAGGACCAGACAGGAGCCAGGATGGGGGGAGCTGCTGACCAATAACCCCAACATCTCAGCATCTCAGACAAGCCAAGAGCCAAAGGGCTCATGGGCTTAATTCCCTCCCCCACAAATCCCACCATGGGCATTGCTTCGGGAGCTTGGCTCTGCTCGTCCCACACAAGAACAGCACGGTGCTGCCGGGCCACAGACAGCAGAGAGGAAGATTGATGCTGCTGCTGGAACAAGCTGCTTCCACCAGAATAAAATAAATAGTGGTAAGTTCAAGGCATAAAACCAGAAAGGAATATCAATGGGCTTTTCCCAAAGGTGGGTTTGGAGCCAATCTAAATGACACTTCCAGGTAAGAAACATCATCCTCAGGCAGTCAAACCTCAAAGATCACAACTTGCACTTTCAGGAGACACAAATGAAACATAAAGAGTCATCAGACTTGAAAGAAGGACTAAATTTCATCCCTCCTTCAGCCTGGCTGCCCAGGAAGCACATGCTCAAGATTCTGCCACTACACAGGGAACAGGGGAAAACCAAAAAAACCATCTAATTGGGGGTGTACAAAAAAACCCAAACCAAACCAAAACAGGAGAAAAGAGCATCCTGCCAGGTGGTCTTGCCAGAGTTGGTGAGACCCTCAGCTCCCACCCTGCCATGAGCTGAACCCTCTCTGTGAAGGGCACTCACTGGGCAGGCAGCGGTGGCAGAGAAGCGGCCACGTCCCTCCAGCCCACAGGCTGGGTGATGTAACAGTGCATTTGGCTCTGGTGATGTGATGGGTGTGTCAGTACCAGCTCCCTGGGAACCAGCACCAGCAGGGGAGACCCCAGGAGGCTGCCTGTGCTGAGGGGCATTGCTCAGCAACTCCAAACATCCTCTCTATATGATTCAACTCCTTCCTCCTTCTCCATCCCCATGTGCCTAAGCTGTGAGAACAGGAACCATGCAGAGTGACTGAGGGGACTCAGGGCACCCCCACACCCCCCAGAGAGAATCTCCCCCAGGGCCAGTTCCCCCCCAGCTCTGCTCACCTTTCGTGGTCTCGCTCTCCCGGACCAGGAAGGTCCCTCGGGGGTTTTCAGGGTTGAGCAGCAGCCGCTCGGACTCCCGGCGAGTGATCTTCCCAAAATACCACCTGCAGGAGCAAGGCAGCGGCTCAGCACCTGGCACACCCCTCTCCCCTGCCTGCCCAAGCAGGGGGCTCAGCCCTGGCCCACCCACTGCAGGTTTTGGAGATCAGCGGCTGCAGCTCCAGGCTCAGGTTCCTCAGGGTGTGTCATGTCCCTGTACAGCCCGGGCTGGGCACTGCCCCCCTGCCATGCGGGTTGGAACCTTCCTGCCACACCTTCAACTAGACCAGGTTGCTCAAAGCCCCATCCAATCTGGCCTTGAACATTTCCAGGGATGGGGCAGCCACAGCTTCTCTGGGAAACCTGTGCCAGTGTCTCACCATCCACCAAGTCAAGAATTTTTTCCTAACATCTAATCAAAATCTGTCCTCTTTCAGTTTAAAAACGTTCCCCCTTGTCCTCTCACAGACCTCCCTGCCTGTGTAAAAAGTCTCTCTCTTTCTCTTTTTTAGAACCCCCTTCAAGTCCTGGAAGGCTGCAATGAGGTCTCCCTGGAGCCCTCTCTTCTCCAGGCTCTCCACAAAAACCAGACCAAACGCATCCACAGCCCTGCTATGCCACCACTCACCCCTCCACCATGCAAGCACGCTGCAGCACTGCACTTATGGCCTTAAAGAAAGGCTGGTTTGCACATTCAAAGGGAAAAACAACAAAAAGGAAAAACGCAGAGGGCTTGGAGGCTTCGCCCAGGAGCGGGGCAGGGGTGGGCGGGGAGCGCTCGGGGTGCGTTTGCTATCGCTCGTCTTTAAACTGTCTAAAAGATGGCAATTACTCTTCAGCCTGGATGGAGTCTGAGGGCGCGACATAGTTACTGGGGATGTAGCCCGTCTGTCCTGTAGTGAGGGAATGAGCCAGCCACCAGTCACCTTCCCTGCAAGAGAACCAAAACACACTCAGTGTGAAGCCAGGAGCCCCCCGGCCAGCCCCTCGCCCGCCCACAGGCACCAGGGGAGGACAACCAGCACAGAGCCCCACCAGGAAGGGTTGCAGCCCCACAGCCCCAGCCCCACTGCCAGACCCCGGCCAGGAGAGCTCCTGCTGCCAGCCCCTGCCTGTGGCTCCGTTTGGTGAGCTCGCATTATTGGGGCCACCCATCTGCATAGGGGGTGCTTTAAATCTGAATCGGGCAGGGCAGCCAGCAAGCCAAAATACCTTTGGAGCCACCTGAATGGAAAGGGGGTCTGGCTGGAGGTTGTGAGGCACTGGGGGTCCTGGCAGTAGGGAGCGGCAGGCGGGGGGGAGGGACAGGACACGCGGAGAAGCGACAGAACGATGGCAGCGACTAAAAATGGCACCAGGAAAACCCATGGGAGTTAGTTAAACACAGGCTGCAGAAAAGCAGCAGGACAGGGCTGAGGTTTGGGCAGGGGCTGAGCCCTGCCCAGCTGTGGTGTCCAGCCCGGGTGCCCCGTTCACAGCTCTGGGATGGTCATCCTGCAAGGCTGCAGCCCGGACCGTGAGCCTCCTGCACCCCCAGCGAGGCTGAGCTTGCACCACCACGAGTGCGGCTCCTTGTCCCTAAAAACCTGGGGCTGAGCCACCATCCATCCCTCCTGCCCCGGGCACAGCATCCCCAGGCACGTCCCCAGGAGCCAGAGGGTGCTTTGCCCTCCTTCCCACTGGCTCCTGCTCCGGATGGGGCTGGAAAGGACAACAAATAGAGAAGAACAAGAGGACGGCAGGCGGCGGCTTCCCCTTCCTGCAGACAGCAGGGCTTTTCCTCCCACCACCTGCATCTTCTTGCCCATCAAAGACAGTCACTGAATTCATCCTGACCACAAGGGAGACGAGGCTACGGGAAAACTGCAGATTCGTGGGAACAGCACTGTAAGGATACAAGAACTTGGCAGGACAACCCCCGCAAACATGTTACAGAAAAACACTAATAACCTCAGTCACCACTACAAGGCTCATCAGACCACATCCAGACCCATCCCTGACCCTGCAGACGTGTAAACCTCCATCCTTTCTCCCACTGCTTGTGACCTATGCTTTTCCCAGCTAAACCAGTGGTGCTGCGAAGCGGTTGGGATAACCCAGACACGGCCCCCAGCTCCCTGCAATGCTCTCAGTGAGGCTGGGGATAGCAGGGACCTTCCAGGCATCTCCTCCCACCCATAGAGCCGGACTCTGCCTCTGGACCAGTCTCACAGCAGACCTGGATGACATTTTAGCTTCTTCCAGTTCCAGCACATCTCACGCCAGGCAGCTTGTGCTCCCCAGCCAGGGCTGCTGCCCCAGTCACCTTTACTGAGGTGGCTCTGAAGGGGACAGGAGGCTGGTTGGGCTCCTTTCCCACAGGACCAGAGTAAACATCTGCTTGAAAAATGCCCAGCTTTTGACTTGTGGCTTTATTCCAGCTTGGGCTGCAAGGCTACTAGCTGGGAATTCAGCAAAACAAACTATTCCAAAAATGTCTCAGCGGGGAAAAAAAAAAAATAATCATCATCATCAAAACAAAGCATTTCAACAATTCCCTGCACAATCTTACCCAAAATATCCCACCACATCCCTGCTGGCTGCCTGCTGGCTGGGAGGAGACCTCTTCCCACTGGAAATGGGACCACAAGAGCCTTTCTGCACTGGGGGGATTGGAAGGCTGACCCAGAGCAGGGAGGAGAGCAATGTGGAGGCTTCTCCTCTCACCCTGTGCAACCCCAGCCACATCAGAGCAGCCAAAACCTGCTGTCACCCTGCAAGCTACCATGGCCATGTGTTCCCATTGTGCCCAGGACAGGCCAGCCCTTCCTGGACTGAACTCAAGTCCCCTCCCCGCAGCTCCAGGGCACTGACTGTCCTGCCAGGGAGCCCAGAGGAAGGGGACATCACACATCTGCCTGTTGCTGTGTGTCCACAAAGTGCAGCAGCCTGAGCTGTTTCCAAACTCTGTGAGCATCTCTGGCAACTCAATGAGAAGAGTGATTCACCTCCTGAGCACTGCACAAACCGCCCAGCTTCCTCCACCACCTCTCCCCCTGTGGACATCCCACCCACACAGACACTGGGAAGGTTGGCAGCTACATCCTGCACCCTCCACCAAAGGGCTGTGTCACCAAAAAAAAAGCCCTTTTGTTCCCCAGGATGCTGCAGAGCCCATCACAGACCGACCTATCCCTCTGACTGAGTCTTTGACAAATAGCAGTAGAGAAAAAAAAAGTGTGGAAACCCCTGAATTGATACAAGGTGTAAAGAAAAAGCTCTCATATAAGGGCCTGATCTGGATTCCCACAGGCAGAGCTCACTTTGCAACAGCCCAAACCAGAACCCAAGCATGGAGCTCATACACTGCTGAGGCTGAAAGTAAGAAGCACCAAAACCCCCAAATTCAGGCTTTTCCTGCAGCATTGAAGTCCTGCACATCCCGGACTTCATGGATGAAACAAATCACCATTAATAAACAGTGCTGGAACAATGAGAACAAGCATCAGATTGAAAACATGTTTGTGCAACACTGCCTGAGCATTGCAGGAGAATCACTCCTGGGATGTTCCCTCATTTTTCCACCCTTTGACTCTGCAAAGCTGTTTCGGGTGCCCAGGTTGGAAGGCGGCAGTGGAGGGGGAGCAGGAGCTGCAGACCCTTGGGACCCTGTGGCAGCTCCATGGCTGGGACATCGGCTCTGCCAGCCAGGCTCCGGACCGTGTGTGTCTCGTGTCAGGACACACCACACGTGGGTTTAACACAGGATCATTTTTAGGAGCATCTTCCAGCTGGCCACGCTGCCCTGCTCTGCGCAGCACGCGACGGATGTGCTGTGGTGACCAGGATGGGGGGCAAACGCGGGGCTGAGAACCTTAAAGAAATGCTTGAGTCACCAGAGCCACTCATGAAAAATAAAAGTAAAATTAAAAAATGCAAAAAAAAAAAAAAAAAAAGAAAAGCAAAGGCCAGGGTGGAGTGGAGAGACAACTGGAAAGGGACTGCAGAGGGGAGCCAGGCATGGACATAGAAAGAGGGTGGGTTCAGAGCTCCCAGGTGCAGACACAGCTCTGGATGGAACAGTTCCCCAGCATGGGAAGGGACTCCCTGCTTGGTTCCAGTCACTCAGGGAGGACAAATGCAACCAACCACAAAACCATGAGGAAACCATCTCCTCCCAGCCCCGCTCCATCCAACCTGCCCTAACATGGGCAGCAGATGGGCTTTGATCATTTAGGTCATTTATAATAGCAGTAAGAATGTGCAATACACACCTGACATCCACTTTTCTCCTAAATGACAGCATGGAGGGAGAGAAAGAAGAGTCAAGAGAGCAGCTGAGACCAGAGGCAGTGTCCAAGCACAGGGAAAGCACCCGTGAAGCTGAGGGATGTGTCCAGGCAAACGAGAGGGAGCTGAGTGCGGGTGGGGACAGGGGACCAGTGGGGACGTGGCCCTGTGTTGGAGGGCACAGACTGGCCAGCAAACAGAGGACATGGCTTGGTGACAAGGCTGCGAGGCCACAGTGACCAGCAGCAGGGCCGGGAGGATGAGGAAGCAGGCAAATGACTGCTTCCAGTGTCAGTGTCCTTGGACAAGTCACGGTGTCCATGTGCATTTCAGCACATCCCTCTCTGAGCACCCATCCCTGGCAGAGCTGGTCCTGCCGGGCTGGGCTGGAGGGCTGGAGGTGGCAGCTCGCCATGTGGGCTTGGCTGCAGGGACAGGGACTCACGTGTTGTTGACGATTTGCAGGCGCTCTCCTTTCTTGAAGGACAAGTCCGTTTCGGTCCGGGACTCGTAGTCGTAGAGGGCCACGAAGGTGGTGACTCCCCCTGTGACAAAGAGCACTCAGGACGGGCACAGCCGTGGGTGCAGCCACAGAACAGCGCTGGGTGCCCCTCACCAGGGACCCTCCCCTCACACCCACCATCCTCCCTCCTCCGATAACACACAGATCTGCTTCTCCCCCGAGCCCAGAGTCTCTCAAACGTGTGACACCCCAACAAGCCGGACCCAAACCCACAAAGACCCGACCGAGACCCTCCCCACCCTGCGAGCCCCAGCCCACACGGACCAGCCAGCGCCCCGGCACGCTGCGGCGAGGTGACCGTGTCAGAGGTGTTGAAGCCTCCGAAGAGCTTGGATTCAGCAGCCATGGTCCCGAAGGAGCGGCTGGGGGTGCGGTGGGCGTCGGGAGCAGCCGCCTTGCTGGGGGTCTGCGAGGCTGGGTAGCCCCCGTGGTGGGTGTTGTCGGTGGGCTCCAGGCTGCGCCGGCGCTGGCTGGGGTCTTTGGGCTTGCTCTTGCTGCTCCCCATGGTCCCGGGCTGCAGGAGACACAGACATGCAGAGGGCTTCTATTATTATTATTATAATTATTATTGTTAATAAGAAGAAGCTGCTTCCCAGGGCTGCAGTGACAGATGCCTGCCCACCAGGAAATGAAACAACCTCTGGAGTCTGTTCAAGCAGCAGCTGCCGGGAAGTCTGGCCATCCTGCCCTTGCCCTGGGATACCATCGCCCCTCATTAACACCGAGACACCTCCTGCACGGCCACAGCAGCCAGTGAAACTGCCAGGACACGCTTTGGGAGCAGAGGGAAGCACGCTGAGCCATGGGAGTGCAGAGCAAGGATGCTGAGCGTGGAGCCTGGACCTGTGCTTGAGCCTGTGGCAGCTCCAGCACCATGCATCTGCCATGGGATACAGCTCAGTCCCATCCAGACATGTTGGGACATGATAGAAACATGAGTTTCTACCAGGGCATGGACAGAAGACATATACAAGTATTCATGTGTTTGGATAACTCCAGCAGTAGAAATTTGGAGAAGCCACAGCTGCATCATTCTGCTGGCTCAGGATAGGGATTTAAGTACTGAAGATGGACCTTTGAAGTCCAAAACATGCAGCAAACGGGATAAAAGTTTAAATCAGGAGCAGTTTCAGGCAGTTTGCAGCTAAGGACCAAGGGATCTCGCTTTTATATATAGTCAAATAGTTTATATATAGCCTTCCTTTCTACTCAAGACCACGCTCTATAAATACCTTCAAGGTAATGACATAAATGAAGGCAGGGAATTATTTGCAGTCTCCAAAGATGGCAGGATACCCAGCAGTGTCCTGAAGCTATGGAAGGAAATATTTAGGCTAGATCACGCATGGCAGGAGCGAAACGGGAGGTGGAGACAACCAGGGAGGAGAGTATCTCTGATAAGAAAACACAAGCAGGGAAGGAGCAGAGGAGGCAGCTGCTGCCCACAGGGTGCAGACCTGGAGGCAGCCACCCATGAGGCTTTGGGAAGGCTCAGCCTCATCCAACAGCGGGTCTTTCTAGCCCAGCTTTGGAGAGAAGCTTGGGCCGAGCCCCTCCAGAGCCACAGGCAGCCCCAGCAGCCTGCACAGCCCCACTGTCACTGGGGCAGAGCCCTCAGCTCCTGCTGTGGGAAAGCTTAGGGGTGCCAGGCACAAGCCCTGCTCCCCTCCTACAGCGAGGGCTTTGCCTGACTGTCAGGGCTTATTTCCCAAAAGACACAATTTCCATCTACTGTTTCCCAGCTCCCACATTGCACAGAGGACCAGCAGTGTCCTCGTGTGACCCATGCTGGCAGGATCAGATCCTGCCAGGGTTTGGGAAATGTAATGAACTGATTTTTTTGGGCTGGTATGACTTCAGCAGCCACTCCAGTGGGGAGCAGAGCTGTCTTTCCTCCTGTGGATGCAGGTGATGAGAAGGAACCCAATGCCTTTATCTGCCCCAGGACTCAGCCCATCCATATCTGTGCCAGGCTTTGGGGACCTCAAAGCAAATAAGGATCAAATACAAGCTTTGGACTTGCAAATGGTCTCTGTTGGCAACCCAGAGGCAGATCCTGCATCCAAGGGGGAGGAGTCTGTCCCATCAATAAATGGACTTTAAAAGCTTATTGCAGAAGATGCTACAGCAGAACTGCAGGGGAGAGCAGGACCTTAGAAGTGATGACAAGAAGCCCCCACCTCCCTGTCCCCAGCCAGCCCCTCGCTCACCTCTGCCCAGGGCTCTGGCACCCGCTGGTGCTCCCGGGATGCCAGTGGCAGCACACGGAGGACAGTGGGGGCACGGCAGGGCTGTGACCGTGTGGCTTGTGACTGCCCACGGGACCGTGAGCAAGGGTAGGGCCGCTCAGAGTTTCCCCTGGAAGCAGCACTTCCCCAGGCAGGAAAACACCCTGGCCAGGGTGGTGGATTTAGCAGCACTTTGGGGACTCAAGTGTCCCCCAAGCACATTCCTGAGCCTGGGTCTGGAAACAATTTATCAGCGTGCTGAGCAAATCAGGATATAAAATAGTCAATACACCCAGAGACTGGCCAGGAGCAGAGCATAGAGAGGGGAGAGTGGTTGCCCCAGGCACTTCCCCAAAACAGGGGGGTCCTTGCCTTCACACCTGTGAGCCTGTGGGCACAGGATGTGCAACTTCCAGGCATGTCCCAGCCAGAGATGCCGTGAACTCCCTCTTCGTGCAGTGGTTCAGGCAGGGAGAGCTCTTCAACAGATATCAGAAGGTGCTGACCCTCCCAGGCAAGGGCTTTGCTGGATGTGCTGGTCACCAGGACATGATGCTCCAACAGAGCCCAGACCAGCTGTCACGACTTTGGCTGCAAGAGCCAAAGATGGAGGAGGAGGAGGAGGAGGAGGCACGAGCCCACAGTCCTCTGGGGAAGGGGTGGCAGAGCAGCAAGCCCCACTCCAAGCTCTCCTGTTGCTTTGCACCTAAATACCTGCATGCTCTTACTTCAATTTGGCCAATGCAAAAGGCAGGCTGGCAACCCCAAAGTGTGCCCAGAGGCACTGGCAGCCTTGCACCATCCCCACTCCGGGTCCCAGGTAACTCAGCCAACACGACCATGTGGCTTTAGCCCTGTGGCTCTCCACCTGTCTCCAGGGAGGAGAAGTGGCCTGAGAAATCCCCTGCAGCCCCCACATCCCCTTGGCAGCTGGTAAAGAAAGGGTGCAGATTCCCCTGGGAGAATGCAGGGTTGTGCAAGAGGCTGGCGAAGGAGTGATTAATGACAGCAGGAATGTGCTGTGCACTCAGGTCCACGGAAGGCACCAGGGAGAGACCCCCCTGCCTCTGGCAGAGCCATCCATGAAGCCTCCTAGAGTCAAAGGGCAGAGAAGGAAGTGGGCGAACCCACCCACCCCACGTGGTGGCTCCCAGCACACCCCAGCAGCCTCACTGGGAGCTGTGGGACAGCATCACAGCATCCAGACTGCAAAAAATACCCACTGCCAGCAGCTATGCTGTGTATATGTCTAATAAATTTATGTCTAATAAATACAGCATTTCTACATGCAGCAGGCTGCAGGGATGCTCAGCACCGCCAACATCCAGCCAGGGCAGCCCGGCCGATGTCCGGTGGGATATTTCCCTGCTCCCGTGCTTTTCACAGCTGACAGTGCCGGGATGGGGGGCTCAGCATCGCTCCCCATCCCGGCCAGTGCCTCGATTTTCAGCAGGACTCCCCTCTCCCCGTCCCAAGGCTTGTGCAGAGGGCTGGAGCGCGGCCAGCATTCCCAGTGCTCGGCTCTGAGCGATGCGAGGCGGCGGCCAGGCAGCTTTCCTGCGGCGGGGATTAGCACCCCGAGCACGTCGCAGCCTGCAGGAACTCCCTGCTCCCCGCTCCGGGGGCAGCGCCGGCGGCACGCCATGAACCACCCCCGGCGTGAGTTGCGAGGTCTCAGCTCTGCCCCCGGGCCGGCCGCGCCACGGGGAACACCGAGGGAAGGTTCTGCCTTCTGCACCCGCACCCAGCACCCAGCCCACCCAGGGATGCTCCAGGGCCGATCCGGCTGTGGCAGAGCATCCAGTGCCGCAGCTCTGAGCCCCCCGAAGGTAAAGCAGCCCGGTGCCCCCTCCCCGGGCCGTCGGCGATGTCTTACCGGTGCTTTCGGCTACGGCCTCGCCGCGGGGTGGGGAGGTGCCGCCGGCGAACTCAGCTCAGCTCCCGCTGCAGCCTGCGAGGAGAGGAGGAGAGGGAGCGTCAGCACCCGCGGCTGCCCCCGCGCCCCGACACCCTCTCCCCCCACGCCACGGTCCAGTGGAGAGGGCTGCCTTCATCCTCCACCTCCTCCTCCTCGCCATCCCTCCGGCAGCTCGCACCCGCTCGCTCTGATCTCTCATGTGTGAAGAGGGGATGATTCTCTGCTCCACTTCATCAAACCCACTGGGGATGGGAGAGGAGGCGGCTGGAGCCGCCCCGAGCGATGTCCCAGCGTGGAAGGGGCGCACAGACACCCCCAGCCCACCAAGGGATTTTTCAAAGCCAGTTCCTCCAGACACACCGGCATTTCCAGCCCTGTTGCTCCTTGTCCGGACAGCCACGACCCGCGGTAGGGATGGTCGGCCACCAACTGGACACCTTGTCCCCCGAGATGAGTCATCTGCTCCAGCCCCAGCAGCACAGACGAATGCTACGGCACGAACCGTGCACAAGGTCTGGGAGCAACCTGTGCTGCTCAAGCCCTGACTCATCCAGAAAAGCATATTTTAGCTAATTTTTTCAAAAAGGACGGTATTCTGTCCCAAGTGTGCGTGATGGGGGGACATTTCTCAGCAGCAGTGGCTCGGGGCACGGCTTCAGGTGGAAAGCAGCGCAGGACGTGGCCCCGCAGAGCCAGGGCATCCCCTCGCCTGGCTTTGCTATCCCAGGAACTGCCCCTGCTCCCTCTTGTCCCACAGAAAGTACATTCTCTGTCCAACCAGCCCTGCTCACCCAGTGCTAGGCAGAGGCTTCAGCCACCCCCGAGGGGCTCCTGCTCCTGCATGGAGGGGATTCAGCGCCCACTTCACGGCCCCAAGCAGCATCTCAACAGGCTGCTGTCCCAGCTAGAGCCCAGGTTTCACACCTCATCCAAGGGGAACAGCCCACCTTTCACACCTCATATAAGGGGAACATCCCGGTGTCTGCCATGCGCGGGCCGTGCCCCACCGCAGGTTTGTTTTGATGGTCTCCCCTTCCCCCTAGTAATAAGTTTGTCACTATTTTTAGTGCATTTGATTAGGATAATGAGCGGGAGCTGACTGACAGCTCTTTAAGACGTTGAATGGTTTGTAATTTGTACTCGACAAATACTGGCTGGTAATGATTGCACAGCGGGGTGGAGGGGGGAAGCTGCAGCCCCAACTCCAGGCTGCAGCACATACAAATAAAGCTGCGCCGTGTACACACGTGGTGCCCGTGCCCCCGTGTCCCCACCACCCAGGCACCCACGCTGTGACACGGGCTCACACCGCGAGGCCACAATCACGATTAGACCAAACAGGGCTAAAAAACCCACGAGGAAAACCCAAATATGCCTCAGCTTGGGGTCAGCCATGTGCTGGAGCAGCGAGGTGCCAGGTCCTGATGGGAGAGGGACAGATCCCCGGGTGGATGGACGCACTAGCAGCCTCATGCTGCCAGGTTTGGGTGTTTGGTAGCTGAAGGCGGCTGCTGTGGCACTCCCTGGCACTTCTGGCACAGCCTGGCACTGTCCTGCTGCTCGCTTGGCAGTAGCGCTGCCATCCTCACCAGCATATTGCTGATACAGCCATGGCCAGGCTCAGGCAACCAGCCAGCACTGCCATCCCCACCTATCTCCGTGTGCTGCTGGCTATGTGGGGTCTTCCGGGCCCCCCATCCCTCCCCAGCCGGCGGAGAGGGTGCCAGGGCTGAGTTCAGCCATGCAACCTGCCCGGGGCAGAGGCCGCAGCAAGGAGAGGCCAGCCCCGCCCTCCCCTCTCCAAAAGCAATTAAAAATGAAGCACACTCGGCTGCACAACTCAGCTCGGATCAGATCACGGCACGCGAGACAGCGGCATCCCCGTCCTCCACTGCCGGCGCTGGAGACGCCGCCTGGACCGCCCGGCATCCCCACGCCTCCGACACCCACGCGCCAGGGTGTCCCCCCCCAAAATTAACTGGCAAGCTGGGCGGCAGGAAAAGGCTCCATCCTCTGCCCTACCTCCCTGTGGCAGAGATGCTCCCGCAAAGGCAACAGCGAGGGGAACCGGCAGCTCTCCAGCGAGTCCCGCTCCGGCTGTTTCCCGCTGCGCCTGGATCGCTCAAGGATACAATGGCCGTGGTACGGGCGGGCTGACAGCGGCGGGCGGCGAGGGGAAGCGATCTTATCGTCTTTGCAAAGACACTAACAAAAGACACTGATTGGGAGCAGACAAAACACAGCAGAGGCAGAAACCTTGGGAAGTGCCGCGACAGGCTGGGGCCCAGCACCAGGCACCGAGCCTTGGGGAGGGAAACATCTCTGGCAAAACAGGCGCTGTCCTTGGGGCTGCTCCGGAGCCCGGGGGG
Organism: Ptilonorhynchus violaceus; assembly: GCA_013397565.1. Lineage (NCBI taxonomy): Eukaryota > Metazoa > Chordata > Aves > Passeriformes > Ptilonorhynchidae > Ptilonorhynchus > Ptilonorhynchus violaceus. The sequence continues at coordinate 86,221 of VZRJ01003178.1, read as the reverse complement.
TGCTGAGCGGCAGGCAGGATGGAGGGGTGCNGTCTCGCACCAGACTGAAAAATGAAGCGTGCGGGACGGCGGGCGAGACAAAGCAGCCTGGCGGCACCAGCCCATGGCAGCCGGCACGGGGGACGGGGAGAGGCAGGGAGCAGCGGTCCCAAACACTCTGATGGCAGCTTCTCCATCCCCTCTGTACACAACCAACCCCCTCCCAGGAGGACCGGGGGCCAGCCAGGGCAGATCCGTGCAGGACAAATGGAAGGAGCCTACAAGGTGTGCCATTAAACCAGAGGTCCCGGGCTGGAGGCAGCCAAGAGCCAAAGGGCACTTTGCAATCCCCCGTGTCCCCCTGCGTGGGTGGCACAAAGTGGCAGCAGCGCTGCCCCTGCCATCGTGGCCCACAGAGAGAGGAGTCAGTGCTGCGGGTGATGAATGTCCTGGTCAGCGCTGGCATAACCACATCGAGGTGGTCTTTTAATCATCTTAACGTGGCACCCTGTCCCCTTCCCTGCATCGCTCCCTGCTCCCTCCCCACACAGGGGTGGGACACACAGCCCCGGATATGCTCGCACAACAGTTTTCCCCTCTGTCCCGGGGGATGCTCCTGGCTTTGCCCTTTCCCACGCCAAGCATCACAGCTGGGGGCCGGCGAGCAGCAGCACAGCCCCGGGTGCTTTGGGGACAGCCTCGCTGCCCCAGCTCAGCCCACCATCCCCTCTGCCACCTGAATACAGCCAATCACTGTGTCCTCCATGGAAGAAGTGATTCCTGTCCCCTGTCCCGTGCCTTCATGCCCCACGTACCTTTGCTTGGTACAAGGCAGGGAACACAGCCACGTCTCTGCCAGGCTGGGACCAGCCTCACTGCAGTGAGTGCTGTGAAAAGGGGGAGCTGCTCCCCCAGCCCCACCAAGATGCTGCAGACCCTGTCCCTGCCCCACTGATGCAGCGAGGGCACGTCTGGGTGGTGCCTCCAGCCCTTCTCTTCCACAAGGATGCTCGTTTCTCACCTGCACTGACTCCTAAACCAGGAGGAGCGATGCAGAGATGCTCACTTCATCTCTCAGCTCCAGTCTGGGGACAGGAGAGGCCACATGCAGGTGTCCCCAGTGCCTGTCTGGGATCTCTGCTTCACCTAGTAACTGCATGTTGAAGGCACCTGAGCCAAGGCACTCCAGCCCTCCCCTGGCTGCCCCCAGCTGATGGAGAGCTCTCCCAGATGAAGGAATGGCTGGAGCAGGGAGTGCAGTGCAGCTGCTGTGCGGGGGCCCAGCTACACACTCCCCACAGATACAAGGCCCAGCCCCTCCTATCTGACCCTGTCAACTCCTGTTAAAATTAAAACCATCTTAATTAAAGCTCCACAGCCCAAGACAGCAGAGGCCAGTGCGTCACAAAAGGGGAAAGGATAATTAGATCAATCATCCAAATTCACTCCCCCTAAGCATGGGGGAGAGTCATGGTCAGGAGCAAAATGCCTCTGAAAAGACATGTCAAAACAGGGAGTTTAAGAGACCAAAACAAACCCTGAGAAGCACACAAGCACATTCTGGATGTTCATGTGGCCAAGAAACTGGGAAACTCCACACATGCACATAGGGAGCATGCAAGGAGCTTAAGCTCTCCCCATCATTGCAGGGTCAGCCCCTCAACAGGCAGATTTTGGCTTGCTGGGGTGACAGGCACCAGCTCTGCCAACACCAGTGGCCACAAACAGCTGCAGGCTGTGCCCCCGCTACCCCCACACCACCCCAAAATCTGCAAGGGCAGGGGCAGCCCGACAGTGGGTACCCCAAATACCATCTTGCATAAAGCTGGCAGGAGAAAGCCACAATCCTTATCTCCCCAAAACAATGCAGGCAGCTGAATGGAGGAAGCAGAATGTGCTGCAAGTTGTGCTTCCAGGTGCTGAGCTGAGCTGAGCTGAGCACTGTTTTAAGCCGTTTCTCCACTGAGAGACGTGAGAAGGGAAGGTGGCTGTTGCCACACCTCGTCACATCCCCACCACTGCACTGCAGCAGGCCTGGGGACTGACAGGGCCATGTCCTGGGATCTGTCAGCGTGCGGGTTCATCCTTTCTGCACTGGAAGGGCATCCAGCAATTAGACATGGGAAAACAAAGCTTTCTCACCCTGAGGGTGGTCCAGCATGGGAACAGGGACTGGAGTGGTGGTGGGATCTCCAGCAGGAGATGCTCAAAGCTGGCTGGGCGCTGTGCAGCCTGACCGCGCTGGCGCTGCTCCGGGTTGGAGCAGGGATGCCTCCCAGTGCCTCCCAGCCTGACTCAAGCCTGCACTTCAGCATTCCCACCAGGACACCAGCCAAAGCCAGGAATTGCCCAACCAGCTCCAGCAAATGCTTTCCAGGGCACACAAAGCCTTTGGCCTGCATTAACCTGAAGCTGGCTTCTCCCAGACAGGTGATGAGGGCACCGCTCTCCTCCTGCCAAGTCTAGGAGAAGGAAACTGAAAGGAAATGCTTCCAAGGGCAGGAGTGCCCGTGGGGCTGGGAAGAGACGATGTTGGGCAGGGAAACTCTGATGTCAAGCTGGAATGGCACTAGGAGCTGGAGCTCTTGGCCACCAGGACTGCCTGGGGTCACGGGGCAATGCTTCCCCAAAACATCCCTCTGGCTCAGCACTCCTCAAAATGTGCCCTTTTAACATTGGCCCCTGGGCATGCTGGCACCTATGAGCTCCCACTGCCTGCCACCTAATTCTCCAGCTTCCCATGGCCCACCACATCACTGCTGTTCCCATCCTCCTCCAGGCAAAGCACCAGGACAATGGACCGGCCCCGCTGGAGGGGGTGATGGAGACCTGGTGACACGAGCTGGCCCCTTGAGGAGGAGGGATGATTTCTGTTCCCCATTTCTGCAGAGCCTCTCCCAGCACGGCCAGCCTCAGGCTCCAGGAAATGTGGTTTCCTTCTGCTTTCTGGAAGGGAACATCAACCCCGGGTGCTCTCCGGGAATGGCTGTGGCAGCACCCAGCCCACTCCGGCCCCTGGGGAAGGGGCAGGTGGCAGCAGGAGGCTGATGTGACTCACAGGTGGCTCAGATCCGGCCAAAACAGCGGTGCCACCTGCGTCTGCCGTGCCTCCAGGGCTGCCACACCCATTCTGACCCGGGCGAGACGGCAGCGCAGGCAGGCGGCAAATCTCCAGGGCAGGGGGAGGAAGGGGGCAAGGAACGCAGGAGGCAGAAAAGCTCCCGATCCGAGCAAGTTACAACCACCCCTGGCCACGCTGGCGTCACTGCTAAAACATTCCCACTCTCAGAGAAACCAGCCCATCCAGTCCAGCCAGGCAAGGAGCTCCCGGGGCTCCATCGGCCCTCCAGGACCAGAGCCGCAGCCCTATGGGCCCTGCAGAGGGGTCCTGCGGGACCCCCATGGCAGGAAACCTCCCAGCAGCCCTCCTGACACAGAACAGGAACTGAAACGCTCATGGGGAAAAAAGGGAAAATGCAGGGAGGGTATGTGGGTACGTGCACCCTCGACACAAACCCATGGAGCTGGGAATTGCCCCTCTCCTGGCCAGAGCCCCAGGGACTTGGCAGGACACATGCTGGGGTTCACTGCAATGGGAGGGGTGAAGGACAAGCCAAGCAGAGGCCAAGGCTCTTCCGTCACTGATTTCAAACACCTCCCACCTCGCAGACCCCTGAACATTTTCAAATAAATAAGCAGGATCCCACAGATCCCCAAATTTATGGGGATTATTTTCCTGGGTTACTTTGGGACTCTGGGGCATATGCACAACACAAGCCTCATGCTCTGGGGAACCGTGGGGCTACCAGCCCTAATGCACACATGCTACGTGTGGCTGCAGATCGGGGCTGGGTGATCAGGATCAGCCTCCAGCAACGCACATTTGACTCCTACTTTCACTTCTGTGGGCATGGATGGGACCAGGAGCAGGTCCCGTACCAGTGATCACAGCATGGGACCGTGGCTCTGGCCTCAGCACAACGAGGAGAGCCTGGACACCACTGGCAACAGAGCCCTGAGAGATGCTGGTCCCCACAGCCACTCCCATCTGCACCACCAAAACAAAGCATCGCTCAGGATGTGTCAGGGGAAGCATCCAGGGAGGGTCTTGAGGGGCAAACGGTGATCAGCCAGCCCTGAAAAGCATTTCCAAGGCCAAAAAGATGTGTCGGATTCCCCAGCTGCTCCTGAGGTGAGCGGGATGCTCATGCCAGAGAGGATCCAGCTGGGAGGTGCAGCCCCAGACGGTGCTCACTATCAACAGCCTGAGCAGATGAAAAACAAAGAAAAATGCTGAGCTGGTGCCTTTTATCCCTGTCACTCCTGGAGCACGGAGCCAGGCTCCACACACCTCTGTCCCTGCACCGCTCACTGCAGGGGTGGTGGGGAACAGAGATGGGCTACGGGTGAGGTGCATGTGACCAGTGACACAGGGACCTTGCACCCTCCCATGGCATCTCTCCAGCCCTCACTCGTGCTGCTCATCCTGCAAGGACAGGATGAAGGGATGCAGGGACAACAGGATGAAGGGCATCTCCTCTGCTTCCTGTCACCTGTGGCTCACAGCACCCTCAGCACAGCCCACTGGACCACAGCACGAGAGCAGGGAGCTGTGCTCGTCCCCAAAGCACCAAGAGGGCTCGGATGAGTGTGTGTACACATGTGCACACACCCCCACACACCTGCACCTGTGCAGGCAGCCAGGTGGGCAGCCACCTGCCCTCCTTGCCCAGCCCTCCTTGCCCAGCCCCAGCCACACACACGGTCCCTGAGCCTCCCCACCCCACACGTTTCCAAACACAACCGTTCGTGATGTTGGAGTGTGGAACTCATCCTGGTCACAGTGATTTCTGCAGCTACATCTGCACCCTTCCTGGTCCCGTCATCCTCCCTGCCCAGTGCAGCAGGGTGCTCACTGGAAGCTCCCCCTCAGCTGTGCCAAGGATTCCCAATCCCTTTTCCAGCACAGCAGAGTCCCACCAGCGCTTCCCGAATGGGGAGGGGAAGGAAAGGGCCCGTCTGAGCAGGGAGTGACTCCAACAGCCTTTTTGTGTAGCTTTTTTTGCATAAGTCAGCAAGCAGATGCTTCCACCCGGGAACAACCAAAGCCCAGGCCAGCACTGCCTGACCCCACTGCTGCTGGCACTGGCTGCAGCTGCAGCCAAGGATGAGGAAGGTGGTTGTGCTCCATGGAGATCACATTCTATTTACCCTGCCTAGGGGAGGGCTTTACCCGTGGTGTGTGCATGGGGTAGGGTAGTGCAGCTGGGGCTGGGAGAGGGGAAACTGAGGCACACACCCTGTGTAAAACCTCACCAACCTGACTGCAGCTTCTCAGGTGCTCCTGGGGGAAAGTGAGGAACACAGTGGGGAAGCAAGGTGGAGAAGTGAAACCCAGACACGGCGCCACACCTCCACCCCCAAATTACTGCTAAAGGGTGCCCAAGGTGAGACATTTTTAGGATCGATTTAGCACTGATCTGACCCAGTCACGCTGCCCCCAAACTGGTGCATGGTATGGGAAGCAGGACACATCACTCAGGACAGGCTGGACTTTTTAACCTCACCCATGGTGGAGGGGGTAATGCAGCAGTGGGCTTTTACCCTCATTGCCCAGGTTTTTGGTGGGCAAGGTTGCAAAGCAAAGGATGGGAGCAGCTGTGCTGGGTGCAAGCTGTTTTCACAGCACACAGTCAGGTTTTCATCCATCCATCCATCCATCCATCCATCCATCCATCCATCCATCCATCCATCCATCCTCAGCACAGAGGGCTCAGGGCCAACCGAAACCTCACGGTCACAGGAGTGAGACCACAACAGGTCAAGCATGGGCTGGGAAACTTGGGGCTGGCCTCTGAGTCTTGCAGCACAGGGAAAGAAGCTCAGCACAGCCCAAGTCACAAATGTCCCTGTGCCACACGTCAGCAGCGGTGCTGGCCCAGCAAAGCCACTTGCCCTTCTCTGCAGACCCCAAAGCCATCCCAGTGCCCTCCTGATGTGGGCCCATGGCTGTGAGGGGAGGGCAGGCTCGCTATACATGGGCCCCATTTCTTTTTTTTTGTCTTAAATGCTCAGGCAGTTCTCTTCCCCACGTTTCTCCAGACGAGCCCACCGACCCCCCACACCAGCCTATGGATATTTCAGATGCTGCACCTCCACTGAGACTACCCGGAGTCAAGGGGCTTGGGCAGGTTTTTTTAAGGGCTGAATTACAACGTGACCAGTCCCACCTTGCCCAGCGGCCGATGCCCCTGGCAGCCCAGCCAGCCCTGTCCTCAAAAACCCCTCCCTGCTCCTCAGCGAGAGCAGCCAGCAGATCCATAGCCCGAAGGGAAGTCAGCGCGACACGCAGATTTGCAGGTCCTGGTTCCTGGCCCAGGTTCAAACCACATTTGTTCCTGAAATCTGTTTCAGGGTTTTCTTTGCAGAGTGTGTGTGTGCAGGGGCATGTGCACGGCAGCACCGGTTCCCAGCGCAGCCAGTGCCGAGGTCACTGTGCCAGCCTGGGATGGGGCTGGGGGCCTGGCTGCCCCTCCTTAGCACACTTTAGGCAACTCTGGAACTGGATGGTCAGGGGCCTTGGAACCAGATGAGCTTTAAGGTCCCTTCCAGCCCGAACCACTCCAGGATTCTACGATACTCCGGACTATCTCCCGGTTTGCTGCCCATTTAAGCGATGAGGAACCAAAGGCTCTAAAACAGCCCCGTGACACATGGTCGTGTTTTTGCTGATGGGTGGAAACTTCAGCAAGACACGAGCCCTGGGGAGCTGGTCTGCACCACCCACAGCTACAGGCGGCCGGGAAGAGGAGCTTGGACTGGAAATAGTGACAAACCGCGCTCCTGTCCCAGGAACAGCTATGCATGGATGGTTATTTCCATCCAGAGGTCCGAGCTGCTCTCCGGGCCTGGGATTAAAGGGCTCTCTTCTGCAGCGAGCAGTGCAGGGCTGTGCTGCTTTCTGACAAGGCCGTTTCCGATGGGATGCACGCTGGCCCAGGCGGGCTTCAGAACGAGATGCGGAGCGCTACGGAAGTGAGCTCAGATGGGAAATTGTTCCAAGAGATAAAGAAACAAGTTGGAAACCGAGCTGCAAAATAGACAGCACAGGAAACAATAGTGCTTCAGATAGGCTTTCCAATTTCCCGCAGCCATGCCAGGAGTCCGGCGCTTTGTCCCAGCGATGCTCGTGGGTTCCCCCCCTTAGACACGCTGGGAGGAGGCGCAGGCTCTTTGCTCGCTCCTGCCTCTTCTCTTTCAAGATCTTACAGGCATTTGCTGGTTGTTTAAATGACAGGTTGTGAACCAAGTCCTTCAGGTCTCATTAGATAAGAGTTTAGCTCTGTGATGACTTCAAAGGCCAGGCGGGATCCTGCACCAGGAGCAGGGAGAGGCATGGGAGCCCCATGGTCCATCCCCTCCTCACCTCAGTGAGTCCAGTGGAATGATATTCGCAGGAGCTGCCCATGCTCCTAAAGGTCATCCCCGCCTCAGGATCGCTGATGTCCCCTCCGTGCCACCAAGGCAGCAAAGGATTGTCTCTGCAGCAGAGGCTCCAGATCAGTCGGTCACCGCAGCGCTCTCCTCGTCTCATCCCCAGCTCCCCAGCCAGGGGCTGGGACGGCCCTTTCTGCCTCCCCGCGGAACCTCCATGATTTTCCATCACTCTGGCACAAAGTCATTAAAGGGCAGAGCTATCATTAGGGCATCTCCATCACACAGGGAGTACTGCAAGGCCACTAACGATCGAGACAGGGAACATTGGACTTCCCTTCGCTGCTGCTGCGTAGCCCATAAATAACCCTGTCTTGGGCTGTTTTGGCAAATCCAGGAGGTGCTTGGAGGAGCCTCTGCCCTGCTGCTCCCAGGTCAAAGCTTGGAAGTAAGAATTGACCCTCGATCTCCCAAGCAAAGGTGTTCTTCCCTGATAAATAAGCATTAACTGGCTAATGATTACAGAGACACAGCTCCCCAGGGAGCCAGCACACGAGCCCTGGCTCAGACACTGAGTGCCAAGGGTTTGCTCTGGCTGGATTTGGAGCCAGCCGAAGCTGATGGCTTAGCACAGGTAACCCAGGATCAGCCTCTATGGCAAAGGGGTCAGGAGCAGCACCACAATGAAAATGACAGAAAGGATATAGCTTTAAAGTGCAAGACTGCTGATGTCTCCCTGCACATTCCCATCCCCACGCCTTCCCAGACAGCCTTGCCAGCCCCTACGACTGTCTGACCAATACCTGCTGCACGGGGGGCCTGGGCACATGTTGAGCCCCTGGGTTCTGAGGAGGGTCTCCAAGCCTGGCAGGGACAAATGGGTTCCCACCATTCATGGCTGGGCCTTGGGAAGGTTTGTCACGACTTGGTTCTCACACTGGTCACTGCTGGCAGGGGTGTCTCCTCAGCTAAGAGGAGAGCAACAGAGACCCCCAGCACCTCCTCCTCTGGGAGCACCAGCTGGGCAGGAGGAAGAAAAATCAAGTCTTTTGTTGCCACCTTCATGCAGTTTCATAAAGCACTGCTGGATATGTGCTGTCTTGTCCCTGTCCCTGCTGAACAGGCAGGAGCTCACCCCAGGGAACCCCAGGCTCTGCACCCTCCACTGTCCCCAGCTCCTACTGCCATGGGGCGGTGGAACCTGTCTTGAGGAACCCTCTGGCTGCATGGAGCAGTCAATCATGCCCCTTCCATTGCATCACTTCTGAGGAGCTACGAGGATGAGCCTTGGCACACACAGGGCAGCACAATCAGCTCCCTACCACCTATGACCTTTACTGCTGCTCAGTGTCTTTGGGGAGCAGGACCCCCTTTGGGACCAGGACCAGGACCACAGTCACCTCCTGGCACCAAGTCCAGGTCTGAGCCCTGGCACACCACAGCAGCCCCTGGGGTGAGGAGGGGCCAGGGAAGAGCATGCTGTGCAAGGCCAGCAAAACACAGGGAAATACAGCAGATCCCCAATCACTCCAGCAGGTCCCACAGGAGGCTGTGCAGCTCCCTGAGACGATGCCCAGCACCAGACAGGGCCACTCCTGGGTCAGCACCACAAGATGCCAGCTCCCTACCAGCCCCGTCCCCATGCACACAGCCCTGTGCAGCAGCCTCATGCCTGCAGGTTGCCCCCTGTGTCCATCCCAAGCAGCACCAGGACACAGCACAGCCTGTCTGGGCAGCGAGCAGGATAAAACCTCATCCTGACCCCGGTGCGGCTCAGGGCAAAAGGCACGATGCTCTTCCATGGCACTGCGGGCTGTGACAGAGACAGTGGGGACACGCCACTGCCACCACTTGCAGCCACACACGGGGGTTGGCTTGCCCAGGCTACAATGGGGAACTTCCCGACTGGATGAAGTCTTAAACCAGAGAAGCCGGGGCTCTGCAGCCCCCCAGCAGGCTGAGCCAGCCGGGCACGGCGAGGGGCACAGAGAGGGGCCCGGTGAGGGGCACGATTTGCCAGGTCCATCAGGGCTGGACACTGGCCCTAGAATCACCGGTGAACAAACACGACAAGGGAAGCGGATCACGAGACATCAAAGCAGGGGGGCGATGAATATTTCATGTCCTGGCCTACATACAGCCCGGCTGTCCCCGCCCTGCGCTCCCGGGGGTCCCCCACAGCCCCTGAGCACAACAAAGGGGAGTTGCAGGCAGGCGGGGCCGCCCCGCCGGACCCCCCGCGTCCCCAGCTCTGCCCCGCCGGGCAGTGACACCCCCAGCCAGACCCACGGCTGACCTACCAGACCATGTGCATCCCGCTGGACCCACAGCCACCCCACCGACAACAAGCTCCAGACCGCCAGCATCTTTGCGGGGACCCGCAGCCAGCTCTCCGGGCTGCGGGCATCCCTCGCCGCCGGACCCACAGCTGCCCCACAGCAGCCTGGGCATCCTCGGCTGGACCCACCGCCTCCCTGCCAAGCTCCCAGCATCCCCGATCGGACCCACAACCAGCTCGCGGGACCGCGATCC
>VZRJ01003178.1:59011-75637 GCA_013397565.1 Ptilonorhynchus violaceus | reverse complement strand
GCCGCGCTGCTCGGGGCGCGTCGCCCCGCGGGTGAGGGGCCGGGGGTGCTCCTACCCGAGCTCAGCGCTGTTCGCCCCGGCGGGCTGTCCCGGTGTGGTACCTGGAAGCCGGAGCTGGTAGCAGAAAAGTGATTTTCAGGAGGCTGAAACCCGGCTGGGTCGCCGTTCGCTTTATTAAACAGCTCTAACACACGGCGAATTGCAGGGGAAATGCTGTGTTGTCAGGTTCCGTACCTTCCCATCCCCAGGAGGGACACCTCGCCTTCCCAGAGGGCTGCAAACCACGTTCCCCCTTCTCTGAAGTCAGAAGGAGGCAAAACTTCAGATGGAAAAGCAGGCAAAGATAAACCACGTCCTGGGCCTCCCTGGGAACCCGGGGAACTTCCTGGGGCCCTTTGGAGGCAGCACAGGCACCCAGTGGTATCTCTGCTGCGCTGGGGCATCTATCCCGTTCATGGGTTAACACCTCCCACCCTCGGTCGCCCTTGCGGCCGGTGCCGGCCTCCAAAACAAGGCAGCGTGGAGCTGTGGGTGTTCCAGGGGCGCCCAGTCCCCAGCGGGCAGCATCACCCTGTGCAGAGCTGGGAGAGGTGTGGGTGCCCCTGAGTCCTGCTCGGGCGGGTGGGCACACGGGAACAGTTCCAGCCATCCCTCCCCTTGATCCTCAGCACCTTCCCCTTTCAGCAGGAGGAGGAGGTGGGAAATGCCTGGTTTTCCCCGGCACAGAGCGGTGCCGGGGTGCACACACGGGCTCAGGGCTCGGCCGGGCGTCCCAATGCCTGCACCCAGACCGTCGGGGCTGCCCGACCAGCTCAGCGGCGCTGGCAGCTCTCCCACCTCCCCCACTGGCGATCCACTGAATGTTCCCTGTCACGTTTTTCTCCAAGAAGAAAGAGGGTGAAGCAGTCTACTGCTTAAACCCCCATTTGGCTCTTTCATCCGGCACACTCGGCTGCTGGCCAGCTCCACCTCTGCCATCCCTGCCCACCCCTCCGACCAACCCTGCAGCCACTCCGCGGGGGTTTTCCGAACCCCCCTTTACTCTGAGCAAGAACTGACACTTCAGAAACAATTTCGGAAGTTAACGAGTTTTAGAGAACTATGTGATGGAGTTTTTCTTTCTGTTTCCCACTCGCCCCCGCCTTTTGAGTTATTAAAAAAATATTTCCCATGACACTGGGGAAGGCGAATCCATGAGTCACCAGGAACAAGGAGTCATGCACGCGCCGATCCATCACCCCTGGCCAGCACATTGTGAGGGGCCCTTCCCTGGGAGGAGCTGCCGCTGATAAGGTCCCTCCAGCCGGGCAGGGGACGCTTTCCCTGTCGGCTCCCTCCCAGGGCCGGGCGAGGCCGGCCGGGCTCCCCGCACACCCGTGGCGTGTGTGGCTGGGGGGGGCAGCCCTACTTGCTCCTTGCCGGAGCATCCACCCACAGCCCGGTTTGCACCGAGGCTTTTTGGGGGTGTTAACTCTTAGCCCACCCTCTCTGCTATTCAGCCGGCATGGGGATGTGATGGGAAGGATTCTTCAGCCGATGTGGGATGAAGGAATTAACTGGGTAATGCGGGGCAGTCCCGGGTACTGCTCTGCTCACCCATACGGACGTACCGTAGGGAAAAGAGGGGGTCACACCAATGCCTGGGGAGCCCCACACCTTCTCCCTGCTGTGCCGCACGGGGACACAGGGACACTCCCCTGTCCCAGGAGCACCCACTCCGCGGGCCTGGAGCGCTGCCGGAGGGGAGAGCACCCTGGGGGAGCGGGGACCTGGCTCCGGCCCCGCGTGAGCTGGTGAGGATGACTCAGCCTCTACTGGATCCAGACCCAAATCTAAGATGCAATTATGACTTATAAATATTTGTATTTTGTTTTTCTCTTTTGCAATCAACCTCTTTTCTCCAGGCTGTCCTCCCAATCGGAGTTTCCATCTCTGGCGGTGCCGGCCCGTTGCTGGAAGGCAAACACCCACAGCACTGAGCCTTTCAACACGCCAGACCAAGTCCAAGACACAACCTCTCCTTCTTCTAAGATGATGCCAATGTGCAAATCTAAAATTACAAACACTGTCTAAACCCAGACTCTTATCTTTTGGGCTCAGATGCAGGAATGTGCCCTCACAGGACTGACATTAAACATGCAGCGCTGGTGATAATGCGATTTAAGACCATTTAAGTAACCCAGCACACCCCAGAGCACTCCTGGCTCAGCCATGGTGTCCTGAGCCTGATGGACACTCCCTGGCCACCCACTTCTCTTTGCCTCCTGCCTCACTCCAAATATTTATCTTTAAACAGACTGATGCACAATTTTTACTTTTCTAACCCAACCAGGGATTTCGGTCTCTTGTACGAAACTTATTTTCTTGATATGATTCTTCAGTTTTAAATAGCACTGATAAAACCCACCCCAGAGAGAGGAAGAGGATTACAGAAACTGAAAACCAGGTACTTTCAATCTGAACAAAAGTAGCACTGAGTATTTCCAGTGGCTTGGTTATTATAGGATGTCTTGAAATGAAATTTTAAAAAGAAATGAAGACACGCTCATGTACTTCTGTGTGTTCTTGCTGACCTTTACACAAGTTTCATCAGGAACAAGAATGAGAGTTACTGTGGGCAGACACTGTCACTCTCATGAGTAAGTCAGTAAGTACGTGGCTCCTTCCCCCTCCAGGTGTGCAGATCAAACTGCTCCACGGGGCTCCTGAAATCCTCCTGTGAGGTAAGAGGGTGCTTGTTGGGTCCAGTATTTGGTCTGAGCCCTGATCTCTCCAAAGTAACTGTGGATTTACAACAAAACATCTATTCATCTCCTGCCAGCTTTATTTTTAAGCATCCCCTTGGCACGCGTGAATAAGTTCTGTCTATTGGATTCTGTTCCTGAGGCTGCACTTTGTTCACTGCAAATTCCAAATATAGTTGCAGGAATTATTACTATTAATAATATAATGGCTGTGTTTGAGATGCTGGGCAGAGAGAGAGGCAGCCACGGCTCCTGCCCTGCGATTTGATGATCATTGAGGTTTACAGTGCTGCAAATAGTGTGTGTGTGATGGGAAATGATCAGCACCACCAGCCCTGTTAGGGAAGCTGCAGTTTCAAGCTCAGGAGCTGATTTACTAAGGGGGATTGACCAGAATAACCCCTGCAGTACGAGCCATTTGGCAATATTTCATGCTAGAAATGATGATTCTGGCTATTCTCTCCCACACTGAGCACCAGGGCTGCAGGACATGAGCAGCGATCGCCAGCATCCTGCAGATTATAGGATAAAAAGGGGCAGCTGAGAAGTTACCAGGAGGGCTCAGGACCTGTTGTGTCTCTCAGTGTGGTGACAATCTGCCATGCAAAAGGGGCCCTTAGCCCCAGCCAGGAAGTGTCATTGCAAAATTCCCTGGGGGAAAGGACTGCGGGGAAATCACTGACTCGGTGACATGCAAATATTTAATAAGGAGGCACCAAGTTCAACAGCTGTGGGCTGAAATTATCTGCATGGTCAATAAAGACACAACATTTCCTGTCAGGTTTCTGACTGATAAAATATGCTTCGATACAATCTGCATTAAATATCTTGGAAGGGCTCATTTGAGCAAAAATCTGACACGTTTTGCTTCTTGCCTCAGCTCAGCATAAAAGCCACACACAAGATGTTGGCACCTCTCAGCACGGAAATTCTGCTTTTTGGCCAGTCTTGGTATCCACAGAAAAGAGCAGTTCACAAAAACTCGAGGAAGCTCATCCAGATGAGATTTATAGCCCTGGTTCTGACTTGATTTGGTAGCAGAGCAGTAGAGGATGGCTGGCTGGTGCAGATCCCTGGTAGCCACATCCAGGTGACCCTGCCCCAGGGCTGTGACGTTCCCTCCCTGCCAGCACCCAGCTGCTTGCTGGCACGCCTGCAGCCTGAGCAAGCAGAGCCGGAGCAGACACGAGGGTGTTTCCCCTTAATCATCCAGTCTTGGTCCTTCGAGCGAGGGATGAGCTAAGGAGGCCGAAATGTGAATCTGAAAAGCTTAAACCATGACGTTTGGATCCGGGCTCAGTTTAAAGCAAGTTAAGTGAGGGGGAGGTAGGGACTAGAACTGGTTGCAGCCTCTCTCCAAATCTGCCCCTCCTGCCTAGGCCTGACACTGGGGGACATCTGCTTCAGCCACCAAAGGAGCCACTGCAGCAGCACAAGTATCTGTAATGTGGGAACCACAGCCATGAGGACCCCCTCCTGCACAGACCCCAGCAGCCGCAGTCCAGCCCTTTGGTTACAGCGTGGGCCCACCCAGCGATGGACAAGAGCTGCTCTTGGGGAGCTGGAGGGATGTGACCCCACAAACTCCACGCTGGCAGCATGGCTCCAGCAGAGCTCCTGCCTGTGCTGCCAGAACTGAGGCACAAATAACTGCAGAAAACGTCTGGAGCTGGTTCCTAGGGCAGCGGGAGTGGCTTTGCCTGCGAGAGCTTGCCTGTTGTACTCTGGACTTTGGCTCATGGCAAGGTGAATTTATAAGCTTGGGATGGCTTTTGCAGAAGCAGCAGCCAAAGGGAAGGCAGCAAGAACAAGCCTTGGAGCCAGGGACACCGGGGTTGTAGCTTGGGCAAGATATGAGACGTCTCAGGCCATTGCTGATGCCTTCCATGGCCCCAGTCCATGAACTGGGACTGGCTGAACTTGACACTTAGGGAGGTGGCAGCTCAGAGGCTGGGACAGCCTCTGGCAAGAAACATGGAGACATCCAGAGTACAGGTTTCACAAAAAAGGAATGCTGTGTAAATAGGACTTCTAGTAGGGCATGGTGCTAAGGACACAGCTCCTTGCCTGCAGCTGGAGAGAGGAAGAAGTGAGAGCCCTTCAACCCTTCCACCAGTTGGCAGCTGAGCTCTTCACGTACAAGAGACATCAGCCAGGCAACAGCTGTTTTCAAAAAGCAGTGCAGATGTGACCCAAAGCAGGTTTACCTTGTACCCACACCACAGCCAGAAGGAACCTGTCAGCCTCTGTGCTCCAGTCCCCCGCTCTATATTGCTGCATCCTCACCGGGACTGCGCTTTCCCAGGGCATGGCAAGCAGGGTGCAAGGGGTATCAAAGCCACACCGAGGCCTGCAGGCAGTAAATGAAACCAGGGAAGCTGCAGGAGGGAAGTGAGCACTGCGAGAGGTTTGGGATTGCACAAGACAAACCTTGCGTGTGCTGGCGAGGAGCAGGATCTGAGCGGGCGGTGGGGAGCACACGCAGCACCACAGCGCTCACTCATCACGAGCTCAGAAGTGTGGGGTGTGATGGGTTTGGCTCCTCGTGGCTCAGGGGGATGATGCGCTTGGCACAGCTGCCTGGGTATATCCAGGGCTCCCAAGGCAGGGAAAATTCCTTCCCCAGCAGTTACATCTGCTGGCTGAAAAAATCGTCACTGAAGATTACAAAGGGACACCCTTCTCCATCCTGGATGCTCCTCCACCTGTTCCTTCTTTGTATGTTCTTCCTTGATAACAGCAGGTGATGCCCATTGTCACTGGCAGGTAAGATGTGTCTGCAAGGACAGAACAACTGCAGTGGACATGAGTCTACAGGCTGGAAGCAACAAGAGGGGGCATGGGAGTGATTTACGGTGACAGAAAAGCCACAAACTGGGAGGAATCATCATGAAATGGGAAAATTGGCTGAATTTCAAGGGAGAGGCAGGACGCTGATTTCATTGCCCTGCAATTGCCAGTCCCAAGCAAGAGACATTTTGAGCAGCTACTGCACGGTGGCCTGGGTACCAAAAGCCAGAGAACACCCCCACCAACCACTGCTCAAAAGCCACAAACTGCCAGAGAAGAGCCGGACCTTGGACCTGCAGTGACTGTCAACTGGAGAAAGAATGCAAACATTGATTACAGCCCACGTCTGTGGACAGGGAGAAAGGGAATGCTTCCCAACCAAATCATCCCTCCTCGCTGCATGAGGAAGAGGAGGGTCAGTTCCCTTCCCAATGCCAAAGCCAGCAATCAAGCTAATCATCAAACAGGCAGCAGTGCTCTGTACTCCAGCACTCTCCATTCATCATCCCATTTCCTCACTGCAGTCAGTCTCTGATGCCTCATGAGATTAATAAACAAACAACTAAATCAATACAGTCATCTCAATCCCTGCAGGCCACAGGCTGTGAACAACACAACTTCTGCCTGAAAGAAGTATCAGTGTGGAAGAGATGCTCCCAGGAGAGAAGTCCAGCACCCCAGCTCTCAGCTGTCCAAAAATTAACACACAAGTGAAGGGGAATGGTTCAGCATTGAACCATTTCCCTGGGAAACAAGAGATACTGAGCAGGTCCTCCCCTCCTACAGCTTCCTTATCCTCTCCTCAAGCATCGCCAGATAGCTTGACCCTCCCTAAACCCAGGCACTGAAGAAATATTTTCATCTTTCATGACAGGAATCTGAGCTTATTGACTCAACGAGGGGGCTGCTCTGCAAAACATCAGTGCCCTGATGGGGCTGACGGCCTCGGGCTCTTCAGTCTTGTTGGTGGGGAACCTCACCAGAATCCCTCTGAAGCAGAGAGACGCATGTGTATGAGAATGAAAGTAAATTAGGTCTGAACAAGATTAACAGGGATTTAATTGAACTATGTGAACTGGAACTCCAGTCACGAGTTACTTATTAGCCCATCTCAAGGGATTGTGCCGCTGGCATTGGGGGAGCACAAGGATGCATTGTGAGCATGGGACAGCTCCAAGGGGACAGCAATGGCCACAGCTGTCGAGATGTGCGTGGCCAGAGAGGAAGAGCTGCTTGAACAGGATCAAAAATGGAGCAAAGAACTCCCAGCCATGTTTCTTCAGAGCTGAGGCATGTCCTGCTGAGGGACAGGAACTCCGTGACACATTGGCAAAGGAAATCCAGCCCTTAGCCAGCTTTGGATGGCAGAGCAAGGTGGGGCTGCAGAGGTGCTGCCTACTGGCAGGTACCTGGAGACAGACCTTTGAAAACCTCCCCTTCAATAAAATTGACTTAATGAGGTCTTCAGCTCCCTTTGGGATGTTAATTACAAAACAGCCTGGAGAAAAGTGCTTAGGAATTAAAGGAGTCACCGCACAAGTCCTCCTCTCTGTTTTGGTTTTCTGGCGAGAGAACTCAGAGACACTTGCCAGAACTTGGCTACCAAGAACCATCAGACACTTGCCAGAGCTTGGCTACTGCGTTGGTCTCACTGCAGCCAAGAAGAGCCACCAGACAGCTCCATTCTCCAGCAATGCAAACCTGAGCTCCAGCCACACACCGAGGGGCTCCTGAAAATCCCTATTACCAGCCTACTGCATCCCCATCTAATCCCCTGCTTGCATTATTAACAAATGATGCCTTTATTACGGCTACCTTCGTGGGGGCTCTCAGAGCCAAAACCCTCTCATGAGAGGCAAATTGATTTAGTCACTGCACTGTTCCTTCCTTCCTTCCAGGAAGGTGAAACTGTGTTGGGAGATAGCTGGGTACTTCCCAGTCAAGCACAGATACAGATGCCTGACAGTATTAACGAACCAATTTCTCACAGATTAAAGGATCTGAAACGATTTCCCTTAATGGATCATTTTAATGAATAGGTTATTTATGTCCCTGTGTTCCTATAGTCTGGGAGTTCTGACAGCTTTCACAGTGAATGTGAGGGAAGAGGCAGCACAACTTTAAACACAGATTTCTTTTTAAACAAAGATTCTGATTGCATTTATTACACATTTCCAGAGAAACTAAAATACATGGGTTATTGGTAATCTCTACATAGTCTAAGTTCAGCAAACAAGAGCATTCCAATAGGTATAAAGCTGTTAGGAACAGACTGGGGAATTTATCTGAATCCCTCTTCCCCCCAGCAAAACCAAACCCCAATATCCATGATTTCTACTGAGCAATGAGTGAGCCAGCCTGCAAACAGCTGGATGTAGACATTGATGTAGTAGCTGCTATTTCAGGTAACAGCCACACAGTGCCCACTGCTTACTGCTTCTGAGCTGTAAAAGTGATTCTGTATTTTGGATAATGTGTGCTGTGACTCCATTAAAGCATTAACCCCCTGCTTTAGGCAACCTGCAGAAAGCTGGAGTTTATGTAAACCCATCCTCACATATTAGAATGGAAGGAGGGATCTGCAGTACCTACCCAGGGCAGTGGCAATGCTTTTCTTCGCCCTGTAGATCAGAGACAGAGCACAGGTCCATCATGGAAACTCATGGCCCAACACTGTTCTTTGTTATTTGTGTGGGAAATTTTTGTAATATTTCTTTGTACTGAGAACTCAAAGCAACTTCAGAGCGATTTGTTCTGTCGTCCTGGTATTGTCTTCATGTAGCTCAAAACAAAAAAAAAATTAAAAAAACCCTGCAGAATTTAAAGCAGAACTCCAAGCTGGATTTCAAGAAGTGCAACTTGGTGTCAGTGTTCTGGCTAAGAGAAGCAAAAAGCCTGGAGCAGGGAAGTCAGAGTCACACTGGTACTGGGATCCACCTGTCACCCCCACCAAAAGCAGGAGTGAGCAGACAACGTGGCTGCTCTCAACACTGGTGCTTCCTGTAAACGTGTTGTTCGGTGTTAAAGAACACACACCTGGGCTCACAAGGCATTTGTGACTCGAGGATGGGAGCCTGTGTATGCAAAGAGGATCAGAGACTTGCAGCCCTGCCAGAGAGAACCCTTCCTTCAAAGCCGCTCTGAACCCTGGGTGCGCCTCAGAGAGCAGGTTCTCCTCCCATTGACTCATTCCTGATCAAACAAACCAAGATGTGAGCTGGCATCAGGAAGCTCGAGCTGCCCTACAGAGACTCCGTGGCTACGTCACCACCTATCTCCTTCCAGTCCTGTCTAGCCATATTTAAATCCAATACTGGATTGTCCCTGGGCCTGGAGAGCCACAGCCTGAAGGAACACAGTGTCTGTGTCTCCTGCCACACAGTCATGATACACAGCCAGCCTGCCACCCCTTGGATCTTAAAATACCCCATCTCCTCAGGCTGAGAACATATTTACCCTCAGGAAGAATTCAGCCAGAGGAGATGGAGCAGACTGTGGCAGGGAAGGCTCGGAGGGGATTTGCAAGTGCAATGAACCCCAGCTGTGTTGAAAGAGGGGCCATGGTCAGGGATCAGCCAGCTGGCAGGAGGGTTTACCCATGGCACAGCGAGGCAGTGCTGGCTGATACACCACCAATGCACCATTCCCACACTCCCACCTCAGCAGCTTTTCTCCAACAAGCAGTGCCCGGTTTTCCCAACTTTCCAAGTGCAACTCCACTAGCACAGGCATTAAATTCTCCACCTTCCCAAATCAAATAGTTTCCTGATTCCTGTAGTCATTGCAATCCCCACCACAGCCCCAGTTCCCTGAAATGTGCCTGCTTTCAAAGGTGGGAATAGAAAGGAAGAGTGCATGGGTGGGGAACAAGAGGCAGCGACGCTGGGGAAATGAAAGCTTTCATCTCCAGTAGTCTGGAATCTGGTGAGTTATTACCTAAAGAATTAAAGAATATGACAAAGACATTATGATTAAGCCATAAAATGCAGCTATGTATTTCAGACTAGATGACAACAGAGATGAATACAAAGCTGTGTAGTGTGGTATCCTTGATCCATTTGATCCCTCTGCCTTCAAAAAACACAACACAAACCGGTATCCAAAGTAGCAAACTCATGTTCCACTTTCCACAGGGACTTTACTACAAATCCCAGCCAGCGTGGAGGAGCCAGGACAACAGGCCTCTCTACCCCTTAGAACTGAAAGAAGTCATTTTAATGGTGACTGACACATTAATCATGTCAAATGAAGTCCTGGATATGTGAAGTCGTCTTTGCTTGCAAGGAATCTATGGCAGAACCCCAACCCTTCCACTCTTCTAAGTTCCTTCTCCCTTGCCCCTGTAAAGCAAAACATGGCAATGCCAGAAAACCATTTAACAGAGTTAGTTGCCTTTGATGTTGTCTCTGAGGAAGTGTGATTACAGGTGATTATTTGGTCTTTGGAGGCTCATCGGTCACACCTCTATCGTTTCTTTTTGGTTTCCTTCTTGGGTTTCTTGCTCATCTGTGGAGCAGTTGCCTTTGGCTTCTTCACTGTCTCTGAATTCTTCGGCTCAAAACTGTCCGAGTCCTACAAGAATCAATTAAGAAACAGTCAGTAACTGTGTTTTTACCATTTGCTGACAGGTTGCTTTGGGGATTTGAGCATAAAAGCCACAGAAAACAACTGCTGGGCATCTCTGTTGGAACACATTGATGTCAAACGGAGGCCACATTTAATGAGACTCAAGCAGCATCATCTCTGCTCCTTTTTCACGTGTTTTTTGATGAGTGTGAGTTTCTGCACAGAAACAGCTTGTTACCAGAGATGCCATTAAAAGCTTAAGTATCTAAAACAGCCTTTGGAGAAGAAAAACTTCGAAGGCAAGAAGAAAATCAACACTAAATGAAAACTATTTGAATTAGGAAAAGATAACATATTATCACCAGGATGCATGGAAATAGTCAGCAGGCATTTCTGCCAAACATTAATCATTAACATGTGCAAGACAAAAAAATATTCCCCAAAGCAGCAGTAAGAATATAAAGTTCAGAGGCTCTAAACCCAACTCAAAATCCAGGGAGGGAATTGCAGGCAAAGCTTTCTTCACCTGGACCAACAAAATACTTAGATATATGTTGCTTATTTCCTTCAGAGAAGATGAGAGATAATATTGCAGCCATGGGAAATAAAGTCTACTTATCTTGTGAAAACACAAGGGAACAGCGCCAGTCTCCTCTGAGAAAGCACACACATGCAGATTGCCTTCTTTCATTAAATGCATTTGAGTATAAATATTGCTGTAGCATCTTGGGTTCTCTCAGCCTGAGTGTGCCAACTGGAAAAGGACACACAAAAAATGGCTGAGCAAGACGTGCGAGTTTAAGGCTCCCGAGCCAGCGCTCCAGATAATGGAGGGGGAGGCAGCATCTGACAGTGTCCTTTTAATCAAAGGGCTTGGTTCAAACGTCTCTCAAGTTACTGGGCTATTACATCTCACATCTGTGTGGCTTTCCAAGGAAGGAGGCTTGGCTGGCTTTCCAAAGGCTGTGATCAGTGCACGGGGAGCTGGCAGGCTCTGGGGAGATGGTTGTTACTCAGGGAAGCAGAGTGCAGCTGCCATAACGTGAACACTGCTGCCTTCTAATGTCCAAACTAAGGCAGACTTCAAAGTCTGAGGCCTGCAAGACAGCCAAGTTCCTCAATATCCTACCCAGACTCAAGCATCATTCCCAAGATCTGGAGGGGAAGCCTGGGGTGTTTAGGGCCTTGTAAACCAGTCATATGGACAGCACATCAAGAGGACAGTTTATATATGGAGAAAATAAAAACTAGAGCATACAAACATCAAGGCATGCTACAAATGTAAGCAGTAAAAGGTCCTTGAGCTTTATCATTTTAATTGGAGGCTGGTCTCCAATTTCCCACTCCAAACCAAAGCTCTGAGTCTTTTCAGCTTTCAAGAATGGAGTTACTTGGTATTTTTCAAAAATTTATTGGGAAAACCACGGACTCTGACAGATGGCAGCTGGTGGCTGCAGAATAACAGTGCAAAGATTGGACTTGATGATCTTCGAGGTCTTTTCCAACCTTAATGATTCTAAGATTCTAAGACTTGCAATGCCACTGCACTGCATCCAGCAACTGCCTGTTCATTTTCTAGCTGGGAGCTACAGCTCCCGTGGCAGGATGAGCAGGAGGGAGCATGACCCATGGCAGGACAGCATCACATCACACCAGCAGTTAAAGGTGAAAAAGTTGGGTCATGAACTGTATCCTTCACACTGTACCTCACCCTGAGCCATTCTCTTCCCCCAGTAGGCTGGTAATTTCCATGCTTCCTCTGCACAGGAGGGAGCAAACTACTTGGTAATAAAGAGTCTCAAAACAAAACTCCCCAAGCTGAGTTGTTACTGAAAATACACCATATGCCTTTGGACAAAATTGTTTCAAAGCACCAAACCTGCACCCTGATCACCAGAACTGAAATACCTGTCCCCAGCACCACAGGCACTGCCAAGGACATGGAGCTCTTATCAAAAAAGCAAGAGATGCAGGACATCCCTCAATTTGGAGGAACCAGAGTCCTGTAGCTCACCTCAGCCTTTCCTTTTCACCTTCTCCTGTGCCAACTGCATCAAAGGACCCTGTGGCACCAGACAGGGTGCCAGTACTGAAAACTGCTTTCCTCACCTTTAGGATATACTAAAAATTTCACCAGCATCTTATTTCCTTAAATCACACACGAACTAGAGCCCAGAGCCATTTCCTGAAAGGCAGGTCCTGCAAACGGGATGCCCTGCCTGGCAATGAATGAAGCAAATCAGCAGCAGGATGACAATACGAATTGGGACAAAGCCTTCTGGTGCAGCCAGAACAGCACATGCATTTAGGACCTTGTCAGTGTTTCAGGCTGCTTTCTTCACTAACATTCAGAGGGACCCTGGCTCAGGTATTTGTTCCTGACTTTCCTATCTGGTGGTAAATCACAAGACAAAAGCTGGAGTTGGGAAAGCCAGAGGGAAGGAAAGAGAATGAACAACGAAACTGTCATCAATCCCAGGGGTAGCTGTGTCTCCATTAGCTACTCAACATCCCCTCCCATCCTGTTTTCTCTGACTCTGCCCATCTGTATCAACATTAAAGAGCACTACTTACTGTCTTGTGGGACTTTGACACGGGCAGGATTATGGCGAGCACGCAGATGAGCTGGAAAATGGCTCCAAAGAAGAGTCCGTAGCGTAGCACATTCTCCATGAACGTGGGCTCAGGGATTTCAGGTGGGGAGAAATCCAGCTCTGCAGCCATTGTGAGTGCACCCTTCTCCTGTGCTGCTCTCAAGAAGACTGGTTACTGCAAGGGGGAAAATACAGAGCAATTTTTTGTATCATGCTTTCTGGCATTCGCTTTCCATTATCCAAAAATGAGAGACTCCCTCATGCAGTTTTGAAGATATTCCTGATCTACAGAAGCAACAAAAATGCAAATGAAAGTTGTCTTTAATTTGGATGTTTGTCTTTTATCACCTGCCTACAAAAATAGTCCTCAAATGCTGGTATTAGGCAATTTGCAGGTGAGTGGCAGACAAACAAAATACGAAAAATATTCATGAAACCATATGGGAAAAGCAAGAATACACTTCTTCCTGAAGCTGATCATGCTTGCAAAGTAATTATTAATAATTTTTACTTACATTGTCTATGTGGTCACAGCCTTGCTGTTTTAGATGCTGTACAAACCCAACTACTTAAACAAACCACTCAGAAGTAGAGATGTTGGAGACAGAGGAATGAGTTATGTGTATAAATTTAAGCGTGGCTTTAGTGGCTGGTTACTCTAAGCCCCACATATCCTGCAACAGTCACACAGGTAGTTTGTGGCAGAGTTAAATATTGATCTCCTGGGTCCCAAGCTTCTCAGCCATGAGACCATCCTTCCTTCCTCCCTTTATCTTTTGCTGATGGAGTTGTCAATTCATTCTATGAATGACTAATGGCTTTTTACAACGAGGGAGAACTCTCCTGCCAGAACTGCTGGAGTACGCCACAGGAAGTCCCCAAAGGGAAATCCAATTAGTCTGAGATGCCATCACACTCAGCTGTGATTACTGCCCTACTGGGTTTTCCTGACCTGGACGATCCCAGCGTGCATTCCCTGGATCAGCACTGCTCACTGACACTTGCAATTCTCTCCATCACTAAAGATGGAGTGTGAGCGATGCTGCACACACACTTCAGCTGAGTTTGCCTCCTAGAAATTATCTCCAAAGCAGGCTCTGCATTTCTCAGGCTGGGAGGAGATTGCCACAATCTGCAGGTGTGACCCAGTCCAGAGGGACAGTAAACTTGGAGTATAATTCCAGCAAAGCAATTGTTGATAAATTTGAGAATCAATCAACAACTCAATGCCATTGCATGAGAGGCAAATATCACTTGGTGACATACTAAAAAGAGAGGTATATAAACTACAAGAAATAATTATTTGTTTTCATTCAGCTGAAGTACAGAACATTATTTTGAATTTTAAAAGACAGGAAAACAACTGCACAGACTCCCAACGTCACAGACTGCTAGACTCTGGAATAGAGAGACTGTGGAACCCCTGCCACTGGCGATTCAGAGGAGGAGATCAGACAAGCACTGGTCTGGGATGGGGTGTGGCTATATATAACTGTGCCTTTGAACCAGGAGATAAGAATAGGTGACCTTTCGAGGTCCCATCCAGGTCTGTACTTCAGTGAAAGAAATCTTTCAAATTCTGATTAAAACTCAGTCAGCAAGAGCTGTGTGGGACCTGCACATGAAGTCAGAAGACACAGCCAGTCCCAGTGCAGACTCAAAGGCAGCACAAAGGCGTGAACAAAGCCTGCATACATGTGGCTCACCCCCAAATGCTTTTACCTTTTAAAACACCCCCTCCCCCAATCCACTAAGGCAGCAGTTCCTAAGCAAGAAATAGTATCACCTCTGAGTTACATTTTTCTCATCCTTATTTATCTGGATATCTTTTGAAAACATTATTCTTGCCCATCCCTGTCCTCAAACACAGCAGGAAGGGATGTTGCTTCATTCCTCACCTGGAGTTTTCTCAGGACAAAGTCCTACTGATAATCCTGATNAGCAAGAGCTGTGTGGGACCTGCACATGAAGTCAGAAGACACAGTGGCCCATGCAGGCACAGCCAGTCCCAGTGCAGACCCAAAGGCAGCACAAAGGTGTGAACAAAGACTGCATACATGTGGCTCACCCCCAAATGCTTTTACCTTTTAAAACACCCCCTCCCCCAATCCACTAAGGCAGCAGTTCCTAAGCAAGAAATAGTATCACCTCTGAGTTACATTTTTCTCATCCTTATTTATCTGGATATCTTTTGAAAACATTATTCTTGCCCATCCCTGTCCTCAAACACAGCAGGAAGGGATGTTGCTTCATTCCTCACCTGGAGTTTTCTCAGGACAAAGTCCTACTGATAATCCTGATTCACACACCTGAAACACAACACAGAGATAAACCAGAAAAGGAAACAGATACCATGCAAACAAAAAATCTCCATCCTCATCTTCTGCAACTCTCTCCTCATTTCCCTTTTCCTACCTCACCTTCCTTGAGGGCATTAGTAATTCTCTAACAACTCCCAGGTGACATGGCCAGCACCAAGAGCTCTCTCACAGGCCGGTAGCAGCTGCCACCACCATTTGAAGCAGCACCCCACGAAATGTGCTCAGAGCAGACCTGACATTGTGCTCCAACTAATTACAGCAGAGCATCCTTGGTTACACAGGCGATTCGCACTTGGACCGTTGGTTTTCCTGCCATCAGTGGAGCTCAACTCTTACCAAAATGCCTCCATTTTAAACAACTCCTGTGGTTCACATGATGCCCAAAACTGCTGCCTCATACCTAAGCCAACAGGTCCCTGGATAATGGAGTCTTCCTCCCTGTTCCCAAGCAGCTCAGTTTCACCACTTTTTTTTTGGATAACATCTCTTCTCCTCCACAGGTTGTCAACTCCCTTTTTCCTCAGATCACCTTACCATGACCACACTTAAAGCAACTGTTCTTAAATTGCATTTAAAGATCAATACTCCTATTTCAGACCCTGAGAGGAAGCTTCCTCCAACCCCTCCAGCTTATTCATGTGCTCTAACAGCCAATGAATAAGCTGGAAGAGAGGAAAGATCCCTCCTCTCCCCACATGCCTGGCCATCTCACTGGAATACATGAGAAATTGGTCACTAATGGTTGCACTGTCCTACAGGAACTGATTTTTACTATTTAAAAATATCCAGTCCTGCCTTTATTAGGGTTTTACAGCAGGACTTAGTCCTGCAGCAAAGCCAGAGCTGGGCCACAGAACCAGCCAGGGGCTCCTCGGGGCTGCAGCTCCTGCCTTGCTCAGTGACAGCACCGAAGAGGACGTGGCTGTTCCCATGGCACAGGACCAGGCCCTGTGTGAATAACCAATGTATTTCCAGGATCAGGGCCATGCACCAGCCAGGACACACTCCAACCTTTATTCTCGCTGTGCTGAGTTTCCCAACTGACATCTTCAAGATCTGGCATTATTTATATAATTAGCACAGGACAAACCGTGGGAACAGCTCAGGTAATATAAATTGGCTTCTTGGGCTGAAAATAAAGCACAACGAAAGATGCCGTCAAAGAATGAGGCAAAAAAGCTCAGGTTGTAATTTTTAAACGGCCTAGCAGGTGGCGGGATGGAGCCTGGGCAATTCCTGCTGGCTATTCCTATCCGCACCGCGGAATCCATGGCCAGCAGCGCGGCCGAAGAGCCCAGCTGCGGGATAAGGGCCCGGGGCTCCTCCGGGGGCTCTCCCGGCTTCTCCACCCGCCTCCCGGGGCCCGGGGCGGTGCTGAAGCCACCGCCGTCCCTCCCAGGCGACCCTTGCCCGCAGAACCCCGGCCACGGCCGCCCACGGCCCCGCTCACCACCCGCTCGGCTCCGGCCCGCGCCGCCCCGGAACCGCTTCCCGCCCGCTGGAACTGCTTCCGGCCCGGCCCTGGCAACGCGCCGCTCCCGGCGACCAGCCCCCGGCAACCGCCCCACAACCATCCCCGGCCGCTGCCCCAGCATCCGCCCCACCACCACC
>VZRJ01003178.1:21209-58645 GCA_013397565.1 Ptilonorhynchus violaceus | reverse complement strand
CCGCCCCAGCAACCATCCCTAGCAACCATCCCAGTAATCACCCCTAGCAACTGCCCCAGCAACCATATCTAGCAACAACCCTTACCAACCATCCCTAGCAAATGCCCCTGGCAACCACCCCAGCAACCATCCCTAGCAACTGCCCCAGCACCCATCCCTAGCACCCATCCCTAGCACCCATCCCTAGCAACCATCCCAGCATCTGCCCCAGCAACCATCCCTAGTACCCATCCCTAGCAACTGCCCCAGCACCTGCCCCAGCATCTGCCCATGGCACTGCATTGCTAAAGGTGGCCTAAGGGCGGTTTGGGGCCTGGGGGACCTGGAGGAGCAGGATGATTTGGGATCTGAATGCCATGTTCCTCCAAAAAAGCCCCTGAGGCTGCTCAGCTTCCCGTGCTGTGGGCAGTGGGAGCCTGTGGGTGCCAACCCCCCGGTGGGTCACAGAATCACGGAATCAGTGAGGTTGGAAAAGGCCTCTGAGATCACTGAGTCCAACCTAAGACCCAACACACCGTGTCAGACCAGAGCACTGAGTGCCACATCCAGTCGTTCCTTAAACACCTCTAGGGATGGCGACTCCACCAGCTCTCTGGGCAGCCCATTCCGATGTCTAATCACCCTTTGTGTGAAGAAATTCCTCCTAATGTCCAACCTAAACCTCCCCTGATGTAGCTTAAGACTGTGTCCGTTTGTCCTGCCTGGGTCTCTGTGGCTAAAGCACCCCAGGCCTTTACACCTCAGGGTTAATGTGCTCACCCCCTAAATCCATGTGAATGTTTTCATCCCACCATCAATAACGTGGCCTTTCAGTCCTGGTGGGTTTCTCTTTATCCACAAGGTTTTCACTGCTCTCTTGATGTACTCCGGCAGCAACAATTAAGTTGTGCTTCTGGCTTTGCTCTTGACAGAGATTTTATTTTTATTTTTAATGCCCCATACATTGGACGTGTCTCAATAAGATGACCCACAAAGGGAAAAATGGCTTGGGCTCTGTTTTGCTTGTTTGTGGTATTTAAAGAATCTGATTTGTTTTGCCCTTTTTCTAACACTAAACTATCAGAAGTGCCAGGCTGGTTTTACTGCAGAGCTTTATTACCAGAGAGCCTAAATACTTTGTGGAAAACCTAATCAGTTACTTATCTACTGAGGGAGTAAGGTATGACATTTGTAATAAAGGGATTTTCTAGGCTGTTACCAAGCATTTGAATTAAATGGATATTAATGATAACAATTTCAAAGATTTTCAGCAATTGGATTAGAAATTGTTCATGTTTTTTAGTGAAGACTTTACAGAGAGCTGGAGAATGCTGCTGAATGAGTGGCAGAAGTCAGAGACACTTGCACACAGAAACTCTTCTGGCATTAAAATCCTAAGAGAAAATTACTCTTAAATAGAGCTTTCCCTGCCCCTGAGAAGTGGCTAAGGGATAATGCCAGAGCTCAGGAAAGCAGTAAATTCTGCCCTTTCACCCTTTCGGCTCCCAAACACTGACTATTCAGGATGAAAAAACACTGAGGAGGAAGAAATAACTCTTGAAAATGTCAGGAGAGATCTTATCAGAATGGATTAACAGACAGATTAAATTCTTCCCAGTACTACCAGTACACTGAACATGCTGGTGCTGCTGTTCACACACACCTTGTCCCGGGCTCTGATCCTCGCAGTTGGAGTTTGCAGGCAAAGAGGAAAAACACTCATGGATTGCAACCGATGCTGTATCTTTTATCCCTTTTCTTCTCTCCCCAACAGAAATGGCACTACTCGTTCCAAGGAGAAATAGGCAGGTGACATGTGCAGCTTTCATGCAGGTCCTGCCTCTCCTCTTCCCCTTTATTCCACCCCAAGGCCTCCAAACCCTCCATGGCCAGGTCAGGAGTGCCCCAGCGTGGGAGCCACAAGCAGGTGGTGCCCTCAGCCCACTGTGGCTCCGTGCCTTCCCCAGCACCACACTGACCCACTCCTTGCACCTGACTGTGAAATTACACAGGAAGCTATTTATAAAAAAAAAAAAAAAAGAGGGAAGATTTTTTCAAAGTTTACCAGATGTGGGTGGATTTCAAAGCTAAAACCGATTCAACAAGTGGACATGGCAATTTTGTCAGTGCTCAGTTCTATATAGAGACAATGCTCAGGCAAGAAGTCTTTCTCCAAATAATTCTTGGCTTTTTTCAGTCTGTTCTATGTTTCTCCTTTGGTTTGCATTGTGGTATTTCCTGCATGTCTTAGCAGTGAGGCCTCTCTATTACCACTCACTGTACGTGTGATGCTTGTGCTCCAAGGTCTTGTCATCCTCAGGTTGCACATTAGTATTCAGCCAGGAAAAAAAAATTACTAACAACTGCTTTCATTTATCATCCCTCACTGGAAACACAGCCTTCCTCATTCCCTCTTCACAGACCACATTTTACTTCCTTGATGCCAGTAACATCTCACTCATATTCTGGTTTTTATCAGAGCCTTTTCAAAGGATTTGAAGCTGCCTCTCCCTGTTCACTGATTCTGGCTGTAACATGCTGTGTAACCTTCCAGCCAAGGCTCTTTTCCAAACTGAAATGAGAGTGGTAAGACCAAAGATGAGCTCCTTAATTACTGACATGCACTGCTGGCATCTCAGCTCTGTCTGCCAGGGTTGGAAGAGGAAGGAGATGGTACTTAGAGAGCCAGAAATTCAGGAATCAGTAACTCTGAAGCCTACAGCTGAGTGTAACGTGCTGACGCCTGGCTGAAACTCTTGGCAGTTCACTTGGGCGATGCTGAAACGCTCCAGAGCTCTGCTAGGAAATAAACAGAGCCAGACAGGTACAGGCTCTATAAATGGATCCCACCTGCAGAGCCCATTGGGCCTCCTGACAGATGCACATCTCACAGGCTGCTGCCATTTGCTCTATTGTACAGGCTCAGGGATAGTTAATGTTTGAAGATTAAGTAGGCTTTTCAAGCAGGCTTTTAACACCGTGAAACAGTCGTTTCCAACAGCAGTTCTTGCACATTTTGAATTTCTGATTTATTTTGTCTATTTTTAATCTGATCCCCTGCTTCAGACTCATTCTCAGAGTGCAAACAGTGCTCTCATTCAGAGTGTCTCCTTCCTTGAGATTATTTTGATAAATGTTTGTATTCGGCTTCCTACCAACTCAAATTCCTCAAGGGGAAATTCTCCCCAGGAAATCTATTGATGTTCAAAGGATTGAGTCTGGAGGATCTGAAGATCCAAGTCTCAGCACTTTATCCTTCCAAGAAGAAGAAACCAAGTCTCATATGATTTTCTAATGTCAAGTCTCACCACACCTGCTGGATTGAAGTTTTGAGTTTTCTGTTTCTTCTTTAGAAGGAACTGGCAGCACAGGCTAAATCTTGTCTTTCTTGTCTCATTTTAGTTTGTGTGCCTTGCACAGAAATGACTGAATTTTTACAAAGAACTTAGAAAGTTACTGTGAACACAGCAGTAATGAAAACTATAATTAAATGATTATGAACTTACTATAATGTGCCTGAGTTCTGCCACTTGGGATAAGACACTTAAACCAAAGTGGGTTCTATCCTACCTCACTGATGGCAAACCCAGGCAAAACTCCTTAACTTTTAGTCTTAGACAGTTCTGTTTAATTTACCATTAGGGCATTTGCCACAATTTAGTCATCACCCCATCTCTCAAGTAAAAGCAAACCAGAGGGAACAGCTGTGTGAGGCTGTCCCGGGAGTGGTGGGGGCTGGAGAAGCTGGGGACCAACAGCCACCATCTGTGCCATTTTGGAGAAGTGCAGGAAAGCTTTCGACAGCTGAGAACACAGGACAGTTTTTGCCATTTGATGAGTTACTTCTGACTGTCATTAGTTCCAACCCCACTAGGTGAGCAGGACCATTTCACACGCTGTTCAGCTTAGCTGAAGCTGTTATGTTGTGCACCCAGAACAGACAGGGGTGATTTTTTAAAGCATGGCATGGAGACTGGGGGAGGTAAAGCTAAGAGGAAATCAATACTTGGGAAATTGCTTCAGGATCCTAACTCTGTGTTCTTTGTCAGCGAAGGATTGGCACTGAAATAAGAGTAGCTGGCATGTGCTCCACGCAAGGACCGTGGGGAGCGTAGGTTTGCTTGGATATGACTCTGAAATCCAGCTGTTCCAGCTGCAGAAAATACCTGTGGCAGCTGATACGTGGCCATAGATTCCATCAAGCTTGCATTGCTGTAGGCTTGGGTTTGGAGGACAGAGTTGCCCACTGCTCGTTGCTAACATGATGATCTATAGGAGGTAATGAGTGTTACACACCTCCAGTTTGGGAGCCAGCGGATGCTGACAGCACTCCCTGTGGTAGGGAGGAGAGATGGGGAGAAACTGGGAAGGTTCTCAGGACAAACCAAGAGATAATCTAAAGAGAAAAGCTGTTTATTTTGCAAATCAAGTTTGTCATCTATTGATCCAAATTATTATTGATACTACCCCTAAGGTGAAGTTCCCGTGAGGAATGTTGTCACATAGCCAGTACATTTAGACTTTGAACACCACTGATAGTCCCAGAGCAGCTCTGGGGCTGTGAGGAGCACAGAACTGCAGCCAGAGACCCCCTTGGCATGTGCAGGGGGCACCAGCTCTGTGTGACTGCCCTACTGAAAAATGACCATGAGAACAGAGACCACAGCTGCCAGCTCACATCCACGCTGCAGCACCCACATGGATGGATGCAAAACCGGCTCCAAACAGCTCCAGATCCTATCACAGTCCATAGCATCTTCACCCAGGGATGTCAGGAGCCAGAGCACCCACGGTGGGACTCATGCCAAGGCTGAGCTGCTGGCAGCAGTGGAGATCACAGACATTTCAGCTGCATGAGCCAGAGGGAGAGCCCGCGGAGCCTGGTGGAGGAGCTCCACAAATGACCCTTCTGGGTCCTGGGAAGACAAGAAGGTTTTGACTGAAGCTGGGACAGGAAATCCCAGGGACAGAAAAGCTGCTCTATTTATGCTATTGCAGAACTCCTAAGCTGGATACACCCAACATAGCCTGGAGGGTTTTTAGAAATTACTGCTGCCTCCCGCAATTAATCTGAAATCATAAAGAGAGCTTCTGGTTGTGAGTCTTGCTGGGTCCAGCTGTGCATGACAGGAACCCAATCCAGGCAGCACAGGGAAACCCTTGGGATGATGGAGCTTTATATTGCCTTCTGTGAAAGCAGCTCACTTGAAGAATGAACACAGATCACAGCCCTCCTAACCCAAGCTGGGCAGCAGGCAGCTATAACCAAATCAGTTATAGACTGATTCTCCTTGATCTACTGATTCTCCTTGATCTGAGAAATATTGCCTGGTATCATACAGCAGCTCTGTGTAAGGCATGGGGCCAGGTGGATGGAAAATCGGCTCAAGACCAGGCTACAAGATAATACCTTGAAATAGCTTTGGCTCTTGACTGGTTTAACAACGTGTCCTGATTCATCTTTTCAGCCAGTGCAGCACCAAGACAGTGGAAGAAAAATAAGTCATGCTGAAAAATTAGTGCAACCGGCCTCACACATGAGAGAACATGAACATGTTTCAAAGAAGCAAACAAAAACCCCTTTCTAGTTTGCAGGGACTGCATGCATCTGTGTGCACCAGGATAAGGATTTTGGAAAACCTGTTCTGTACTACCCAGGAACCCCTTTCTCCAGCATCTCCAGTGGATGACACAGACGATATACCAGCCTGATTTGCACAGCAGAACCTCCCCTCATGAACAGTCGGGCACCATTTCCTTTTACAGCTGGAGGAAGGGGGTAGCTCTTGCTTCTCTTCACATTGTTGTTCTGTTTCTGGGTTCCACTAGATGGGCCCTGGTCAGATGCTCAGTCCCGGGCCAGCTCAAGCTCCTGTTTGTTCAATGCTTTTTCATTATTTGTTTAGCCTAGCCCAGAGTTGATACCAAAGGAAATGTGAGCCCTTGGAGTACTCACAGCAGGGAGAGCCCAAAGGCGTCAGGGCACATCTGTCCAGGAACAGAGCGACTGTTCTTTAACACCAGAGTAACTTCGTGTGCTGAGCTCACTGGAGGCCTTCCAGCTATGGGGTTACACTGATGGAGAACCCACAGTTTGGAAGGAGGATATTGCTACACTAAGAAGTCAATTTGAGCCATAGTCACTGTGTCAATTCCTCACCTTGGCAAGAAGCAATGAGGGACAATGGTAGAGTTAGACCAGCACCGGGTGCTTCTGACCCCCTGCACACACAGACACCCGTGTGCACTCCAGCTGCACCACCCTTCCTACAATCCCTCTCTGCCACCAACGGATGCAACGCCACTTTGGTGTGAGGTGAAGGTATTTGGCAGCTGGCAGTCGTGACTCATCTCATGAAACTTCTTCCCACCATCGAGTCATGCAAGCCCTGAGACAGGAAGTTCTGGGTCCCCCATCAATTATGGGCATTGTAAAGTCAGTATGAAAAATCTGGCAGGTGGAGTTCATGCTGGCACCTCATTTTGAACTCCTCCAAACTGTCCCGGTCTTCTTGGCACCAAGGCTCTTGTGTTCATTATAATGGGGCTTTCATAAACCCTGTTCCAGGAATGAGAACAGCTGCCAGAGCACGCAGCACCCCAGGGAAGACCCCTGTCTTTTTCCAGAGAACACGAACGGAGCAGGGCTCTGGAGCTGCTTTGTGTGAAGCTGTGATGTTTGTGAGGGACTGAAGCATGAACTGCCCCGCTGATGCAGGTGTGAGTAACAAAGGAGAAGGAGGAAAAGGCTGATAATCAAAGAAAAATAAAATAGCAAAAAGATCAACCCTCCTGTTCAGGCAGTGTGCGAAGGTACTAACGGTTAACTCACTCTCATGGTGGAGTAAAAGGGAAAAATGCAATTGCAAAGGAAAAGAGAAGTTTACCTTGCAAAGTGAATTTGTTATTCACTCTGCCAGATTATTGCTGTTATTATTCGCTCTTCCCTCTTTGAGGGATAAAGCGTGCAAATGACCCTCGACTACAGGCATAACCCTCTCCCCGCCACCTCCCCGCGCACACACACACACAAAGAGGACGCTAAACGCAGCCTTTGAAATCCAGGAGGGTAATTGATTCTCTGACGCGTGGAAGCCCACGGGACTCCTGAGGGAGCTCAGGTATAAAAAGCAGAGATGCACCTCCCTGGCAGCCAGAGGACACTGGGGGGAGATCCGGGAGTGTCCTCCCTGCTCAGCACGAGTCCGGGTCCTGCCCGGCACCAAGCGGGGCACGGACCCAGCGGGAGCTCAGGGAAGCTCCAGAGGAGAAGTTGGATTTGCAACAGGGGAAGGAACATCTGGGCAGGAGCTGATCTAGGAAGCGCTTGTTTTCCACAGGAACGGTAAGTGGGAATCTCTCTCTCTGTGCATTTAACAAGGTGATGATGTCTGTTGGGAAGTTGGAGACAATTAAATTCCAGCAATCAAAGCTGGCATCAGGAATTTGCCTTGCCAGGTACAACAGCCTTTGTACCACACCAAGTTTTTGTACAAAGATGTTTTTCTACCAAGTTATAGAATGAAATAATAATTGAACTACAGCATAAATGCAAACCAACAGCATTATACCATAGATGAGCTTTATAAAACAGGTGGGAAGTTTACCAGCTGTAGCACAGTTTTTCTCTTTTGCTGTGTCAGTGTGAGTTCCTTTTACCCTGGCAAATGAACGGTGTTTTTCTCACCCAGCAATGAGACTGTGTTTGAGCCAAACCAAAGTGTGAGGAGAAACACAACAGTGTGTTACAGGTAATGCAAAGCCAGCCACGACGAGGCACAGGGAGGCACTTAAAAGGATTTCTGCTTTTCTAATGCAGCATTTCAGGGTATAAAAGTTTCAGCTTTCTAAAACAGCAGGCATGGCAAAAGCTTCATTTCATCTACACAGAGGTATTTTTTAAGATTGCTCAGTTTCAGAATGGCAAGGGGTAGTTACCCAGCTCTCCAGCATCACTGCCACAATGCTGCTGTTCCCGCTGCACAGGATGGAACGAAGCTATTACGCTTCATCTGCTGGGATGGTGCTAAAAGCTCTTCATCTTAAGGGGAATTTATTTATTAATCATTTTTTCACATGCTGCCAGAATGGAAAGTGAAGGTGTCCCTCACCTCAGGAGAATTTCGAAGGTGACAATGTTTTGCAGAGCTGTCAAGCTGCCTGCACACAGGGTGACACTTCCATTTCCCAGCTTCTCTGAAATATCAGACACTTCTGGGGAGAGGTGTAGGACTGTCATGTCAGATTTATTCTCCAGGGAAAAAGGGAGACAGACATACCCAAAAATCCAGAAGCAGGCTGTAGCTAAGGGAGAGAAGGAAAAGCAAGACAGGGAGAGAAAGACAAAGCGAAACAAACAAAAAAAAATTGCAAAGAAACTAAAAGCAGAGAAAGAAAAAAAATGTCTCAAAGGTTCAAAAGTGGTTCTAGAGAAAAACCCAACATTCAAGGAAGAGAAACCAAAGTGGTAATCAGGGCTGTACCCTAGGAAAATGGAAAGGGAAGCCGACAGTGTTGGGCTAGGTTTTCATTTACATTGGCACTTAACTTCTCAGCTCACATAGAAGCTCTTCCGGTACTGATTAAATCTCCTGGTTCACACTTTCTGTAGATGCTGGTGCTACAGTCTGCTGGTACTCCCTGATAGATGCCTTAGATCATTTCCTCTATCTAGAAAGATCTGACTTGGAATTTTTCCTGAAGATATTTAGGGGAGAGGCACAGAAGAGACATGTTTTTCTGAGTTCAAATGAAAAAGGAAAAAAGAAAGGGAAGCAGGGGATTTGTTCTAAAAGCAGAATTCATGTAAGTCTCTCAAAGTCTCTTTTTTCCCATCTTTTAAGCATTCCTTGGCTCTCTGAGGGGCCAAAGTGATTCTGTAATAGAGCAGGAGGTAGGAGACGCCACCCATATGCACAAGAAGCTCTGCCATAGCCAGGAGCTGCTGTGCTGCACCCAGGGGAACTGCTGGGGAAGCTGCCGGTCCCCAGCTGGAAAAAGGGACCGGGCTGAGGATGAGGTTGTGATAAGAAATCCCATTTCTCAGTGTGACACCTTTTCCCGTGTCTGTCCATGCACTTCTGACGCTGCCACTGATGCTGTTATTTACTTCCACGGTGTCAACATCAGAAGCACTTGCAAGACCACAGGTCCTTAATCAGTCCCCCCCTCCCCGTGTTGATCTGCTCTGTCCAAGCAGAAAAGAGAGCTCACTGATGATGTTTTCCATCAGAAACGCCTCCCCCCATCAGTAAAACCCACTCCTCGAAAGTTCACTTTAGCAATCAGAAGCCCAGCCAAACTCTTTCCATCTGGAAGCTGCTCCTTTTGCAAGAAAGGATTGTTATACATTTGGAAGAGGTTTTTTCCCCCCCTCTTATGGAGATCAAACATCTTTCTGCTCTTTTCTTGTGTAAAATAAGACAGGGAACAGGGAAACTTGATATTTTAAAGGTTTCTATCCACATTCTTAAAGAATCTCCTTTGAGCAAAAGATCAGTTGCTTTCAATGGAAACTCGGGAAGAGCAGCACTCACTGAAATACCTTCCTACTGTTGCTCGCTTCCAAGGACAAAAGCCCAGCATTCAGCTCCCGAGGGTGCGTGACCTCGGCCGGCTCTGTCCTGAGTCATTCTCAGCTCTTCAGCCGAGCCCGGGGCACGGAGCTCCGCGGCCGGCGCTGCCCACACGGCTCAGCCCCGCTCACCTTCCACCAAAGCCTCTGCCCGGAGCTGCGTGGGCGCCTGAGAGAGGCGGGGGCTCCTCTGCACACAGCAGCAGCTCAGCCCTTCCAAAGGGACATCTTGGGGTCCAGTCCCCTCTCCACCCCTCCTCCGCTGAAGGAACAGTCTGTGTTTTGTTTGGCAAACCAAGCTCAGCACTTGCCTTCCATAAACGGCTTTGCCAGGGGTACCTCTGTGCCAGTATTACCCCTCTGCATGGGAATTTTGTTCGGATTTCCCTGTTTCTCCCCAGTCTCTGGACAGCCAGCGAGGCAGCCTAGGCATCTGTTAGGCACAGACCTGTGCCGTGGAGGTACAGCCAGGTGAGCAGACACGTTCCTGGGAGAGGGGCAGGAGAGGCCCCAGGGGCTGCCTGCAGATGGTCCTGTGCAGGCAGTGAGGTTCCCTTCACATCCCTGCCAACTGCTGCCCCCATCCAGGTGCCTTTACAGCCCGTGCAGAGGTCCCTGGGGCTCACACCAGCCCGAGAGAGCTCTCCTTCAAACGCAGCAGCAGGACAGGCCAGTGAGGGGGTCCCACAGCGTTAACCCCGCTCGGCCCTGCCTCCCGACCCCAGGGAGACACCAGCTCCCCGAGGGATCACACAGCCACTGTCTCCAGAGCTGCACTCCCTGGGGAAGACTTTGCCACATCAAGACACCTCTGCATTGGGAAGCACCACGACCACAGAGGTGTATTTCCAGTCCCTTTGTGCCAAAAAGTGAGCAGGGGGACTGAGAACACAGAGGTGACTCTTGGCCTCCCCTCCTGGCCCAGAGCACCTCACTGCCCTGACTCAGACTGCTCTGCATTTCAGGTGACTCCAAAGGGTGGAAGATGCTGGATAAGGCCACCCTGCTCCTGTTCCTGCATTTAGTCACATGCTCCATCTCCTCTCCTCTCTACCCAGCTCTCAGGTAAGTGCTGAGTGCTTTATGCACACTCTCACTCTGCCTCATCTCTGACCTTGGCAGAATAAGCACGTGCCAAATTAAGGTTGCCAGCACTTCTGAAAGCCAGATGAACTTCAAATGTGTTGCTGAGACTATTTCTTTGCCCTGTCTTAATCTCTTGGGTACACTGCTAGCCTAGGGGTGGTTTCCAAAGCAGGCAGGCACCCGATGGAATATTTCAGCCCGAACAGTTGGGTTTAGATTTGAATGCTGGGTTCTATAAAGGGAAATCTGGCAATCTCCAGAGCAGGCAGCACCTCCAGCTCAACACTGATTAAAATTTGTGGCTGCAGGGCACCTGCACTGAAGTCAGAACTGCAGATATTATAGTACATGAACTCAACAGATACCTATTAATATTTTAAGTATTTCATTGTTGACTCTTAGAAGTTGTAATATTTCTTCCTACCACTACAAATCAATGGAAACACAAAATTGAGCATTGGCTTCTCTAATGTGGATGCTTTAGAAAGAAAAAAAGCCTTGTGCCAAAGCCATGGCACAATGATACCAGAATCACTGGAATTTTGCTCAAGGATGCTGGGAGCTCAGCGAGGGGGATGTGTGTTTGAGGCAGCTCTATCAACCATCTTTTCACTGCTGAAAGAGTTTCGGGGCAGTTTCTAGCTGGGGAGAGTGACGGACAATACTTGTGTTACTGCTAAGATGGGATGGCAAAAGGAGAAAGAACAAGCAGGAAAACAGGGAATAATGATTAGGAAAACTGAGCCCCAACTGGCAACTGAGCCCATCTCACAGTGTGCCTGGGGTTTGTCTTGCAGGTACAGTCCAGGGCCGGTTGCTGGCAAGGCCATGAACTTCCAGCTGCAGCTCAGCAGCCCATTGCAGAGCCATAACCTCTTGGCAGAGGAACAGGAGGAGGAGGGTTTGTTAACAGACCCTACTGAGAAAAGGTTTGTACCTCACCTGTCAGCCCTGCTGCTGCAGGGTGTGCTGGTTATGGCCTCCCCCCAGCCCAGGAGCAGACCAGCAGGTCAGTTAGTCCCAAACCACCACGCGTGTCCAGGGCCACGTCCTGCTGTCCCTCATTAGCAAGGATGTACTGACAGAGGCAGGGTCATAGGCCCAGAGCTCCTGCAGAGAACAAAATTTCCCACTGAACTCTGGGAATCCATCTGCAGGGTTGCCAGAGCCTCTCCTTGCACCTCTGCCTGGAGATAGAGGATGGTTCATTCTGCCTGAAGCACAGAGGACTCGTCCTTACAACAGCGGGACCAGCCGAGTGGCTTGTGCTTCCCTTACCTGTGGATTTTCTGGAGCCTGGGTCTACCACAGGCTAGGGACGTGCTGGAGGCTCCTGTAAGCCCATCCCAGACACAGCCCTCCCAGGAGATGATGGTGCTGCTGCAGAGCACCAGCTCTGCCCTAGACATTTAATTTTGCCTGCTACCTCCGTGTCAGGATTGAGTTCCCTCAAATCCTGTTCCCCTCCAACACAGTCCAATACTACCAGGTGTTTGCTGTGGTTTCCTGCCCTGATATCAGCACTGTTACACGTGGGATGTTTTGTTATTGCTCACCTGGAGGGTTCGCTGATAGCTCAGACAGCACATTGTGCTTCCTTTCCCCCCAGGATGCAGCGCCATGCTGATGCCATATTCACCGACAACTACCGGAAATTCCTGGGGCAGATTTCCGCCCGAAAATTCCTACAGACCATCATTGGCAAGAGGCTCGGGTAAGCCCCAGCACCCCGCTGTCCTTGGGCTG
This sequence comes from Ptilonorhynchus violaceus, assembly GCA_013397565.1. NCBI lineage: Eukaryota > Metazoa > Chordata > Aves > Passeriformes > Ptilonorhynchidae > Ptilonorhynchus > Ptilonorhynchus violaceus. The sequence goes on along the minus strand of VZRJ01003178.1, from coordinate 46,260 downwards.
TGTTTTGCTTATTACCCCGGGCTGTTTCTTCCACACATGTAGCAGAAATAGCTGCCTTTCACTGCACCAGAAGCACTCTCCTGCTGCTCCACATCCCAAAGGGCATCCTGCATCCCTACAGTCTTGGATCTCTCTAATCACAGCTATCATTAAGCAGCCTAATTAATCCTTTCCTCCAAGGCTGTAAGCATCAGATCAGCTGAGAGTTCTACCGCAACACCAACAAGCAATAATATTTGTAATTAATATTTGCAATGATCATTCCCTGGCCTGGTTTGAACACAGAAAGGAGTCTCTCCACTACCCTTGGCTAGATAGATCACTGACTGCCATCTAAGTAAGACCAGCTGGTCAGATGTGAGCCAGCTCCAATCCATCTGCTAACAAAGGAGCAAATACAGCAATCAGTTCCTTGCTGAAATGCAGCAGAATGGCCCTGGGCTCAGACCCAGCAGGTTCCCTTGCTGTGCTGCTCAGCCTGAGCCAAATTTGAGCGAGGGACAAAAAAGCATCCCAGAAACAAAGATATTTCTCACCTTCACCCAACAGAAGCAGCGAGAGCAGGCCAGGGGAAGGGGTGCGGGAATTCCTGACCAGGCGCCAGTCTGACAGCATCCTGATGGACAGCCAGTACCACCAACAGATGGTACTGAGGGACTTCCTGGCAGCCATCCTGCAGAACCAAAGGTAGGTGGGAATCAGTTCATTCTCTGCTCACCACAGGAATAGGACCAGGTCCTTATTGCTGACTGGCTTCCAGGTGTGAACCTACTGCATTAGGTGTCATTTCAGGTACAGTCAAGGAAAGAGTAAAGCTGACTCCAAGCAGGGTGCAGATAAGAACTGCCTGTCTTGAGCCAGCCTGCATCACACACAGTAGCAAATCACTCTGCTGTCTTCTCAACCTTGGAATTCAGTCAAATAGTAGCAGAAAAGAGAATTTATCTCTTGATCCCAATTATGCCATCCTTGTCCTCTTCCTTGATAGGCCCCAGGACATCGACAGCAGTCGGTTAGGAAGCTTCCCCAGCACCCTGGCTAAGCTCATGTAAATACTTCTCCCTTTTCCATCTCCCCACGCTCTGGTGAGTACAATTCCCTGCTCAGTCCTGTACATTACACACTGCTGCTGCGCTGCTCAAGGTTTGAAGGCTCTCCTTCAGCGATGCCAGCTCCCACTGCTGTCCATGAAAAAGGGTGCTTGCTGCAATTTAAGGGGGAAAAAATTCCCAATCAATTTTGTCAAGTACCTAAAACCCTGTTAGTTTGAACAGACAGAGCTCAAGTGCTGTGAAGCTGCATGTGGATGTCTGGGAACAGGTTTGCAGCAACCCAAAGCAGCCTTGTAAAGCTGAGATAGTGTGCCTGAGTGTCTCAGCCAGGCTAAAGGCAGACAAAAGTCTTCCCCCAGAAGCAGAACCTGTCTCTAGATGCCTGGGACATGTCAAGTTTTCCCTGCACTGGACAGCAGAGGAAGTTTTACTGTTTTCTGTATCCCTCACTCTGAAAACAGCCAGCTGGAACTTGAGTTATGCTGGAAATCTTACCAGCCCTGGGGGACTGAGAGCCAGCAAACTGTCCATGCTTGGGAATACCTTCATTTGTACAATCATCAGCTGTCCTGTGTGAAGCAACCTCATCCTACTGCCCTGTCCCACAGAAATTAAGCCTGTTCAATCCTGCCAGCACAATACAAAGGGGTATAGAGAGATGTGTGCACACTAAACAAAAGAGGGGCTGGGGAGGAGGGGGAAGATCAGAACTCTACATGAATCATGCCTACGGATTCAGCTGGGAGAGCATGGCATTCCAGCATCTCCCCTATCATGGTTGACTTGGCCACCTTTCCACAAATGAGGTCAATCAGGAGAAGCTGCCAAAGAATGAAAAAATTTCTGTGTGCGACTACAAAGTGTTCTGGTAATTCTCTTTTCCTCCTGTTTCTGTCTAGAATAATTCAGAGCTTGTGGACCTAACTGTACAGTGAGCCCTTCACAGCAGTGAAGACACTCCCAGATGTGAGCAGCTGGAAACTGATGCATACACTCCTCAGATCTGATCAAAGGAATGCAGTGCTGATGCACTACTTAATTTACTTCAGGCTTTACAATTTAACTCCTCTCTCGAAATACTGCTCTGTACTGAATCAGAAAAAACCCACCTCCCTGGTTTAACCTGGGGCTGCTTTACACAGAGACTAAAACAACCAATACACTTGTAATCCTGGGGGTATTCTGTCTACTAATTAAGGTTTCAAATCACAAAGTGTAGCAAAATTTCTGCCAAGTCATCATTCTGTTTCAGGGCCTGATTAATAAACATGAGGCCACCAAAAGGCACCTTTAGGCAACGTAGTAAATTGATTACAGCCTCCTCTAAATCGATGCTTATGGCACAACCACACACAGCTCAGGTCAGGGCGAGGTGAGACACGAATCCACACATCTCCCATTCATTGGAAACACTGCCATGGGCTGCTGCTGCCTCATCCCTGACACAGAGCCCTGCAGCACAACAAACCCTGAAAGGCTCAGCTATGGTTACTGCTCAGCCTTGAGGAGTTCAAACTGAAGCTCTGCCAGAGCTAAAGGAGATCCTTGTGCATCAGATTGGGCTGTCACTGTGTTAACTCAACCTCCTGTTGAGTGCCATCCCCTGGCTCTGAACTCCACCGTGGCTAAAGTTACAACTGTAAATGTATTCAAAGGAGTAAGTTATTAGCCCAGTGATCTCATGCAGCTACTTCCTCCCTCTCACCCCAATTCCCCTATTGTTTGTGTAATAATAATGTCATCAGAAATGTAAATAACATCAGGATGGGGTCTGCTTTCCCATCATCATCAGGAAATAAGAGTTGTTCTAAATAAACCTGTCCAACAGCAGGTCAAGATGGCTCTTTTGTTGAGACATTATTTTCTTGATTCTGGGCCCAGAATGGAAGATGCTTCTGAAAGACAGTGGTCAAGTGCACCAAGGATGACTCAGAGCTGGGCTCAGCACCAGCTCCAGTACCAATAACAACATCAGGTTGGAGATACAAAGATATATAAATGTGTATTACGGCCTCTGCAATCATCCCCGCTCGCACTGCTAAAATTCCTTGATAGTCTGCAGTAGGTACCATCTCATTTTTCCTCAGGTGATCACATTTTAGGACAGGAAATTATTTCATATTTGCATCCGTTACATCCTCCCTGTTCAGGTTTTACAATTCCAGCACTATGGAAGTATTACAAGACACACAGCAGGCTGGGAAACATCGAGGGGATGGTGAGGGAGATCAGTGGAGCTGTGGCAGCAGCAAGTGCACTAATGGATAATTGCTACCCTTCCATGGGCAGGCAGCAGTCAGAGACAGCAGCCATCCTTGTGCTTCACAGTGCAGAACACACAAAAGAAGCAGCACCAGAGTAGCCTGGTTCAAAATGTGTTCAGAAACCTGTTCTGTAACAACACACTCAAAGCCATTAGGACTTACTCGCTTCAAGGAAAGGAACTACAAAAAGCAGCTTCCCAAAGTAGTATGTAAACATGGTAGCAAAAAAAATCTAAACTCTTTTAAGTGGCATAAAAAGCATATACAAACACTGGATTGGATACCCCCAATAAAATCAAAGACCTATAAAAAACATTTCAGAAAGTGTTTGGGAGATTAAGTGTGTGTGATTGAACAGCTGGGTGAGTGCAGCTATTTGGAATAAAAGAGACTCCTTTGGAAGTTCAGTTTGCTTCAAAGTGAGGAAACAAATGCTCAAACTCTGTGAGATAAAATATTAAAAAAAATAAAGCAAACCAGAAAATATCTGAGGACTAAAAGGCCAAAATAATAACAATAATCTTTCCTAATACTTCTACAAAGTAGAAAAATTAATAGCAACACACACAGCTTAAAGAAGATTCATCACAGAGGCACAGGGAAAGTTCTGTCCCGACATGAAGCATCAGCAGAAAGAATTAGTTATAAAACAAAGCTGCTAAGTGAGCAGTAACCAAATATGAGGCTAAAAAAAAAATAATTCCAGGGTAAATTACTATGAATAGTAGCTTAGCTATTTCTTGCCTAAAACTCCTTTAGTCCCAGAGGACTTGAATGCAGCCTGAGATCTGGTGTTTGAAGGAGTGCAGAGGGGGTCAAAGAAGTTCATTAAACCTCTGTGGGTCCATCATAACGTCTACACTGAACAGGCAGGTAGGAACTGCTACAGTGAGCTAAGTGTGAGCAACCACAGGGGGAAGAGACGAGGTGGATTTAATAAAGTGGGGTCACGTCTCACACATGTGAAATACTTCAGAGCATTCGGCTCCACACCCTTTATCCACATGCTTGCTTGCTGATGTAATTTTCCTGCATTTCCAGAAGACATTTTGATAACGTTGCTTTGCCAAAAGGCCTTTAAAGCAACTACACTGACACGGGATGAACAGGAGCCAACACATGGATGCAAGGGAGGGAGCAACTGTTTCGTGTCCCACATGGAAGTTGCTTATCAGGAGGAGATTTAGGCCTTTGGTTATTACTATCAGTGAGTCCTTCAATGAAGCCCAAGTCTGCTGCCTCAGCACTGCTTGGTGGTCCTGAAGGGAGGAACGAGGTGGGAAGTCAGAGCTTGAGTAACCTCAATCAAATTTATATTTGGAGTGAGAAAGTTACTTCCAGAAGCTGGAAAGAAAGTGAAGCCCTCAAAGGACCAGGCTAAGAAACAGCCTACCAGGTCAGACACAGCCAGGCAGACCAGCACCACAGCTGGCTCCCCACAAGGGCCTGACCCTGCAGGCCCAGAGCAGCTGGGCACAGCCTGGAGTGGGAGAGAAGAGCCCTTAATGCAGAAATGCAGCCACAGCCTCACCCCAGGGATAGGCAGGAGCAGGAAGTCCCCCCAATAAACACGGCCCCCTGGGAAAGGACATGAAAGAACAGGAAGCTTCACACTCAGCCATGACTCACACACAAAATTACCCACCAGAAAAAGCTCTTTTCATTCCCATGTGAGCCCAGCCTCCAATCAGCGCCTCAGACACAGCCAAAACACAACACTCAGGACCGTTCTTTCCTCTTTATTCACAAATCTTTAAGATGAGGAAAGGGCACCTGGGGAAAAGTAGATTTGTATTTTCTTTTTCCTTTTTCTCAAAACGAAATTCAAATGTCCTGGGAGAAGGGGGGAGGATCCAGGGAAGAAAGGATTTTCCAGATTCATATGAAAAGCACTCCAGTAACATGAACACAATGATGAAAATAAAGATTTTAAAAAAAGTTTAACTGGCACCCTTTTGACTTAATATATAAAAAAGAATCATATTCTGCCTTCCTTCTTCTGGCCTTTCAGTTATCAATTCACTTCCATTCTGAAGGCATTTGCTTTGTTTTTCCACATTTCTTCCATTCTTCTGGTACTAGTGTGCCCTGGAAAGAAAAATCCAAAAAGTTAACTCTTCCAGGTAACAAAGCACTTCCTTGCACAGTACAAGTATCCCCAGCCCCCTCATTCTCTCTCAAAGGAAGCTTGTTGGACAAGCTTCCCAAAGGCAGCCTTATTGGAGTGATAAAACTAATACTGCTCTGGAATGGGGGATGGAATTCAAGGAGGATGGAAATGGTCAGACAAAACGAAGATTAATTTCTGGTGCAAAAGGGATGAATGTGCTTATTAAATAACAGAACTGAACAAAAAAACCCCAGGCTGAATGCAAAGCCTGCAAGTACCTTGACTTTTAACAGGGCTGATCCATCTGCTGGGAATCATTGGTTCATATAAATGCAAAGATCTTCAAGTCCCCAAAAAGATCAAGTAGTTACATCAGTTAGCACAGCAGACCCAACCTTTTGGGGTCCTTTTGCCTCCCATGATGCCAGACACAGGCATAGCTATGGATGCTGAGCATCTGACAGTCCAGCCCTAGGAGCTGGTAGCAATACACTCTTAACTGATACACCTGGGGCATCAGAAAACTCAGCAACGAGGAAAAATGCTTGTGACTGCACATGGCAGCAAAACCGAACTTAGGATTTGTGGATATTAAGTTATTTGCAAGATCTTAGGGCCATGGAGAGGCTCCAAGGGCTGGAGTCCCTCTGCTCTGAGGAAAGGCTGAGAGAGTTGGGGATGCTCAGCCTGGAGAAGAGATGGCCCTGGAGAGGCCTCACTGTGGCTGTGCAGGACTTGAAGAGGGCAACTTGAAGTTGTTGATGCCCCAACTCTGGAATCTCTTAAAGGCCAGCTTGGATGTGGCCCTAAGCAACCTGGTCTAGTGGAAGGTGTCCCTGCCCTTGGCAGGGAGGTTGGAACTAGATGAGCTGTAGATCCCTTCTCACCCAAACCATTCTGTGATTCCATGATCCTCTAGGATTACTCACAGCCCATAAGGAATGAAGGAGTTAAAATACCAGGCTGAGAAACAGGAAACATGCAGGCTGTGGAGAACACATTCATGAGGCACTTGGTTACAGGCCACTAAAAAGCTGAAAGCCACTGGCCCAAAGTGATGTTAAAGAGAAGCATCCAGGAACCTGAGCAGCAAACACAGCCAGGATGCAAACACAGCAGTCATGTACTAGGACAAGTGACAGCCATCTCCAGTTCTTCTCCAGTAACTTGTTGTACCTTGTTCTGTGCTCAAATACCTCAAAACACTTCAGGGAGAGAAGAGACAGTAAGAGGGTATTTTTCTGAGGGACATGATGCCAAATTCTCCACAGGTAATTTCCATGATACCATCCTGCACGCTCCCTGATGTGCAGACAGGAGCTCTCCCCACAGTGCACACCATCTGTGTGGCACAGCCTCCCAGGGCTGGTTTTGACCTGCACCACAAAAGCTGGGCTCCATCCAACTCACCGTGTGTGTGCCTGGAGCATGTGGGTGTGAGAGAAAGTGGATGCTCAGGAGACGTACCTGTGCAGCACATTGTGCAGTGATTTGTGTCATCACAGGACCCATCCCAGATGCTCTCCCTCTTCCCCACAACAAACCAGTGAACACAGAATGAAGCCCCCATGCATACACACTGAGAACTGGGCAGTCCTGCCTCCTACACCACTGTGCATAGAGCAAACCGGGACCTTACCTCTCGGAACGAAAGGAAACCAAGGGCTTTCTGCTGGCAAATGATAATGGAGACTATGACACGACTGTATGGAATGGAGGGGGCTGGGAGCTGCTGCTGCCTGAGCCATCACGACCAGTTCAGTTTAACAGGAGGGTGAAGCCAGGACTGGGTCATGTTCTCAGCTGAGAGGTGGTGCTGACCTGGCTCTGCTGCACAGAGCTCTCACCACCCCAAATGAGGATGTAATTCAGCAGGCAGAGTGCCTGACAATTGAACAGCCAGAATACTGCAGGTGGGGATAGGGAGTACCAGCAGCAGGATGTGAACAGCCCCAGTATCAGCCACTTTCATCATGTTCTCCTCCAGCCAACATCACTAATAATTTATTTATAGGAGCAATGATATTGTTTAAACTAGGTTTATTTCATCACCTGAGAGCTGCTTGGTGCCTTCAACAGCATATTTACATGCGCACATATCACCATACAGACTTCAGACAATTAAGGATATCACACAAATGCCATTTAGTCTCAGAGAGCACGTATTGCTACTGCAGCCAAGGGCAGCAAGGACTGATTTAAAGCCCAATAAGCAATGTTGGGGGAAGCAGCTTCAGCTCATATATCTTTTTGTAAAAGGAGTGAGTGATGAGGTGAAATGAAACAGGCAGCATGCCCAGGAAAGGCAAAATCCAAAAAGGCCCTTACTTCCTGAAGAGTTGGTCACTAGCAAACCCCCTTTTACCGCAGCGTTCTATACTTTGCCAACCTACTGCTCTGCTCTGCAGCGATCCTGCCAAAAGGAGAGAGGGAGAAAGGTTCAGAGAAGACAGGAAGGAAGAAAGCAGCCCTGTTCCAGGAACCAGACCCAGTGACAGAAATGCAAAAAGCAAAACCAGGCCTTCTGGTAACTTCTGTAACAAGCTGGTTTATACAGACAGCCCCCTTCCCTTCCCACACCTGCTGTCGGCCTCCACAGCTTTGCCTCAAAGTGCAATCTGGTTAATTGTCACTGCACTTCAGCATCTGAGACAGGCAGGCAGCACCTTCACAAGATGATGTCTTTTTGAACTTTAAAGTCATGTACAAAGGGTTTAACTTTAGCCTCAGAGAGAAGTTTTACTTTCAAATTCGCCATTGTAGTTGCAGCTTCGTGTCATTTACAGTGAAAAAGCACACGGACACCCCCTGCAGTGGTTTGAAGCAGGAACCAACCACCTGCATTTATGTGCTAACAGAAGCCCTGGTTGAGCAAAGACACTTAGAAAGTAGCTTCATTGTATTATTTGTATCCTAGGCAATCGGCACTTAATAACAATTTTCTCATCACTCTTTAAATGAAAAAGGAAACATTAAATGACATAACATAGCCTCAGGGGCAACAAAATTCCCGTAGGAACAGTTATGCTAACAAGATAAAGCGCCACAGGGGAGAGGGCTGAACATCAGAGGGAGCAAGGCTGAGAAAACTGGGAGGACAGTGTGGAAATGGTTAATTACATTAAGCATCCTCCCTGCCACAGCCGTGAAAGTAGAGGTGTTTTAAAGAAAACAAATCAATGAAACCCTCCTGAAAATTATATTCTTATGGGGTTTTTTACAGCTGTCGTCCTGGTTTTAATAGAGTGTAATCAGAAAAGTGAGAATCCCGGGATATCTATGCAGAGAAGTATGCAGGGATAAGCTCCCAGTGGCTCAAAAAAGGGGAAAGTAAGAAAAGCACAGGTTTGGTGGCAAAGCAGGTCAGGAAGATCATCTTCAAAGTCAAATGCTACATTAGTGCAAAAGGGCTGAAGCTTAAGCCTCATATGGAAACTGCGTGTGGCAGAAGTGAAGGAGAGGGAATGGTGTGACCTCTAATCAATGCACTGCACCGGAGTTTGGGTCAGCAACCTTGTGACTGCCCAAGCCAGAGCAGTCACGAGACACTGCATGACAGAAGACACAAGTGTGCAGAATCAGTCCAATGCCAATACAGAAATGAATGCTCTATCCCCACTATCTAGCAGAATTTTCCCTGGGTTTGCTTGTGTTTGTTGCCCGCTGTCTGCTGCTGCACATATCTGATAAGCAGCTGCTTCCCTTTTCTCTACAATCTCCCCTTAGGCAGAGGAACAACAGCAGTAATATACTCCTGCCTTACCTTCCTCCTCTTAAAACTTTTATCACAAGCACAGCTCCCAAACAGTTGGGTCTCTCCTGCATTTATAATGGCTTTCATAATTCAACATTCTAAGAGCTTGCTTCAGCATGTGCCACGTGTCCCATTCTCTCTGCAGGAGCTGTACCTTGGGGACAGCCCCTCACTGCCCTGCTCAGTTCAAGCCCTTGCTCTGGAAAGAGGCAGGAAAGTGGGACCGAGCAGCCCAGCCCCACACACAAGGCCCAAGAGCCCAAAGAGGTGTTCATGGACACACAGTACCTGTGATCTCCTCCCCACTGATGTTCAAACCGTGTCCCCCCTTACCGCTTCACAGCTTTCTGAGCCAGCATCCTGTTGCCTGCCAGGAATGTGATGCCACCCAAAATGGCCAAGTACTTCAGAGTCTGGAACATGTTGAGCTGAGTCCAGTAGACATACATGAGGCCCAACATCGCTGGGAAAAAAAAAAAAGATGGAGCCCATGGATGAAACTGCAACTCAAAGACAAACCATTTGTTATCCTCAGAAAAATTGTACTGCCAGGGCTAAGCATTTGGTTTCTATCTCATCTCTGAAGCTCTGAATGGCAGATCTAAAGACCACACATTATTGCCAGGGAATGAAGACATCTGGGTCTCCATTCTGGAAAGAAAATGTGACACTGACAGCTTGCAACCAACCCTCCTGGGGCAGAATTATGGATATATTATAGACACTAAGGCTATTAAAAGAGGAGGATATTCTGGATTTCAATAGGGGATATTAACCTCACACATCTGTAAGGGCTTACAGCTTTATAAAGCTTCCAAGGAAACTGACTCGGACTGGGAAACACAGTGACTTTTGGAAATCAGTAGATCCAATGTTCTCCCAACCTGCTACGTTTTTGAAATTCTACCAAGACAGTAAATAACTGTGTGACCAAGGGCACAATAAAATTGATGAAAAAATTTGGTTCAGCCAAAGAACCAGAAGTGCTTTCATGGGAAGAGCTTTAAAGAAAAGACGTAGCCTTTCATTGTTAACAGTCCTGCAGGTTTCAGTCCCCACAGAACCTCCCTGCTCTCAGAGGGTAAATGTGCAATAAAGAAAGTGTGACCTCTGGAAATAAGAAGTTCTATTAAGTACAGATAAATGGTGTGAGAGAGGGGCCCGGATAATGACGGCTGTTATAAGCTGATGGCCAAAACAGGTTTATCACCATATTAACAATCATGAAAAGCAGGAAGGCAGATGGAAACGAGAACAAATGTTATGCTGTTATGTCATTATAGTTAATAGGCCACGAGCCCATTAACCACAGGCTCCCATCTGTAACTCCCAGGTGAGGAGGTCAAACAAAGCAGAAAGCCTCTGACACTTACCAGCATGTCCCATGTGAAAAACAATGGTGCTGGGAGTAAAGCTGAAGTTGGAGATGTTGGCACCTATCTTGATCCACTAAAAGGAAAAGAAATAAAACCAGAGTTACAACAGTCTTGTAAACACAAGCTTTTATTTTAAACTTCAATATCTTTCAAGCCTGTTTGCTTTCAGACCTTCAGTGAATCCGTTCTGTACAGAAGCACTTGTTTACTACTACAAGAGGAGAGAGTAGTAATTTTGCTAAAGGCAGCATTGTTGAGCTCCTCTAGTGAAAATTTCTCCTGCTGCTTCTGACCGCCCTAAAGCAGTTCTTCAAATATCTTAAGCTGATGAGAGAGTACTGCTCCAAATTCAAATAGTGAAAAAAACCAGACATTGCTATTTCTATCCAGCTGAATTAATTTCCATTAAAAATACAGGAAAACAAAAAAAGTAAGGCTCTTGTTTTGTCTCAGCCAAAGATCAGCTATAGATACAAGATGTTTGCTCCTAATAAGTTTTAGTTTTTGACTACAAAAGATAAAGGCTGAAGGGTGGGAAACAAGAGCAGCAACAGTGAGTTTTCTCATTAAAGTGTCATCAACATGCTTATTGTGACCAGAGGACACAACTGCCTGAATGTCAGCTTTCAGTGAGACTGGCTAATGGGAAATGACTCTTGGAATCAGTTTCATCTACCAAATAAGGAATAATTTACCTTGCCTCAATGAGATTTTGTATTGCATTAAGTTCAAAGCACTGATCTGATGATACAGTGAGCAGCAGTGGATGTTCCAACTACAGACACTCAAATGTCCATAAATGGGAATCAATCTGATAGGATTAAGTAACACAGATTTTGTGATGGATTTATTACACGTGAGGCAGAACAACTGCTTTTTTCCTACGGAAGTCTCATGTTGTTATAACTTAACCTGCCCACTGTTATTCACCATCTCCAGGTGAAGCACACTGAAGAAACTCATCCACCTCCTTCAACTTGGCAGCAGTGTTATTCTGCTTTAACATCAACTCAAAAAACCAAACCAGACCAATGCTCTGCACTGACATTTGCCAGCTGTGATACCAGCACTGCTGTGCCAGTCATGATTAACCAAAAGTTTTAGTAAGAAGTTGAGCTGCCCAACCTCCTAAGTGACTCTGGACTGGATGGGAAGAAGTGCTGTTTTTCTGTGACCCAATTCACTCACCAGGATGAGCAGCAAAAGCAGCGGGGAGAGAACCAACGCTGTGAAAGTGTTGGAGACCACTGTGGGAGGCCTCTTCTCAGGTTCCCTGAAGAGGTGCTGCAAACAAACAAAACCAACTCCTGAGCAGGAGTGCTCCAACAGAGCAGCTCCGCTGCTCCCCAGATGACCAACTGCAACCCTGGTGCTGTTCCCAGATGTTCCTCTGGATGAGAGCCATTTATCTTAAAGCAAAGACTGACTCTTTAAAGCAGTGTCCATTCCAGTCTCCGCACATTTGATTTCTTGCACAGTTAACTTTTCTTTGCACTCACAGAAGCACTTGCCAGCTTGACACAGGCACAGATGGCTGGAATGAGACAGAGACCTTTCTGTGGTGCTTACACAGTCACCCGGTCAAATTTTCATGTTTGAGTCTTTTCACTGACACCAGTTGCTCTCTCACAGGTAGAACATACAGCTTATTTATTCATACACCAGAGGACTGCAACAAATTTCCTTCCATTAAGCAGTAACTCTGGTTTTCTTTTGATTACATTACTTAAACTATAATGAAAACAAATAACATTAGTAGGACTAGCCCCTCATCTCCACACCTGATTTTGACTGTACCTGGATTTCAGGTTTGGGAACAAAGAGGTTCTTGGACTGGACTGTGGATGGTGCATCCTCTTCTGGGAATGTGATCACAACATCAGCCTGAAATGAAATTGCGCAGCTTCATGCATTTAGATCTAAATGTATTAATAAAACCTATTCCATTACTGTGCTCAACTTCCTTATTTGCCAATCTACGACTTACATGATTTTTAAAGGAAACTGAGAAAAAGCTATCAGACTTTTCGAGAAGCAACTTCTCCTAAGCAGAGGCAGTAATGCCATTCACCCGTCATTAAAAGTTGGACTTAGTTCCAGCAGAGAAAGAATAGAGAGGTTAAATCTTGAGAGCTTGCTGTGAAATTACAATCAAACCCACAAATGTCCTGAAATTTCTGCACCACCACACGATGAAATGAATGTTAATTTCTGTCTTGCTTTGATGTTTACTTAAAACTTGCAATGAAGAGCAAACCTCAGAGCCTATAAATGGCCATAAGGATTCTGGCTCACTACAAAATACAAAACATTTGAGCTTTTTGCTTCCAAGCCTGGACCACGCCCTCCTGTCAGACTCACAGTAATGTCAAAACCACATCACCCCACTTCCAGCTACATACCACATTCCACAGGATTGGATTTTCCAGAGTGGCATCTCCAATGATCAAGTAAAGAGTGTAGGTACCAGAAGCAGAGTCAAATTCAGTCTTTCTTTCAGAGGTATCCAGTTCAAATTTGTACACATTCTTGCTGTCTGGTTCTGCAACAAACACCACCTCCTGGCCAGTCTTTTGGTTGTGAAGTCGGACAAAAGTCTGCAAGGAGGATTGTAACATTCAAGGACTTTTTCAGCCAACAATCTACATTAAAAAATCAGAAGTGTGCTTTTACAGTGCAGGCTATGTGCACTCACTTTGGGGAGTTAAATACAACACAATACCAGAGTGGGAGAGGTTTCATTTAAAAGACAGACAAAATAGACGAACTGAATCTCCCATCTACTGAGATCAGTGATGTTCACAGTACATGTCAGAAACATAAGGCTTCTCAAAACCTATCAAATCTTTTCAAGAGCAACTGTCACGTCAGATGCTTCATGATGGAACATCTTGGCCACGCAGCAATGACAAAAATTGTCCTAACCTGGTGAGGGATGAGTTCAGCTCCACTGTTCACATCTATCAGCTGGAAGGATAAAGCAAAATTCTGATGGCTGTCGGCAGTGAATGAGCCCTTGGCTTTGGCTGGGTAAGCTACCCTAGGAGGGAAAAAAACCACACAGAGCTGAGGTGATCTTCCAAGAGAAGACACTCAGAGAAACCAAGGCTCCAGCACAGAGCCGGAGCTGCCCTTAAAGGATCCCACACCCCACGCTGTTTTACCTGGTTGTTTTTGGTGCAATGCTCTGATCTTTATCCACGGTAGAAAGATCTACGTTAGTAATCCCCACTTCTGTGGAAACTTTTACTTTCAGCTGCAACAAAACACAATAGAAAATTACTCAGAGTGCTTTACGTGCACCAGTTATGGTCAAGTTCACTGCAGATGCTTTAGCTCTTCTGTCTCTCTTCCCCAAAGAGGGTCTTACAACTAAGCCCAAGTCAGAGCCTAACCTGAACAGAAAGATCTACAGCAATTTACCCTCTGGCAAAGCTCCTGCACCAGTCACTAACCCCAAGCCGTCCCCTTCCTCCCTGCACAAGCAGCCAGCTCTGCAGACACCAACTTCTCAGGCATGCTGGAATTAGCTGCCCTTTAGAGAGCTGTTTCTAATGAAACAGTCCAACTACCCAGATCCAGCTAGTTTTCCTTTTGAACTAGCAGAAGCTAGCTATTAAAGATTACATCACACATGATACAACTTAACACTGCCTGTGCATAAGTACTTGTGCTTTCCGGACAGCAATTTGAGACGAGAGGTCTCTGGACAGCAACCACCTCTGCCTCTGTTGGCTCCTAAAGCCCAACGGGTTCCTGCTGATTTTATTACCAGCAGGCAAACACCAAAGCATTCCTGCAGACTTGCACTTTGTCCAGCAAGCTTTCCTTCAGAGCCACAGCATTTATCATTCAGTGCAGGGCAGCCAATAAGGCCCTGCCATTTATCACACTCCTCTGTGCTAAGTGCAGTATAAACCCCAAGCAGAGAAATTATTTCCTGCCCTTTCCCCAGCCCCAAACCACAGCCCATTCAGGCACTGAGCCTAGTGGGTTTGACTGATTTCAATTCTTCTCTCAAACATAAGCAGTTACTGCAGTCTGTAGTTTTTAATTAGCACATTTGTTCTCACAGCCTACAAATGCTCCCCTAGAGAATTAAAGTTTCATTGCCAAGATATTTTTCATCTTATACTACAATTTGTTATTACAGGTTTGCTCATGTGAACCAGCCCCACACCCTCAGCCTGAAAAATAATTCACAGGGAACCTGTGGGAAAAATATGTAAAAACATTAACCAAACTATTCAGGTCAGACTTCAAACACAATCATCTTGGCAGCTCCTTTACAACAAGAAGTGTAAGTTAAGAGAGAGGCTACCCCTGAAAATGGATCCATTAACATGTAGATGATTCAGGCTAACTTTAGTAAAGCCTTAATTTGTTCCAAGAGAGGAGCAAGGAAAGACGGACTAATGAAATATTAATTTTAAAAAAGTTGTGTGAAGGCAACTCAGAGCTGCTGCACACAGCCCCTCCAACTGCACAGTACACAAACATCTCTCAAATATTTTAATGCCAGGAAATGTAGTCTCTGCCGGAGTAATAACCCACTGGTTTAGCTCATTACTGTCAAAACGATGGTGCATTAAGGACAATTAATGCTAATAACAGTAAGGAAAAAAGCAGCTCCCCAGCAGTCCTCCCCCGTAACAATGTGTCTTATTAGCAGCGGTTCCCACAAAGCTGCCGGCGCTAATACATTCCTGCCGGTGCCTCCCTGTGCCAGCAGCAGCTTAAGCAGGACAATCCAGCCCCTTCTGACACCCCTGAGTGCCATTACTACTCCACTGACAGAGTCAATCTGATACTCAGAGTAAAGGTCAGCAGTTGTCAGTGTCTTCCCCCACTCCACGCTAAATATGTTGGAAGACTTGAAATGCTAATTGTTTCCTTAAATAGGTGATTGAGAGCAAAAATTAACCCTGGGAACAGACCTCTTTGGAGCAGAGCATTCTCAGCTGTTGACAGTGGGGTTACTACATGAACAGCCACAGAGGTCACGTTCCTCTCACTGTAACAAACTTGAGGAAAGGAAAGCTACAAGTGTTTATATAAAACTGTTCTTCAAAAAGGTGTGGTCTTAACAGCCTTTGCCACAAAAAAAGGGGTGTGTATCCATCAAAGGAAGACTTCATTTGCTTTGGTCACTGCTTGTCCACTACAAAATCTTCACCATATACCTGGTTTGGAGATGCCATAAGACCCCCTTGACTCTCTTTGCTAGGGCTCTAGAGCTTATACAAACAGACAACAACAAATGCTCAGCTTCTACACATCAGGCCATCTCCAGACAACTGAGACCCAAGCCTTGAGGTTTACAGGCTCAAATCTGGAATGCTCTGAAGAACTAACACTTAGTAATCATTTTTGCATATCTACTTTGGGCTGCCATATAAACACTTCCACTGTTACCCTTTGTTCATATGCTGTCAGATCAGCATCTCAGTGATAAGTCAGGTTTGAAATTTACACAAATCCCTTTTGATCATATATTAATCTGGTTACTGGCCATAATCCTGAGTCAAAATCCAATGCATTACAGAAAAACATGTGATAAAAATTCCATACAACTGGCAATATCCTTCGCAAGTATAAATAAAAACCTGTTTCAGTGGATAGGCACAGAATTAAAATACATCAAAGAGCACACCCACCTCCACTTTGTTAGCAATAAATCGCTTATCTCCGTCTACACTGATAGAGAAATCATAATATCCACTTGCAGGTTTCACATTCATGAAGTTCAGCTCAAAGAAATCTCTGTAACAAAAAAACCCAAGGTGTTAAGAAGCCTCCAAATACGCTGCAGGCATATTAAATATTAAACAGGCAAACAAACACAGCATAGAACTAACATTGCTAAGTGCAGCAGGAAAAGAATTCTTCAAAGCTGACCAAAGTCAAAAGAACATTGGAATTTCCCACTCCCAATCAAAAGAAAAAGCAACAGAAATTCACCATCACCAACAAATGCTCTCAGTCACTCATCACCAACAAAACACAACCACAGCATTTTGAGTTTTCTATCACAGAAACATTCCTCTGGCAGATGAACAGTTAAGGAAAGTAAGTCCAACATTGTTTAAATAACTCGTTTGCCTTACTATAAAAATAATCTTATTTTCTTACCCAGAGAGAGTAAATGGTTGCTGTTGAAGGACAGTGACTTTGCTAGATACAGACTTGGCTTGGTCAAGCTTTACAGAAACTTGAGTCAGTAGCTGGGACATAACATTGGTCACTTGCAGCTAGGAGAGAAAAAACAGCATTTCTGTGAAACCTGTTGTCCCAGAAGGAATGCAGGAGCACAGACAACACGGTATCCCTCTGTATTACACACCCAGACTTCTCCCCTGCTCAGCATCCCAGCTTCCCTTGTTCTTTCTAACACAACAGGGAAGGGTGAAGTCTGTAACCAGCAGAGCTGACTTCCACACCTCTTGAGGCAGTGTCTGGTAAGCCCTGGTAAGGAGAGGTTTCCAAGAATCACTTCGCAAAAGCACTAAAATCCCAGATCTACTGGAACCTGAGTCGCAGAGCTAAACATGAAAGACATCACCTTACACCTTCAGTCAGCCCAGAGCTCCAATACCACAGACTGAGCCAAGATTTGGGCTAAGGCCTTACCCTGAGCACGGGCTGATGGTGAGACACAGCCGCAGGCCCGTCAGGGACAACAATGACGGGCAGGTGGAAGCGGTTCTGGGATAAGGAACCAGCGGCACGAGCAATGCTGAAGGCCTCTGAGGGTGACTCAAAGTTTTTCTTGCTAAAAATTGCATTCATCAACTGGATAACTTGATCCTGAAAGAGGAAAAGCAAATCACATATAAGCACCAGCAGCTTACCACAACACTGCAAACTGGCTCAGTATAATATTATTAATAAAAACATCACTCATAAAAGACTGTTTAATTTTCCATTTGCTTTAAAAACAGTTCAAGTTATGAGGTAACCCAAAATGATCTACCTTTGGAATATCACATGTGCATTCTTATTCTTGGCTGGGAGGTTCCAACCACAATGGCTGCTAAAAACTTGGAAAACCAGAACTTGGATCCACCTCTGCAATATGTTTTGGAGTGGAAGATGTTGTCAGCTCAACTACCCAGACTGATGTGGCTGCAAAAAGACAATTTGGCTGCAAGAGCTGTACAATTGTCTTCATACAGTGCAGCAGGACTAGGCTCGATGTCCTGGCTACCTGCCAAGCTGGGAAGGCCGTGGAGCAGTGATGCAAAGCATCCCAATGACTCTGGAAGGAGCCAGTCCAGGCCCATGCAGGCTTATCCCCTTAGGCTCAGCAGTGTCCTCAAGCTAAGAGGATTAGCTTTAAAGCAGTACCACCAGGAGCACAGAGCCAGCTCTGGCTTTGGGATGTGCCAAAGCTAATTTGTTCTCTCCAGAGTAGGAGTGGGTCTGCATTCCCTCAGCTGGTTTTGGAGCCTGACTTGGTAGGGTTAGTGCATCTGCACTGCACTCTGCAGATTACTCATTACTCCTCATTATTCAGCTTCTTCCATCACTCCCTGCTAGTCTGGAAAACAGAGGTATTGACTATCTCTGCTTGGATCCAAACAAAGGATTTGGGGCTAAATTCTGATCAGAATGAGAACAAACACAATCCCAAAAAAAGCAATAGGGATACAACTTAATGACCTACAAAGAACAGTTTTAAATGGAATCCAATGCATCTCAAATTTTCACCCTCCTGCTTGTGCCAATGAGCACCAAACAACATCACAACTAGAGAAAGCAATCAGACAAATGCTACAAAACTCCTGCACAGTGCAAATCCTGCAATGTTTTTCATGTCTGTGGAGGGCATGGCATTGCTCCAGACCCTAATCAGCAACTGACGCTCATTAAATTTGTTGGGGGGGGGGGGGCAGAAAAAAAAGGGAGCTAGTTTTTCAAATACTACATGGTATTTTTTAAAGACAGTTTCGTGGCATTCCAAAGGCACTCTCACCATTCAACAGAGATAAAGCTTTAAGCCCCAACAACAGCACTTGTGACAGCACAATTCTGAAATAACCCTAAACAATTTTCCTTAATTGGCCTTTTTTTTTAAGCATCATTTGGATGCTGACAGTTTGAATTGTGCAGAGCAGAATCACCCTGTCAGAAATGACATCAAAATCACTTTGCATGAGTCTGTTCGGCAGCAGTGTGGAAAACAGCCAGGAATGAACTCAAATGTCTTACACTGGCTTCAGTCTCAACCCTGCCACTTTGGCTTGTGCTTTAGGGAGCTGCCATCCTCGATCCAAAGTACATCTAACTCCATTAACTTGTAGAAAAAAAAAAACAAGTGGATAGCTTCAAGTAATGATTTCTAGCTTAACCAAATTCAAAAGAAATTTCCAGCAGTCTTTCATCTTAGACAACAAGTTTTTGCATCTGGATTCCTGAAGGCACATGGTAATGTTGTCTCTCTTTAGGGCACCCCAAACTTGGGTGCCTGCATTTCCGCCCAGATAAATAACATTTGCAAAACACTTTGAAATGCTGGAAAGTGCTACACAAGTACCAAATGCCAGAACAAACTCTGAAACAAGGAGGTTTTTTCAACACCTTGTCTCAATAAACAAAGAAAAGCTAAGCCTCACTTGCAATTTCCTTCTGTACATTTGAAAAAGGAAAAAATAGCCCAAATTCAGCCTGTGATCCTTAAGTTGGAATTTCCTGTTAGATTCGTGTTTCTTAGCATTCTCTTCACAATGTTCCTTTTCACTGAATGTGCTCAATACTTTTTCCAGTAGAAATTCTACCCAGTTACTCTGAGCTCTTGCACTGCACCACAGGGACCGGGCAGATCCTTTTTGGGAGCTGGAGTGTGTAAGGGAGGAAAAGGAAGGTACAGACCTCCTTTATGGCTGGCTCCGTACCCGCGTGATCTGACAGCTTATAGGCAGCAGCCACAAACAGGGCAGTGGTTTCAATTCCTTCTTCAAATTGCAGGTAAACTCCACCCAAGTCATCCAAGCGAGCGACAAGATCCTGACAGAAAGAGTTATGAACATTTAAATTGCATTCTAGTAGATCCACAGAAGCTAACTCTGCTGTTAGGCCTGTAATCAAGAATTATCTGTATGGGATCACTGATGTATTTTGTAATAGTCATGTGGAAACAGGAAGAAAGAGAAACCTCTAGTCTTTAGTGGATTTAATGATACGTAAACGTCATGATTTTCTATGTTTCAGTCCACTGTGAAACAGATAAAAGTCCAAGGAATTATCTGCTTGAAAGGAAGAGCCAAGCCAAGCCACATTATGCAGGCAAACAATTAGCCAGATTGGGTTTTCATTTTGTTTTTCACATTAATACATCTTTTAGTTCTAAAGAGATCTAGCAAATTTCTGAATAATTAGAGAGCACAGTGTGTTCCTACCTCGATCTCCTCAACAATGCTGCTTAGATCTGCCTGCTGGGACAGGTAAGATGCCGTCTCCAAAGCCTGGATGGTTCTTGAACCAGAACAAACAAAACCAAACAAGTGTATGGTTATTCCTTCCTTAAAAGCCAAACATAATTTAAATCAAAGCAACTGCATTTTCTATTCTGAATTAAGTGTAAAACAGCTGTTCCTGCCTTCAGCTCACTCAAGAGAATCTGAAGTGATTTAGTGTGAACTTAGCATTCATTACAGAATGTCACTTTAGCTGCACCAGCGCTGCAAGAAACTCATAGATTCAAAGGCAGAGAAGAGAATAAACTGATCCCTGCAGAGCACAGATCCCAGACTTGCTACTGAGGCTTCCAGGAATCCATTTTTTTTAGTCCACAAAGCAAGTTTTAAAGTTTCCCTTTCTTCCCCAGCCTTTAAGGGACACTCTGTTCTCTTGTTTCACAGTGAAACAAGGAAATTCTTTAGTGATAAATGCCAGGATTCCTTCAGCTTACTGGCACATATTTTCCAGCTCACAGTACAGGCACCCCAAACTACAAACAACAGGGTTGAGCAAGAGCATCAACTCTGCTGAAACCATAAATGACCAGAGTCATGGCTGGGTATTAAGTAAAAAATTTGTTGCCAATCCTTTTAAGAGGAAGCTTTTTTGGGATTCCATCCCTTTACTGATCACTATCTTTGAACTAAACTGAATATATAAGTTCATTTGCAAAATCATGCAAAAAATAGCCCCAAAACATATATTTCATTCCTCCAGAGGAACAATAATGAACTGGACAAATACATCAAATGAAAACACAGCACCTACTCTACTACATGTATATTACAAACATTAAGCATTAAAATACTCTTTAATTACAAATCCAGTTGCCTGGAGGATAAACATGTGAATCAATCCTCTGTGAGACTTACGCCAGCACGTTCTCTTCCTTGCTGAGACGAGCAGTGAGAGCACTCAGAGCTTCCTGGGATGCCAAAGGAAGGCCAAAACCACTCAAGGCACCAACTGCGTGGAAAATCTGGGTGACTGAGGAATCCTCACTAACAGCTGCAAGCAGCAGCTCCCTGGTCTCATTTGAAATGGTGACCTGAGGAAGAACACAATGATTCACACTTGAAAAAACATGGCCTTCTAATCACCACTGGTTCCTTCCTGGAGCAACACACTTGACTGGTGAACTACTATAAGCTCTTGGGAAAAAAATCCATTCATTACCTTTTAGTTTAATTCATTAAATCCCTAAGTTTTGCTGTCAACTATCAATTAGTCTGGATAATCCACGATTCAGATTTATCCTGGTAACCTGCAACTGCTTTTCATGTGGCATCACATCATTGTGCAGCAGCCAGGGGTACTGATGACAAACAGGCTTGGAGAACCCACCCCAGTTCAGCAAAGGTGGTCTGCATCTGTATCCAGCAGTGTTCCAACACAAGGGTTTACATCCAAACAGCCTGTCATCCACCCAAAGAGTTTCTAATTGACATTCCTGAGAATTCTAATAAAATGTGCTGCCTTTTTTCTTAACTACCAGTGTTTAATTAAAAAACATCCCCTCAGAATTACTCTGGACCAAATACTTGTGTTATATGCTTATACTTTGCCTTGTGTAGAGAAAGCCCAAACATTTCAACAGTTATTTACCTAAGGCACAACAGAGTACAACCCACTAAGAGAAAGTAAAAGTTATGAAAAAAAAAAAAAAAACACAAGAAAAATATCAAGTACAACATATCCTTGGTAATATCTGTCTGCAGAACTCAGGGCTCTACACTCACCTCACAGCCAGACAGGACTTGGATGGACTGGGCAGCATAGAAGAGGGATTCAACACTGCTGGAGTCCACGTGAGATTTGATGAACTTGCATGCAGCCTGTGGAGCAAAAGAAGTTAACTTAAACCACTAAGAGGAGATTTAAATGATACTCTAAGACAATTCCATGAACACTGCACATTTTTAACCCCCCTCAGATCCTACTCTGCTAAGTGCTGCACAGAAACAAGTGTGGTTCTCCTAAAAGACAAAAGTAATTTTCACACAAACTCTACTGCAACCATAATTCAAATCTAAATTGAGTATAATTATAAAGCCTATCAAAATAAAATTCTCATAGGTATATTTAATAGGGAAAAACTTCCAGGACAGAGAACATCTGATGATGAACAGAAATTCTGTGGGTGAGCTTCCTTCCCAGATGTACATCACACCACCATTAATGGATACAGATACAGAATTTCAAAGAATGAGAGAGAAAAGTGGGGTGAGCAAGTACAGGATGAAGGCAAGCAATGGGACTGCTCATTAATCTGTATTAACTGACAACCGGATAGATGGATCATTGAGATGACAATTAAACCAGAAAATAACCAAGAATTTAACTGTTCATACATAAATCACAGGGCTTTGAGTATGTGGAGCTCAGGCCTTTACAAGCAGGACAGGATTGGATTATATAGGAATATTCCTAGACTTTCCCTTGGTCAAGGAGGATCAGGTTAGAGGTCATTCAGTCAAACCTGACACCCACAAGCCCTGGGCCCCAATGGGATGCAGCCACCAGTGCTGTGTGAGCTGGCAGATGTTACTGCTAAGCCTCTCTCCATCATCTTTGGAAGCTCATGGAAAATAGGAGAGGTGCCTGAGGACTAGAGAAAAGCCAGTGTCACTTCAGTCTTCACAAAGAGCAAGGAGGAGGACCTGGGGAACTACAGGCCAGTCAGCCTCAGCTCCATCCCTAGGAAGGTGTTGGAATGGTTCATCCCGGCTGTCATGCCTAAACACGTGGAGGAAAAGATGGTTATGAGGAGTAGCCAACACGGATTCACCAAGGGGAAATCACGCTTGACCAATGGGATAGCCTTCCAGGACATGACCTTCTCTCTGGAGAAGGACCTGGGGGTCCTGGTGGACGAGCAGCTTCCATGAGCCAGCAGTGTCCCTGGGGGCCAAGAAGGCCAATGGTATCATGGGGTGCATTGGTAAGAGCATTAGGTCAGGGAGGTCACCCTGCCCCTCTACTCAGCCCTGCTGAGGCACACCTGGCGTGCTGTGTTCAGAGCTGGGCTCCCCAGTTCAAGACAGACAAGGAGCCACCGCAGCAAGGCCAATGGAGGGCTGTGAAGATGATGAGGGACTGCAGCATTTCTCAGGAGGGAAGGCTGAGGGAGCTGGGACTGTTCAGCCCCAAGGAGAGATGACTGAGATAGGACCTCATCAATGCATACAAATACCTTAAGCGTGAGTGTCAACAGGATAGGGCCAGACTCTTCAGTGGTGCCCAGCAACAGGGTAAGGGGCAATGAGCACAAACTGAAACACAGGAAGTTCCACCTGAACATGAGGAAATACTTATTTCCTTTGCAGGTTGCTGGAACAGGCTGCCCAGAGCGAGTGTGAAGTCTCCTTCTCTGGAGACAAAACACTTCAGGACACAATCCTGTGCAACCTGCTCAGAGTGAAAGTGCTGTAGTCATGGGGCTGGACTAGATGATCTTCAGAGGTGCCTTCCACCCCCAACCATCCTGTCATTCCATGACATATGTTCAAGTGTTACACCTAGCTACTATTTTTCCTACCTCTACCTTTTAAATAGTCCCACACTGTGAAGAGGTACACTGTTCAGAAAAAAGTCTCCTCACAAACCTCAAGGAATAAATAAATAAATAATTGCTGTTTATCTGTAGCAGCAAAAGCTGTGCTTTCACTGCCAAAACCAGTAACTAATAAAAAACCTAGCCACAATGACTCAAAGGGAAGCAGCAATTCCCAGTGCAGCCCACAGATGTCCAGTAACTGGCCACAGCAAGGAGTGCACCGAGATGAAGCACATCTTCAGCAACCTCAGAGTGAAGAGTTTATGTGCAACACCCAAAGAGAAATCAAGGCCAAATGGTCTGCACTGAATGAATCTATGAAGAAAGAACAAACTTCTATTTATAACTCACATGCCCAGGTAAACATGCACATGCATGTGAGCAGGTGTGCCTGTGTGAGGAGGCTGTTACAAGGACAATTTGCAATATTTAGACTAGAAATGCTTAGAGACACAGCACAGTAAACACTATGTTGATATCACCAGCCTTAAAATTATATAATTAATTATATACAAAAATAGCACTGGCTGTATTCAGTACTTGAACTGAAACAAACTAATGAACACTATTCAACAGCACAGTGCAGCAAACGTGCCATAGGCAGGCAACTTATTCACAAGACAGTTAAACAAACTGATATCCACAAAGACATCACGACACTGAAGGAACGAGCCCTGAAGCCACCATTTACAGGCAGTGAGTGTAAGCGAGCCCGGGGCACGTTACTGCCCGGACAAAGATGCAATTTATCCAAATAACACATGAAAGAGAGTCGGTAACTGCCAGTGATACTCCGGTGCTTGTTAAGGACATAATGCATGTATGTTTTACATTTCCCACACGGCCCTGTCCAAGCACGGCTCGCTATATAAACTCGTATATCGCTGCTGTGCAGCAGCCCCTCAGCACAGCAAAACGCCCCTGAGGAGCCGCAGCCGGGCCATCCCCCGCTCACCTTTTCGTCCGCCACCCGCACCCCGAGGCTGTTGAGCCCCACGATGGAGTAGTAGGCGGCCCGCACGTCGCTGAAGGGCCGCTCCAGCACCGCTCGCAGCCGCGCTAGGTCGTGGGCAGTGAGACGATGGCTGGGGACGAGGGCCAGGGCACTGCCGAGGAGAAACAGGAGGCTGAGCGCCGCCTCCAGACGCAGCCGCGTGCCTACGGAGAGACAAACGCGTTATCCCAGGTCCCCCCATCCCCGCGGTACCGATACCGGCCCCGGCCCTGCCACCCTCGCCTCACCCGGCGCCGCCATGATGTCGCCCCCGCCCGCGCCACGGTGCCGCTTCCGCCCCGGGCCCCGCCCCGCTCCGGCACACGCCATCACTACACGGGGGGGTGAGAGGGACAGCGTATTATGCGAGGGTCCCTCAGCCCCACTGCTGCCCGCTGCGACAACCGAGAAACTGTGAAAGAGAGCGAAGTGAGCGGGACGAGAGGGCGGCGGGGCGGGGGGGGGGGGTGCCCCCAGACAGCAGGG
>VZRJ01003178.1:0-20070 GCA_013397565.1 Ptilonorhynchus violaceus | reverse complement strand
GAGTTGGACTCCAGGATCCTGATGGGTCCCTTCCAACTCAGCATATTCTAATCTACTTGCTGTTCTAATTCTATGATTCTTTTGTTGTCAGGAAAAGAGAAAACAATCCCAAGAGGGATGGGCTGTCTGGCTGAGAGCCAACAGGAGTGAAGTCAGAGAACTGAGCAGTAAATGAGGGAAAGGTAATTCTGGGAGTGCGAGGTCACAGCCACCGCCTCATTGACCAGCTACTTCAAACAGACCCCTGACTCAGTTGGAGGGAAGAACTCCGCCTGTGGATGAATTAGCATGAGATGTGAGAGATACAACTAGCAAATAGGGGGTTGAGTACTAATTAACAAAAAAAGTTATGTAATTTGTAACCAATGAATGCTGATACCTTTGCTTGTTAAAATGTATAAATAGTGTAAAGTCTTGATGGTTGGGTAGCCAGCCTTTTGTTGGGTACTACCCACCTCACTACTTCTTGTAAACCAGAAAAGGAAGTAGAAGTACCTCTTCCTGGTGCGTGAATTGGTCTGCACACGGAGGAATGAGCCCACATTTGGGACAGCAATACCGTGCCACGGGCCATGCAGTGCTGAGTATTGTTTTCCATCTGTTCAATTCTTCCCCCTTGTTTTTCGTCGAGTACCAAATAAAAAGAGACAAAAAAAGCAAGTGTAATGCTAAGCCCCAGCTCTGCTGTGCAAAACCCAAACCTCTCAGATAACTGAGCTGGATTTCCCGTGGGAATAAATAGCATTGATTATTTTAGGTGACTCTTGGGAAAGGCCATGGCCACGCAACTGGGGTCCCTGAGTTCCTTCAGCAAAGCAAAGTACAAACCAATGTGTCAATGTGCAAAATGGCTTTTTCCCTAGGAGCCCCTGGGGATGTGCGGATGGGCCTTGGAGTCCCTGTCCCCTCAGGGCACTCAGCAAGCCATGGGTGACAGACACCCATCCCCCTACTGACTGACCAGGATGCCCTCCTGGAAGGCCCCAAAATTTGGGGAAAAGGGCTGTGCTTCCTCCTGCAGAGGGCACTGGGAACTTGTGCTTTTTGCTTTCTGGGAAAGATCCCCTGGAGCCAGAGCAGCTCCCTCTTGCACACCAATCCCGCTGCCTCTGCTCGCCCTGGCATTTGGGGCACTTGGTGTGACATGGACAGGGCTCTTGGCCTTACTGGGTCAAAGTAAGAAGCCATGGAGCTGCTGAATGTGGAAAAGCCACTGCTGAGAAGTCAGCCTGCCCTGCTCTGCACCTGCTTCTCCCTCTGTGCCAGAGTGGTGACAAGAAGTCAGCCCTGGAAGGGTTCCCTGGTGGTTTGTAAACCCCAGCCAAGATGTGCTGCCCACAGGTTGGTTTCCACGGTGCCAAATCACTAATCTCACCTCAATCCCCCAATTATTGAGCCTGAATGTGTTTGACCACATCAGCACAGGAGATGCTCACAGCTCTGAGCATGTCCCATGCTGAGGATGCTCCCTTGCAGTGGGTTACTTCTCTCCTATTCTCCCTTGGGAGATGTAGCTCCTCTGAAGTGCAAAATCCTGTTGCTGTAGCTTTCCTGAGGAAAGCAAAAGAATGTCCTGCATCAATGTGCCTGATTGTACTGTTCTGTCTGAGAAAGGGCTTTCGCTTTGCCAAGCTGGGTTTGCATCACCTCACGTTTTGCAATAATCAAATGGCACATTTTTGCCAGCTGAGAGGGCATTTCCCATCCCATTGCCCTTCTGGGGGAGAAACAGGGCTGAGGGGAAGACGTTTTGCCCAGAACTGGAGCAAAGCCAAACTAAAATGAACTCAAAATCCTTTGTGAGGTGGCATTTCTCTTCTGTTCAAGTTATCAGATGGGTCTTTGACCTTGCCCTCCTCTAGTCCATATCAGGAGATGACCACACAATCCCCAGGGATGCTGGGACCCCTCTGGGAGGCTGCAGGGTGGCTGACCCCACCACTGCCCCGGGAGAAGGATCCTCAGGGACCGTGGGGAGCCTGGCTGGGTCCAGTGCCTTCTCCCAGGGCTGAAACACCCCACATGCACTAGCCCAGCCTCAAGAGGAGGCTGGAAACTTGCAGCCAAGTTCTTCTGCTATGACAGATGGAAATGGGAAGACTTTTTCCTTTTTTTTTTTGAGATGAGAGAAAAAAAGCTAAAGGCCACTTGTGCAATTAAGAGCCTTAAATGTGGATTTTATTTCGATGTAATGGGATGGTTATTGCATATAAAAGAAGAGCCAGATGGTTGTTAAAACCACATTTACTAAGTTCTAATAACTGTGAATTTGACCTGCAGCCCATCAAGAGCTATAATCCCTCATTATAAAATAGCTCAGGAGCATCACCCCCAGATCCTCTGGCTGGTCTTTGCTGGGACCTTTGGACACAGCAGCACTCTCTGTTCAGGGCAGGATTTGGCCTCGTGGCACAGCCCTGCAGCCACAGGGCGCTTTGCCTGTCTCTTTTTGAGCTGCAGTTGGTTGGTGATGGTGACAAGGACTGAGGGATGAGGAGGTGTGGGATACATCTGCCAGCCTGGGGAGAAGGGCCAGGGCCCCTCCATGGGGTGCAGGGCAGTGAAAGGACTCTGCACACCCAGGGCAGAGCTCTCCTCTGCTGTTCCAGCTGGTGCCAGGGGGCTTGGAGGAGGGAGCAGGGAGAGTGGAGGCTGGAGAGTGGAGAATGGTCGGTGGAATGTGGAGGGTAGAAGATGGAGGATGGAAGGTGGAGGGTGAAGGATGGAGGGTGTAGAATAGGTGGAACGTGGAGGATAGAGGAGGACTCCTTCTTCTTCTTGGGAACCCTGTTTAAAGTCATGCCGGCAGGGAAGGAATGGGGGAATTTGTAGAGGGGACTGCAGGTCTTATCCCCCACTGCTTCCCGACACCTGCTGCACACAACGCACGGGATCCAAGCAGCTCCATCCCTGCAGCAGCCCCGAGGGGGATGTGCACAGCACCAGTTTCTGCAGCACCTCTGGGCTGGATCTGGCCCCGGTACACTCAGGGGGAGCCCAGGACAAGCAGCAGTGTGAGCCCCCAGACCTGTGGGCTGTGCTGTGGTGTCCCTCCCCCAGCTCTGCCTGCCAGCAGCACAGCCGGCCTTCCTTCTTTGGTAAAGACTTCAACAATTCCCTTTTTAGGCTTAATACCACCAGTCCTGGGAAAGAACAGGAGCCTGTTCCCCAGCCCCCAGCCCAGCTTTGTGTGGAGGGGCTGTCCACAGGGAAATGGTCCCTGCTCCAAATGTCTGCAAAGGGCTTTCCAAGACGGACCTTCTTCAAGGCTGTCCCTGTCCTTCCCTGGAGAGGCACCCCTGGTCCCTGCCCCACAGGAGATCAGCTGCCCAACCTGCCTTCCCAGGAACACCCCTCACCCAGCCAGCATGAAGGTATTGTTTTGCTGGCAGGAGTCTGCCTTCCATATTATTACTCCTGGAAAGCTCTCCCTGACGAATCCCAGCTGGGAGACTTTTTTTTTTTAGGTCTTATTAAATTGTTGATATGGATTTCTCTGCAGAGCCATTTGTTCTCCCCTCCCCATCCCACTCTGTGCCCCACCAAGCCTCCCTGCGGGGTTGCCAGGATCCAAACCCATCCCTTCCCTTGAGTTTCACAGCCAGGGGCTCCCCAGGCACTGCAGGGCTCTCCCATTTAGCCCAGTCCCTCCAGGAGCAGGCATCTGGCAAGGCTGGGCCTGGAAGTACCTCCAGCATTCCATGCCATCCTGACAGCATTCCCAGGGCACAGCCCCCGTGTGAGCCCCTTCAGCATCATCTCCTGGTAGCAAAGGGATTTATTGATGTCCCCCTGCTCTGTGCCACCCCATCAATGAGACCTGTATCCCAGCACCTCCCACCAGGCAGGAGGATGGATGGGAGCTGGGAGTGGGAACTCATGAAAGGCTCCTACAGTGGGATTTGTTTGCATCATTCCCATTGTACATGTTGAAACTCTCCTGTTTTCGTGGGATGATATCAGATCTGGGCTCCCTGGCCAGATTCCCTCTGTAGCAGGGAACACCCACAGCTCTCTGTGTTGCCTCCTTCGGGGATGTGCAAGCAGCCCAAAGTCATGCTCCTGACGTGGGGAAGATTTCCCCACTTTCCTCCCACATCCCCTGGGAGCAGTGGCTGGGCAGCTTATGGGCGCTGTTGGAAACTCATCCCAGCAAACCATTCCCCAGGTGTGCTGGAAATCTAGAGGTTTTGGAGCTGGAAAGCCCTCCAAGAGGTAATGCTAGGGGTTCTGCTGGATCCACTGAAACTCTGGGAGCAGTGGCTGCCAAGATAGCACAGCATCAAGTTCCTTCCAGGGCAGGTTCTCGGTGTCCCCCTGATGGCCCCAGAGCAGGGACACAGGCAAGTCAGCAGCAAAGCTTTGGTGGTGACATGGGAGACTCAGCCAGCTAGGGACAGGATGGGATGCTGTGCTCCCAGGGCTGAGTGACTGGAGAAGATCCTTTCCTTGCCTTTGGCAGTGCGTGAGTGTGGGTGGGTGGTGCTGGCGGGCACGGGGAGGACCTGACACAAAATCTCTGCACGTGGTAGAAATCCCATCTTGGCTGATAATATTTCCCTTCTGCTCCAGCTTTCCTCAAATCCCTAAGAAAAAAGGCCCCAGGGAGCACTCAGAAAAACTGTTAAAAATAATTTAAAATAAATCAAGCTGAACAAATGCCGAGAGATTGAAGGAATACACCCCGGCTGCACAAGTCCCAGCCTCCAGTGGTGCCTGTGCTGATGCTGCTGCATGGCAGCCAAGGCTGTCGTTTGGAGATCCTGACATTTCTGAGCCCATGTGGGAACACTCAGGGGTTTCCTCCTCTCCGGGCTGGATAAGGGACTCCCTGACTCCCAGCTGTCTGCAGGCAGGGGAGCCACAGCGATTTCTTTGCACCAGACCCATGCAGGCACAGCACCGAAATTCCCCTAAAGACCTTGGGAACGGGATCTTGCTGAAGAAGATGGATATTTTGGGGCTGGAGCAGCAATGAGGGGTAAGTCAGCGTGGCTGTCATGCAACTACTCCCGGTTTCACCAGCTCGACCTGGCCCCGCTGGAATGGAGCTGGCTGAGGGGTTCTTCTGCTCCCTCCCACCCCACCATCCCGGGGGACACGCTGCTCCTGCCCTGCAGCCGGCAGGAAGAAGCTGGTTCCCGACCGTTTTAGCAACTGCAAGTATCAGGTTCAGTTTCCTTTGATTCCCGGTGTTTGGTTTGCTCTCCTACTTCATAAATATTCAACCACCAGATGCTTGAAAAAGCGCCTGCGAATCCCCCCGCGCGTCGGTGGGAGCGGCGCCCGCGGTCCCTGGCCCCATCCTGCCGGGATCCATCCCCGTGGATAAGGCACAGGACAGAGCCGGGGCCAAAGCCGACAGCTCGTAAACAAGCGCGGTGCCGAAACGCGCTCCCCCAGCCTGCGCGTACCTGGCGAGGGATGAGGAACGGCTCGAGGGAGCGCAGGCTGGGAACTTGATGCCCTAAACCGCAGGGATGGCTCTGGACGGACATTCCCAGAGAGCAACGGGGATGCAGCCCCTCCCTGGGAATCCAGGTTCTGTGTGCTCTTCCTTCCCCGAGCGCACTGCCTGCTCCCTCTCACTCTACTGGCCAAGGGTGAAACCCGGGAATCCAGGGGGTGATGGAGGTAGAGTTTTTGCAGGGAAGCCTGATGTTTCCCTGCTCCCTTTCCCCCATGGATAGGGGCAGCATTACCCACCCTGTGTGCCCACTCAACCTGTCACCACCTGGGGACACACACCTGCACTGCCAGCACCACATCTGCAAAGCTCAGGGATGCTGGGGACACTCATTGATGGCTTAGCCAGAGTTGGAGGGACCATAGTGAGAGAAAAACAGGGGAAAAATAAACCCCCAAACCCCCAGAGTACAAAGAGTTCCCTTTTCAGCAGGGCAGTGCCCCAGTGAGATCAGCACCAAGGGTAGGGGGCAGCTTCAGGACAAGAGGTGGCAGGAGAGTGCAGGGCTGGGGAGGGGGGAGCACAGCAGCCCCCCCAACCTCCCCCAGTGCCTGGGCAATCCTGCAAACCCCAGCTCCTGCTTAGCATTCCCCTTCCTTGCCAGAATCACTCCGGAGCATGTCAGCATGCTGTCATGTAAGGAATCTCATTTTGGAGAGGCTTTTTCTTCCTCATTTTGCCTTCGATACAAACCAGACACAGCTCCGCTTTATTGGGTGTGAGGGCAGGGCTGCCCGCATCCGGCCTCACTCCGCTCCCTCCCCAAAGCCATGCCAGAGTGGAGTTGGAGGACTCTCACTGTTTGTCTGGGATACTTCTTGCTGTGCTTGCAGGGACCATCTGCACAGCCGTGCTCGTGTGCAGGACCCCCTTGTTGGACTGCAGAAACCCCACATGGAAGCCATGGGAGATGGAGTCCAGCTGCTCCATGAGGTGGCTTTGGTGCTGGTCAGGTGCTGCCTGCTGAGCCCTGGGGTCAGGCGAGCCTCGGACACATGGGATGCAGCATCTTCCCTCTGCTGCACAGCTGTTTTGAGGACTGACACCCAATTCCCAGAAGAGCAATGCTCCCCAAAAAACCCCAGGAGATACTTGTTCCCTCCTCTTCTAACCCCCATCGCCCCAAAGCCCCTCAGCGAGGCCACAGTTCCTGCACATTCCTTCCCCTTTTATTCCAGGTGACTGCACAGATCCCCACAGCCCCTTACCTGCCTGACCCCAGGGCTCAGCTCCAGTGCTCTGGGAATGGATAGTGATGGACAAGTCCTGGCCTGGATTCCCCATGTTCTTTTCAGCCCCCCCTCATCAAAACAGAGATTTCCCTTCCCTGAATAACTGGCTGTGACTCTGGATGCCTGGGGAGGCAGGGAGCAGCTCCCCTTGGCCCCGCATGCAGAGCAGTGGTGATCAGTGAGATAATTAATTGCTTTGGGTGGCATTTATGCCTGCTTTGCACACCTGATGTCATCCTTCCTTTCCGAGATGTTTGGCCTGGGAAGCAAGAATAATCTGCTTAGGTCAGTGAAGGATGAAAACCCTCCATCCACCTGCAGTCCTACACAGGGAGTTTTGGAGCTGGGGGTTCCAGCCAGATGTGCAGAATTTGCCTAAAAAGGGTTGTGAGAGCCAGAGAGCTGCGATGCACCTGCAACAGCGGCACAGTGCCGAGGGACTCCAGCCCCAGCTGACTGTTTCTGCACAGGGAAAGCTGCCCTGCTGCCAGGAGGGAGCTGGGGCTTCCAGGAGAGCTCAGCCACATGGCCAAGCCAAGGGTGCTGAAATCAAAGGGCGGGTGTGAAAGGCTGATGCTCTCAGAAGGTGCCCCAAATCCCCTGCGAGTCCTCTTGCAGTCCTGCTTCAGGCAGTGCCAGCTGGGACAGGGAGCTCTGTCCCCACTGCTGTGTGGGACCAGAGAGGTGAAGGATGGTGAGTCCACAAGGACCTGGAACATGGTTCAAGAAGTGTTTGGACAACACTCTCAGGCACGTGGTGTGATTTTTGAGGTTGTCCTGTGTAGGCCAGGAGGTGGACTCCATGATCCTTGTGGGTCTGTTCCAACTCAGAATATTCCATATTTCTATGAGGGTTGTTGTCTCCGATTTTACCTGCAGTAACCTGGGAGTAGCTTTTGCCTCTTCCTCTAGGTGTAAAGCTCGTTCTTCCAATATGTTGCAGTCTTCATCATGCAAGACAGGTGTGTTGGAGAACATTTTGGATGCAAAGACTGTTGCACCCAGTGAGACATCCTGCCAGCAATGCCAGGCCTGGACCTGCTCCCTGAATGCCCCTGGACTAACAGGGAGCTGAGGCAGCACATCCTCTCTGCACAGCATCCGGCACCTCTGCTCCCTCCCATGCTCCTGCACCAGCCCAGCCATCCCTGACCTCACCTTTCCCCATCTGCAGCGCCGACCAAAGGTGTCCTGAGCAGATTCTGCATCCCAGGGAGGGAACACCCCCTTTCCAAGAATTCCTGGCCCATATGGAATCCAGCTTTGCAAAGGCACAAGAATTTGTTCAAGAGTTCACCAAAGTTTAAAGTGAGTTTGTCTCAGACGCACCCTCTGTGATGCTTTTCCATCCTAACTCACATCAAATCATCGCTGGACATTTATTGTTTCTGGGCATGCTCCAGTTCCTCCAGGAGGCAGCAATCAGAGGGCCCCTCGCCTCCTTTTTCTCCTGCCATCCCCAGGCTCAGCCCCAGCCCCCCTAAGTTTCCATCCCTCAAAGCCTCCAAACTCAACACCCCCAAAGCCCCCAGTGAGAGGCTGGGCTGGATCATGTCCCAGAAGGGTGAGGGCTCTCCATGCAGCCGGGGCAGCCAGTCCAGGCTGTGGAGCTCAGCCTGCATGGTGGTATCAAGAGGGTGAGCAGCATGGAAGGGCTGGCTGGGAGCAGAGCTTTGCAGTCTGGGGAGACAGAGGAGGTGAGGAGGTGCAGGAGGACGCCAGGATCCCCGCTGACCCGAGCTTGATGCTCCCTGCTGCAATTCGAAAGCTGCTGCAGCCTCAGGAGAGGGTTTCCAGTACAAACACTTGGAGGTTTTGTCTCCAAGTTCATGTTCCAAGACTAATTTCTCAATATTCGTTTAGGGAGTCTGCCTTTCTGTGGGTGTAAATCTGTGTACCTCCACCACCTCGGAGAGGCCCGCACTGATTGATATCAGCTGAGATGCTGACCCCAAATTTGCAGTTTGCACAAAAGTTCCTGCCAATAAAACTGTTATTTAAAGTATTCAGAGAAAGTGAACCCAGGAGGCATGTGAACATGGTCCAAACAAATCTAATTAAAGCTTTCATCCAGAAAATTCTTCCTTACTATAGAACAAAAATCCACACATTAATACTTGTCCTCACTTCACTGGGGCTGAAAAACTCAGTTTGGAAGCCCAGGATAAATGATATTTGTGCTAGGCTGAGCACTCACAAGCCCTGCTGGCTCCAGGACCTCTCAGAACTCCTTTGGTCTCCTCCTGCATCCCCATCCTTACAGCACCTTTCTGGATGGCTTTAAAGCTCATTGCTTCATTCAGACCAGTGCAGCTGGGCTGCAGTAAAGCAGAGCCACACACTGCTGGCTGTGCTGGGGAAATAGCCAAGGGAACATCCTGGCAGGGGCTACTGGGAGCCAGGGAGGACAGAGGTACCAGCATCAGAGGAACCACCAGCTTGCAGAAGTAGTGAAGCTGATCCAGACGCTGCATCCCAGCTGTCCCAGCGGCTGGGGTGCTGGCTTTGGGCAGGTCATGTCTTATTTAAATCTGCACAAACTATCACGGTGAACCCACCCAGGAGCAGCTAATCCAGCCCTTGCAGCAGCGTGTCAGAGGGCTACCTGTCATCCACGTACTCTCCAGGAAACTGATGGCATAAATGGGTATCCCACGGGATAAAGGCAGACTTCCAAGTTCCAGGAAGGGCCCTTTTCCAGGGGCATCACCCCCAGTACTTACTCATGTCACATCCTATGAGGACACTGTACTGGTGCCTGTGATCTGTGATGCTCCCAAGTGGAAGTCAAGGACCAGCTCTGCAGGAGATGTGTCTGACCCTCTTAAGTTCAAGGACTGGGGGCACATAATCCATTGCTGGTCTAGCCTCTTGCTATTTTTTCTACTCATGTCTTTCTCTCCCTTGTTTCAACTGACATTTAGTGGAAATCATCCCATCACTCACCTTTTTCTTTGTCACTGCCTCTCCATGGAGCTAAACAAACAAATCACCCCCTGAATCACCTTCATTTCATCTGCCCTCCCAAAGCCCCATGTTTTTCTGCGGGCTTCCAGCAAGACAGCCCTGCAGGCATTTTCCAAGACAGGAGAAACTTCAGACAGCAACAAAAATGTGTAGAATTTGGCCTATTTCTCTTCCATTACCTTTTGGTGACCTTCAGGGAGCTTTAGGCAGCATCTTCCTTGCTCCCTGTCATGCCCCAGGACAGCTCCTGCCAGCCCAGCCCAGGCTGCCTGATGGGGAACGAGCCACAGAAATGGAGAAAGAAAAGGAATGAGACAGGTGGGGAGAAGATGACTTGACTGCTAATGTAAGAATTATTTCCATGCACATTCCTTGTGCAACCAAATGGCTGGAGGAAGATCTTTCGATACCAGATGTGCTCCTCATCCCCGCTGAGCGAGCCTGGCTCCTCAAGGGGACTCCTAAATTTTAGATTTGCATTCATCACATTCTCTTAGCTGGTTTTGGCCACTGTACAGCTGGAGAAATCCTAGATAAAGTCTGAAAGAGAAAGCTTGACCTCAGCGGTACCTTGTTATCCCACCCCTTTCCTCCAAGGAATTGCTGAAGGGCACAGACATCCTTCTCCCCTGCATGAGCCAGGCCTGGATAGCACGGGGCAAAAATAACCTGTCTCCTGTCACTGAGCTGGAGATCAGTGCTGCAGAGGGGCTGCTCCTTCTGCAGCACCAGGGCTGATAGACAAACCCAGTGCTGCAGCTCACCAGGAAACCCCCAGACTTGGAGCAGAGGATAAAAAAGGTCAGAGGATATCTTGTGTGTGGCATTGCAGAGGGAGGCTGGGGCAACATTGCCCAGACATGAAAAATGTTCTTCCTCCTATTGCCTATCCAGGGAAGCAGCTATCTCTGCCTGGACACCAGGGGTTCATGAAGTGTCCAAGAGGAGCAACAAGCATCCCTCAGGATGGTCCACTGAGCTGTGGCTGGTCTGGCTGGGGATGAGGTCTCGGAGACGTGCGAAGCCCAGGACAGGGCCATCTGAGGGAGGGATGCTTCCAGAGCATAATTCCTTGCATTCCCACTCTGGCCATGACTTTAACCTTTATGTGGGGAGCCAATTCATTCCCTGTGCCTGAGGGACAGGCTACATACAAAAGGGCCACTCTGGGACTTGTAGGGGACACCTGCATTGCCTGCACATGTCACAGCTGCCCAGCACTGCCAAGCATCCCACCGGGCTCCCCAGAGGAGCAGGAAGCACAGCAGGACTTCACAACACTGCCATCTCCTCCATGAGAGTGTTTTACAAGCATGGCAGATGAAATAAAAGAGCAGGAGAGCTGTAAACAACCTCATTTGAGTGTCTCCCTGGGGCCTTGTCAAGTCAGCTTCAGCTCCAGTCAACACCTCTCACATCAGCAGAGCCCGGCCCAGCCAGGCTGCCCGCAGGGACCCGTCTGCTAATGGATTTCAGGTGCTCCAGCAAGGCATGGAGGGAGAGCACAGGGAATGCTCCCCCTCCTTCCCACCCTTGTCCCTCATGTCGTCCCCTCAGCTGGCTCCTGGCTCTGCTCTCAGACATACATTTCACTGCATGATGCCAATTTCTAACCTACCCAGCACGAAACTCTCAGGAATGGTTCTCACCACAGTGGAAAAATATTTTTTCACCCCCAAATTAAAGTTAGATCACGGCCAAACACAAACACAAGAGCATGAAGAGCTCTTGTCAAAATCAAGTAGTCTTTTTAATAGATTTCCAGAGATCATTTCCTACGCAGGGCTCATCTTTTCTCTACTCCCCTTCTTTCCCTCCCCTTTCCCTGCTCTAGCTGAAGCCTCCCTGCAAGCCAACCTCCCACCTGTTTCTAACCCAAACACTCCAGTGCCACATTTCCCAGCAGACACGATGAGGAATTCAACGGAAAAGGTAAAAGGTCAGGATGGAGCCATGCCAGGGCTGCGGAACACAGCTACAGCTGGGAATGGACTTCCAGAAAATGTCCATCCTTCCCAGTGACAATCCTCAGATGTCCCAGAGAGGATACACTGAATGCAGCTGGTCATGGAGGAGGAGGAGTCCTCGCCTGGCAGCCCGAGGATGATGGAAGAGGCAATGGAAACCTCAAATGGCAATGGGGAAAAACAAGAACCTGGTTTGCAAGTTCAAAGGAGCAGGAAATTAGGAAGGCAATTAGGTAGGCAAGCATCCGATCCGTGACAAACTGGGCCACCAACACATCAGACAGGCAACAAAACAAAGAGCCAGTGATGAACCCGGCAAGCCACCGTACAGCCAGCAGCAGATGTGTTCAATTAGCCCAAGAGCCAACATCCAACCAAACACCAACCTAGCCAGCAAAAAACAGACAATAGACTACTTGTTCCATCAAACAGCTGAGTTAATAGCAAAAACGTGCAGGGAGTGAGCGAGCAGCCAAAAACCCACGCCAGCCACTCAATAAGTCAATTAACCAAAGACCCACATAATCAACCACTTAAGTAGAGCCGAGCAAATAACTCACAATGAGTTATTTATCCATTGAATTTCGCCTCTAGTTTTGCTTGGGCCATCTCTGTGAGCACATGTCAAGTCCCTTCAACTGATTTTCAATTAATCCCATTTTGGCTTGTTTGCTCTGTGCATGGCTGGCCAAAAGTTAACATGTGAACTGCACTCATCAGCTGTGATTGCCCAGGAAGATTACATGTTGCTCTCTAGTCTCAGAGTAGGTAAACACAGTTTTACCAGGGAATCTCAGTCCCTAAAACTCTCCAATGAGACTGCTCTTAAGTCACCAGCACAGGATAATCACATATATTCAAAGGAAAAAACCACTACAAACGTAAGTGAGCACTTATCCAGCCATCCAAGAGATCCAACTAAATAGTCCTGCAGGAAAAAGGCTAGTGGTGTTGCTCAAACAGGACTGGGGAATGGGAGGGTTTGGGTTCAGTGCCCTAAAGCTGGGTCCCATTTCTGGGGATCTTTCCCATCCCTGAGGCCATAGCTCTGTGAGCAGATGAGGATGGCCCAGCTCTGCAAATACAGTCCCTCATTTGGGGGTCCTCAGACCCTGCCTGGGGTATCTCAGTGCCTTCTGCAGGACCTCCCAGCAGACCTCAGCTCGTAGAATTGTTTAGGTTGGAAAAGACCTCTAAGATCATTGATTCCAACTGTCAACCCAGCACTGCCAAGTTCACCTCTAAACCACATCCCTCGGTGCCACATCCAGACGTTTTTCAAACCCTTCCAGGGATGGTGATTTCACCATTTCCAATGCCTGACCACCCTTTTAGGGAAGAATTTCTTCCTAATATCCAGTCAGTTTGAGAAGTGCCTCCGTGGTGTGAAGCTTGGTGGCACAGCCAAGCCAGTACTTCCTGGCAAGGACTGGGTCATGCAGGGCTCTCATTGCATCTGGATGCTCCAGGCATCACCAGAGCACTAAAACAACAGCAACACCACTCTGAAAAACCCAGGCACCCAGCTGGGAGCTTCTCTGGGGAGATGTTGTGTCCCTCATCGCACAAGCCTTCGAGGAGAGGGATACACGGTGCCTTGGAGTCCAGGGCTGCTGTTGTCCTCCTTCTGGGGCAGAAATTCTTCCTTCCTCTGCCCCACACCAGGCTCCTTCACTTGCTGCCAGGAGACCACAGGTCTCCTCATGCAGATGGTCAAACACAAGCCCAGCTGTGCCACAGCAGGATTTGACCCACGCCGTGGGTCACGTTGCACTTATTGGACCCTGGTGCTACCAAGCCATGGCCATTTCCACATCGGCTCTAGGGACAAGGTCCACTCCCGGCCTCCTTCACCCCAAAATAGCCATAAAAAGCATCAAGCTGAGCAGACTGGGCTAGCTCTGAGTGTGGCCCCACACAGCTAAGGGAGGTTTCTCTCCTTCTCCTCCGGGGCTGCCGTGAGCGCTGCTCTTGGCGCTGGCTGGGGAGGAGGCCTGTGCTGCCAAACCACACTGTCAACTGCTTCCCTGCTGCCTGCGGATCTAATCCCACAGGCAATATATAACCAGTGGGAGCTGCACCATCCCTGAAGTGTGGAGTATCAGAGGAGCACTGCTATCTCCTGCCTCTCCAAGAGGCAGTCGCAGGGACTGTCAGAGATTAGGACTAATAGTACTTAGCTCACTTCAGCAGCCAGCTGAATCAAATGATCCTTACATGCCCTTATGTCCTAATGAATTGCATTTGATTCCTTGCCCAGCTCTGAGCATGGAGCAGCAGCACAGCTCTTTCATACTCCAAGGGCTGTGCAGGAATCACCCCCCTCATTACCCTTGCAAATCCAGCCTGTGTTTTTAATCCCGACAGCATCTCCTACAGCTCCCACTGCAGACTCAGGTTTGAGTTCATCTTTCAAAGAGAATTGACCTCTCAAAAGCCAGGCTCAGCTGCAAGCGTCGGGCTTCAGCTTAGAGACCAAACAAAACCCACTGATTTCACATTATTTCCATGCAAAGCCATAAATCAGCTTGGGCTTGGTTTGACTCTGGGCCAAGGCTTGACTGAAAGGTTCACGAACCTTAAGGAATTTTTTGACAAGCTCAGTCTGAGATTCAAATTTGTAATGAAACCCCAATAGCGAAGCTCTGCTAGTTCCATGTAATTTCAGGTTTTGCTGTGAACATTTCATGCAGCTCTGGGGACACAGTTACACCAGCATAAAACCAGTTACTCCTTAAAAAGCAATAGAGCTGACCTGGATTTCTGCCGGTGTAAGAGCAATCAACACAGCCCAGAAAAAGTTATTTTTATTCCTTGCCTTCTGTTTTGCTAGAATCCACCCAATAAAAGTTCCCAGCCTGAGTCCAGACTGTAGAAATGTAAATGCCAGTAGAGCAGAAACTCCGGCATGTGTCTGGAGAAATTTGTGTAAATTGACAGGGTCACTCTAGATGTGAGGACAATGAAACCCAACAAGAACACCAGGACCCCCTTCCCCATCCAAATCTGCTGATGCCCCAATGGGTTTCTGTGAGAGGAGACATTTTCTGGGCTGTTGCTCGAGATGACTGTTTCTGTAGGGCAGCAAATTCACTGTGCCACATCAGACTGAACCCAGGACAGCGACTTGTGCAGCCCTAAAAGGGCTGGCTCCTGTTCCTGCAGTGCAGTGCTGGGCTCCAGTGGATCAGTCAGGCTTATTCCCACTCATTTTTCACAGATCCCCAACCCTAATAAGGCAAACAAAATCTATGCTCTGGAAGGAAAATGCTGTGGGGCTCAGGGGATGCCGTCCTCCACCCTCGCTCTAATTTTATAGCATATCTGCAGTGGTGTGTCAACATCAAATTGCTCCAAATGGGGGAACTGATGTGAGGTGCTGTGCCAAAGCCCATTTAGCTCCTTCTATCCCAGCACAGGAACCCATCTCCACAGGTTCAGCTGGATGGCTGCTGGGGTAAGGGACTTTTGTTCCCCTGCTCCTCAGCCTCCTGCCTGCAAGACAGAGAAATCCTGGGGTCTAAACCTTGGTGCAGAAGCAGAGCAGAGCATGGCAGCCAGGCAGTGACCTCCACTGCCCTGCAGCAGCATCCACCCTCCTCTCTGCAGAGCTGCTTCTCCAGTCCCTGCTGCAGCACTGCTTGGCCTGGCACCAGCTCCTGCTCCTTCCTATGCCAAGCACTTCCCGCAGTAAGACAGCAAACAGCAGGATTTCCCTCTTTTTGCTTATTTTAAAAACGTTTCTTACTGCAAAGGTTTAAGACCTGGCAGGAAGCTGGAGCTTTATTCACCCAGGGGCTCTCAGCAGCCCCAGAGATGTAATGCAAGGAAGTGCTCTTGCCTGCCTGTTCCCCTTCTGCACCCCAGTTCCCTCCAAAAGCTGGCAGGCTCCCCTCACACAGCTCATTTTAGTACCCAGAAAGCCGTTATTCCCAGCCTGCCAGATCCCCCTGCCCTTGCTTTAATCCCACACCCACTCCCAAGGGCTAAGGTACTCCAATGCCATGGGAAGGGAGGTTCTGAAAGGCAGCTGTACTGCTGAGATGCTGGCTTGGCCCTCTGCACTCCCTGCTAGGCTCTTCAGAGGTGTTAAGAGGGAATTCCTCACTCCCTGGCAGCATCCTGCTGAACTTTCAGCCCAGGCATGCTGAGATTTAAGTGTTTGTCTGCATTAGAAAATCCATCCCTGTTTTTCTGCCCCTTGATCTGAATAACTAACAGTACCCACCTCAGAGGGGTTTCAGGTGTGATCAGTGGGACTTGAGGGTCAGTTGTGCCAGACTGGCTCCTTCCACATGCCCAGGGCAGGCTTGGAGCAAGGTTTTGGAAGGGGTCCCTGCAGTGACCTTCTGTGCTGCGTGTGGGGCTCATTCCCACAGATACTCTGTCCCGTGGCTACATTTCCTAAGGTGTGGCCTTTATGCTCCTGGGGTGAAGGAGCCAACATTGCCAAGGGTCTGGTGCTCCCAGCCATAACAGCCGTGTGCTGAAGGCACCACACAGGGGGTCACCACCTTCTGAGAGCACAAGACTGTCTTCTGTGGCACTTGCCCATCAAGTCCAGCACATGCCTTAACAAATAGGCAAAACTTATTCCTTGTGTTGGTGGTATCACTCCAACACAAATTCCCAACCAGCACAGTACTTGCCTGCTGTCCGTTTTGGAGCTTCCCTTTGGAAAGCAGCAGAAAATCTGCTGCTCTAACAGATCAGATTCCAAACCTTGCATGCCAACTTCGGCTTTAAAGGAGCTTGGCCTCTCTCCCTGTCAATAGCACAGATGAAAATCAGGGTTTCCAGCATTCACCCACCTTCTTCTCAGGGCTGGTGTTGGGAAGGTGGTTTCAGGGCTCTGCTGTTGGCAGGGAGCGAGGGCAGCCTCTCCTCCCGGCAGCAACTCCGAGCTGAATGCCTTGCAGCAGACACCAGGGCTTGGCTCCCGAGCGCTGCGCACGAGAGGAGAGAGCCCACGGGGGAATGTGGAGTTATCCAAATTGGATGCAAGCTACATTTTATCTTGCTGGAGTGGGTCTGGGGGTGATGTAATCACTCAGTGTGCTTGTACGTTTGGGATCGGGACGAGATGCTGTTTATCACGAGCTGACAAGTCAAGGAAGGATGCGAGAAAATGATCTGGGGCTTCCCATGCAGGACTCGCTGGAGCTGCGAACTGGGGCAGACGTGACTGGAAGCTGTAAGGATTAATGGCCCCTCTGCTGCTGTACAAGGTGCAAATGAATGAAATTCTGTTCCCCTTACAAAGGAATGCCATTAATTCAAGGGGAGATTGCCCAGATTTTTCTCCAGCGTGATGAAAGCAGAATTTGGCCCTTGATCTTGCACCATAAATGTCTGTCTAGCAAGATTTGAGGTGCTCCTTTCCATTTCTCTTTTGATTTGGTTGCGTTTTCTTATGTAAAACTCTTTTTTCCCAGCAAATGCAGAAAGAAAGGGATAGAGAAAGATAGGCAGGCAGGCAAAGAGAGTCACTGGCAGCCAGGAGCAAAGGAAAAATGACTGAGCAGAGGGAAACTGTCCCTGGGACACAGGGAGCTGCTCCTTTGGGCAGTGGGAGAAGATTGCTGCAGTGTGAGGAGGGAAAAGCTTGGTTGGTGGGAGGTCTCCAGCACCTTTGTCGCCTCTTTGGCTGGAATTCATAAGTAAATACGGAGTTGACTGAAACTGCTCCTGCTCGCCAGCGGCCCCTCTTTGGCACTCAGTGGAATTTGGGATGGGAGGGGACTGGGGGTGGTCCGTGTTTACTCACATTCCTCTTCACGTGCTGGTTTCGGGATGCTGGTGCAAAACAGGGGATGGCAGTGGGGTGGTGTGTGTGGCCAGGAGCGGTGACGAGCTCCCTGGGCTTCTGATGGCTGCATGCCCTGGTAGCTGGTCTGGGAGGGGGAGGTGGTGGGGAATAGAGCACGGGGACAGGGGTTTGTAGTGCAGAGGATCGGGCAGGTGAGCTGGGAGGGATGGGGCTGGCACTGGAAGCTGGACAGGGATGGGAGCCCCATCTCGCAGCAAGGCACCAGGGAGCCCTTGTTGACATCCTGTGGGCACACTAATGCAGCAGTTCCTCCGCTCCATGCATGCCTGGTTCCAAGCAGATGAGCATCCAGAAGAGGCAAAACCAAGCACAACCACCTGCCAGTCCAGCCCCTCTCCTCTGGGCTGTGATTCCACCAAGTCTCCAGCCATGGGGTACACTGGGACCTCACCAGAATGCACTCCAAGAGCTATTTCTCCCCAAGCTCTCTGTTCTGCAGCTTTGCTATCCATCACAGCAGGGAGCTTCACCTCATTCCCCACCTGAAGCCAGCAGCACCTTTTCCTATGGAGCAGCTGAGACAGAGCTGGTTTGTTTTGTGTCACCCAGGACGGTGGCAGGCTGAGCTCTGCCGAGCTCTTCTGCCTGCCTGGAGCATCACGTTTGCCACCCACATCCTACTTGGAGCTTCTCCCTGCTGGCAGGATGCAGTGGTACGATGAGCTACAAGCAGAAGCAGCAGATGTTTGCTAAAAAAAAAAGAAGAGGCAATAATCCAGAATTTTGCTGATATAAA
The DNA here is from genome assembly GCA_013397565.1 of Ptilonorhynchus violaceus. Taxonomy (NCBI): domain Eukaryota; kingdom Metazoa; phylum Chordata; class Aves; order Passeriformes; family Ptilonorhynchidae; genus Ptilonorhynchus; species Ptilonorhynchus violaceus. Next base: position 1,871 of record VZRJ01003178.1, on the reverse strand, counting down.
CACAATACCAGCACTGAATACAACTGAAGGAAGACAAAAACATCCCAAAGACATAAAACATCAGGCTACTTGGAGAACCTCCAGGCTACATGCACTGAACTCTGTCAGCCTTGGAGAAATGAGTGCTTAACCCCTTTTCAATCTCTTTGGCAGTCCAGCCCTCGAAGATTTACAGTGGACTCTGTTTGAATGAGGGATCTTCCCTGACACATCCTGCTCCTTTAATTCTGGGTGAGAAAACAAACAGCCGCCCTGCAGACACCCGTCTGACCCTCCCGTTCCCCTCCCTGGGGGACGCTCAGCCCCTTCCTCGCCTCACTCCCCACCACCTCCACAGCCCCACCAGCACCTGGGGGCACTCTGAGGCTCTGGGGGTGCCCGTCTGTCAAACACCCGGTGCTCAGGTGCCCGCTGCTCCCCACGGGCCGTGCCGGCAGCCGGCGCGTCCCTGGGATGCCCCTTTGGGATGTGGGTGCCCTGCTGCTGTGCTCCCCCGCCTGCACCGGGGCAGGGCAGGCTACAGGACCGAGCGGTGCTGCAAATTCCTCTCTGCTGGCGCTGCTCATTCCCAAGCCCTAATTACAGCGTTGCTGCAGGGACCAGCCTGGCGCGGCTGGCTCCCGGGGTCAGGCCGGGCTCCGAGGGCCAGCCGTGCTCCAGAGACAGCGCTGATGTATTTTGACAGGACTTAAGGACACCTGCTACTTTCAGAGACTTTTCTCCTTTCCAAGCGGGCTTTCGAATGAGCGTGTGTGTGTGTTGACAGGGGCAGATATCACTGGAGGGTGTTGAGGAGGGAGCAGGAGGGAAATCTCTGGAGAAGGTGTCAGGAAGGATTTTTCTCGGCTGCTCACCCTGCAGTGAGCGGTGGGCAGTGAGGAACTGGCCTCCCTTGGATCCCAAATCATGTGGGCTCACTTTGGTTGTGGGGCCTGACCATGGTCTTGGTAAGGTCCCTTTAAAGCCAATTAGTAGCATTAATTTATGGAGACCACACACATGCCCAACCCTTGTATTTATGCTGGATGGCTTCCATCTTGGAAACTTTCTTGGCTTTCTGTCCATCCCCAGGATGTTTCCAGGACTCCACCTTTCCCTTCCCAGCCCTGTGGCCACGGGGGAACCGAGAGGATTCATGGCCAAAACACCAAGAGGGAACTGAGCTACCAACCTCTCCCATCCATTGGAAGTTCTCAGGCTGAGCAAAGCACGTGCTCCAGGCATGGGAGGGAGCTGTGTTAACTGATGAAATAAGGAATGTGTTTTGCTTTGTGGGTGCAGTGCAGAGAAGGACAAACTTCTTTCATGCCAGTGCCTGGCCCCAAGGACTGCACCCTGATAGATCTGGTGGTCTTCAGGGATTTGCTCCAAACAGACATCAGAAAGCAAAAACAACTCTGTATATTTGTTTCCTCAGCTCCATCAGAATCACCGAATGTCTTGGGTTGGAAGGGACAATTAAAGATCATCTAGTCCAACACCCCTGTCATGAGCAGAGACATCTTCAACTAGATCAGATTGCTTAGAATCCTCTCCAACCCAATCTTAAACGCTCTCAGGGATCAGGCATCCACCACCTCTCCTGACAGCCAGTGCCAGTGCCTCACCACCCTCACTGGAAAACATTTCTTCCTTGAAAATCACCCTTTGTTCTCTCCCGACCTTCTGTCCTGGTTTCCATCATCTCCACATCTAAATGAGGAGAGCAGCAGGCAGGGGAGGCAGGTCTGAGCTTCAACTGCCTGTTCAGAAATTGGGCATGGGAGATCATCTGCCTGCTTAGGCATGGGCAACCCTCAGGGGGAGTGACTGGCCCCCTAGAGAGGGCCAAAAATTGTTTTTCAGCCTGGGAGCCCCCATCCCATCCCATC
>VZRJ01003165.1:0-16766 GCA_013397565.1 Ptilonorhynchus violaceus | reverse complement strand
TCCTCCGATGGGGTTCAGGCTAATTAGTCAGGCTGAGTGGTGCTAATGGGCCATTACCTGAGATCAGATAACCAGGGTGGGTGGTGCTTGCTGTCGTCTGGAGTGCTTATCTCAGTTGAGATAAGGAGTCCCAGGTGTGTAATTATGAAATTTATCCAGCTTTTGTGGGTGGTAATAGAATATATAACTAACCCAGGACAATGTTGCACTAAGGGTAAAGAAATTTAGCAGAAAATAGAGCCCCTTGTATTCCAGCTGGTCCTCAGAGATCAGAGGGATGGGTGCAGCTGGGCTTAGTTTCTGATTAGAACCACTACAATTCCTAGTCCATTTAATTCCTTCAGTCCCACATGAGTTGCATTACCCAATGCTTAGATTTGTCCAGTAAAATTATATAACATCATTCAATTCTGGAATGCCATCAACTGGGGTGTGAAAATTGACTCCAGTACCCATCCCACCATGGTTCCAAGCTATCAGGTGTTGCCATTGGTTTTCTGATTCCCTTTTGATTTGTCCCCACAAAGACAGTGAAAAAGGTTGCTTCCTCCAAAGGGGGCAAAGTGGTAATAGTCCCAGGATGTGTTGCCATTGCCAGCCCTCTATTAGTAAGTCAGTAGACTGTGTTTCATCACTGCTAACCCACACGGTGTGCCCTATAGAGGGTATACTTAGTTCTGAACAAATTGTGTCAGACTCAGTATCATTGTTAGTCAAATGAGATCAAGTGTCATTGAGTGGGGTGATATAGTTTCGACAAATACAACCTAATCTGAGAGCTCGAGCTACTGGGCCCAATCTCTGGATTTCAGTTTCATTGGAGTTGCAATTACAAACTGATACAATTCCAATTATGACATTTTGGGCTGTTTGAGCAAGAAACATTAAAATTTGTGTCCAGAACATCGACCTGTATGGGGTCGTCTGGTAATCCAACTGTTCCTTCCCAATCAATGCACCAATTGGTAGTTTGCGTATAATGCCAGTCACCGCATTGTGGCCCTCCCCACTCCCTTGGAATATGCATTCCCCATGCTGTATCAGCACATGTATCCTCAGGAAGATGATAAATTGTCTCAATTGTGTCACTATTAGTCTGGAATTTCAATGATGGCTTAGTGATGTTACAGTTCCATATAGTTGTATTATTGTTGGTCCACTTTAAAACATATTTTCCTTCCTCAGTTTGCCAAGTCAGATTTGTGTGATTTTTCCACATAACCTCCCAAGTTTTAGTCAAATCCATAGTGAAATTCCCCAAGTTACTGGTGAGTTGGCAGATGGAGGAAAAGGTAAACATGCAGTGATTTGACTAACATTATGTGTATGTCCAAAAACTTGGATTAACTGCAATATGAGATTTCAAGCAATACCTGAACTTCTGTCTAGTGACAGTAAGAATAATAAACAGTATTTTACCTGCATTATTATTAGAATTTCATTTTCCAGATTATCACCAAAACAAAGAGTATAAGTACCAACACCAAAATCACTCCTAGTCCTTGTAGGCACACCCACTCTGTATATGACAGTGCTTCATTCCACATGCGGTTCATCCTGTTAAGACAAAAAGTGGACAGATGCTCGATCTTGTTGTTAACTGGAAAGGTTAGGTCAAATTGAGGGTATAATCCACCCGGTATCACTCACACTACAAGGCTTGCAAGCCTTATCAAGATCCAAGTATCTCATTTCAGTATCACTGAGTGGGAGCTAAACTCCCGTGGTCTTTCTGGACCTTGTGTCCCCTTTTGCCAAAGGTTACAATGAGATCTTGTTATGGATTGAGTGGGAGCTTCAGACAAGCCCTGCCTTAGGCTCAGATTTTTGGCAGCAACTTAAATTTAGGTGGCCCGCGCCTAAACTGCTCCGGCTCGCAAGTTCTAAGAATGGTTGATCAGGTCTATTATAAAATTAGTTATTTATTGAATAGACAGGAGATAACAGACAAAAGGCCTTAAACAGTTACTACACAGTATAAAACAAAACAACTACTAGTAGGTTACATAAAACAGTGCACGACATTAAGGTACCTATATTAAAGCTAGCAAAGAAATAACATAGATTAGGAGCCAATGTAACTTCCCACTGAATTGATGATAGTGTATACAGTGTCCTTTCACTCAACGCTGGAAGGAGTAACCCAAAGAAGGCGTCCCAGACTTTGGGGAGAGACCCCCACACATATCCAGGGAATGTGCAGAAGATTTCTGCTTTGTGAAAGTTTGGTGTAGCTTTTATAGTTTGTAAAGTGAAGTGTCTGTCAGTCAGAAATTCCAGCTTATTTTTCCACATCTGCTTCCACAGCAAGATGTTTGCTGTCAGCTGAAAGCATCAATCCCAAGGTGTCGAAATAACTCACTACAAGGCAAACTGTCCTCATTGACTTACTTCACCAAGGCTCACGTGAGAGCAAGATGCCCTGAGTTATTGTACCAGCTAACAAACAACAGATAAGCTCTCCTGTGGTGGGGGGAGATGTCCTGCTACAGAGCCATGCTCACTGAACCCCCATTCTACATGGATTGGATTGGTCAGGTGTATAGGGCCAAGCTATTGGAACAGCCTCAGTTCTCTTATTAACAATTCTAATACATTTGCCTGCTGTTCTGTCCATTCCCATGATTTTCCTTTTCTGAGCAGATTGTATAAGGGATGGGCAATAATAGAAAATCCAGGAATATGTTTACGCCAGTAGCCTAAAGTTCCCAGAACTTCCTGTAACTTCTTTACAAAAGATGGATTCTGCCTGTGCTCCATTTTTTTCAGGGTGTCCATAGGAACAGAAGTGGCTTCTTTAATCTACCAGACTCCTAAGAATTTAATTTCTTGTGCCGGCCCTTGGCATTTTGATTCCAGAACTTCCAATCCCAATTCAATTAGTGTTTCGCAAATGTTTTTCATTGTGTCTCTTACACTTTCTTGATCATCTCCCCCTATCAGGTTGTCATCAATATATTGATATAATGTAATGTCAGGTGGAATAGGAATCTCTACTAAGACCTTAGCTAAGGCATTGTGAGAAAGTGAGAGAATGTTTATATCCTTGTGGAAGCCTATTAAAAGTGTATTGGATCCCCCTCCATGTAAAGGCAAACTGTGCTTTATCCTGTTCAAGGAGGAGAATAATGAAAAATATGTCCTTGACATCTAGGGCAGCCATCCAAGCATGAGCAGCGCCCAGTATCAGTGTCACTATCTTGGCAATGTTTGGAACTGCAGCAGAGGTGTAGTATTAACAGTTAACTGTCAATATACCATGAAATGCCAGTGCCAGGTCAGTTTCTTTACTGGCCACACCAGTGAATTATAAGGCAAATGAGCCCTTTTAATGATGACTTTTTTTTCCAAATCTGTCACCACCCTATCAGTCCCCATAAGCGCTGCTGTTGGCAGGGGGTACTGTTTTACATTAGTAATTTTAGAAAGCAGCAATAGTATTGATGTCTCTAATGAATTGATAAAATTTTCCAAGCCTGAATCATCCCACATTCTTTCAGATTCTATTTGTACCCCCAGCAACCCAGTGCCTTCCACTGCGAAGCTCCACAGTTCCATCTGGGAGTTTCCAGATTTGCCCATAAAGTAAATCAAATCCTAAAAGTTTTGGTTGGGCAGCCCCCACAAGCACTTCAACCTTAGTAAATTGTTTTTCCTCCAGGATCCAGATGGAAATTTTTGCTGTGGGACATTCCTTTATTATACCATCAATTCTGGTAAATTTTTTATGGTCACTGGGTATAATTTCCAAAATATTTGCTGTTTCTTTTGTAATCACTGACATTTGGTCCCCTGTGTCAATTAGAAATTCAACCATAATGTTTCAAGTTCTGACTAGAATATCAATAGAAGGTTCAGGGTATTTGTTTTGGAGCCACTGTACTGCTAATACCCACCAAGCAGGCTCAGGAGCTTTAACAACGGTTATCTGACCCATCCCATCCAGCATCCATAATTCACTATTTCCTGCACGAATTCACTCCAGGTAGCTAAACACATCATCTGCCCCTGGCTCCCTGGATGCCCAGGAACTGTGGCATTTTGGACACGAACCTGCTGCATTTCATCCTGAAAGTTTGCTACACATGTCTTGAGACTGTTCGGAAGACCCCGAATAAGAGGAGTTAATCTGGCTGGATCTATAAGGGCTAACATAGGAGACCTTCTAAGCCTATCCCTCTCATACATAGCCTGTATACAAGCTCATTAGCAGTTCTATTTTTTTTTCTTGCAGATATTTTTCTTGTTTTTCTACTGCAGCCAATTCAGTTTTCAAGTTTCCAGTTTCCTTCATAAGGGAGTCTGTGAAAATTTCCTTTTTTTTCTCCAGTTCCTTTTTCAAAGGCCAATAATGCTTTTAGCAGATTGTTTTCAGATCGAATCACTGAATATATCACACTTGAAATTTTTTTGGATGGCAAGGGTTCTTTAGCCTCTTCTTGTGCATAGGATAGACAAGCACCTAATACAGCACAGATGATTCCCTTTTCCAGCTTTTAGTTTCTGTTCTGTTAGACACTGCTCAATATGCATTATTATCATAACTTTCCAAAACTTTTAGCCCAGTCTTTCCTAGCTTGTGAGGGTGCACGCTTATATTTCTGTAGCAGTTTATCCATGGCAATCCTGCTGACTACGCCAATTTTCTGTTGCATTAAGGGTATAAAAATTTGGCAGAAAATAACTCCCCTTGCATTCCAGCTGAGCCTCAGAGATCAGAGGGGCCGGGTGCAGCTGGGCTTAATTCCTGATTATAACCAATTTGGCACTATAAGTCGGATCAAGTGCAATAAGAACTTTCACAAGCACAGATGCACAAATAGTGGGATTTACCAATCCAATACTATATGTCTGGTCGCTTCTGGGCTGTCTAACACTTGCTAAACAGGTCTAGGCAGCTTCTTGAAGCTGCTCCCTTTTCTAATTCAGTTTTATTTATTTGAACTACCTTTCCTCCTATAACCAGTGTTACTGCTTCTAGTCTTCACTAGATCTGCAAAACTCCTGGGGCAGTGTTTCTCATCTCAGATGTCTCTGGTCAGTGTGCAATTGTCTTGTAACAATACGGTTATTAAAATCATTAGAGAGATGCCTCTGCCTGAATTAAGGTGCAAACAAGACCATATGCCAAAGTCAATAGTATGGATTTTATTTAACAGTAAATGTGAGGTAGAGAGAGAGACAGAAAGAAATAGAAAAAGGGGGGGGAGTGACAGAGAGATTAAGTAGAAAACATCACCACTCTGTGGATCCCAATGGAGTCCTGTTGATCCTTTCTTCTGGTCTTCTCAGTGGTGAGGGTCCAGCAAAACATAGAGTTCAATGGATTAATATATGTTCGGGCCAGGTGGGAATGCCCAGGTCCCTCCCTTGGGCAGGGGGGGCAAGTTTTACACTGTCTCTTGCAACAGACTGGATCTGTTGCATCACTTTGCATCCCATGCAGTCCTCTGGTGGAGGGCCTCAGGAATGAGCCTAGGGGGCACTTCGGGCGTCTTTGCTGGTTTTTGACACCCTCTCAGCTGCCCCTCATGTGAATGTCCCCTGTGTATGTGGCCTTCCCAAGGCCAGGGTGTTTTACAACTGAGCCAGTTTGTGTAATGGAAGATGGGTGTTCACTGCCTCTAACCAGAGGTTATGCCACACACCCAAAAACTCTCCTCCTCCCTCCTTGGCTGGGGGGGAGAGTGTGCAAACCTGGCCCCACAGATGAGTCTGTGGGCTATGCCCCCCCTCCCCCGCCTCCCAATCCCAACCAGAGTTGATTTCAGGACAGCTGCTGGGTTTGGCTTTCTTGTGGATACATTCTTCTCCTTCAGCTTTGTTTACTTCTCCCTAGACCTGAGCTAATTGGAAAATAGTGTCACCTTTATCTTAGCTCAAGTTCCCCTTAGGTGGCTTAACTCACAGTCCAAAGTTCCAGTCAGGAGGCATATTCAGGGAGGGGTGGGCTTCGGTGGTCACAGCTTCTTTATACAGTTTTACCATAATGGGCAAAAAGTCCTTCATAATGTTTAAGCCATTAACCATAACATTTCAGTCTCTCACACTTCTATAAAGCAGTCTAATACTGTTCTAAATTAGAGATACAGGTTGCAGGACTACATTTAGAGTTTAAATATAAATACATGCTGGAACTGGTTTTCTAAGAGTTGTCTAAGAATTTTATGATGGAGAGGGGAGATGGAGAAAAATTCGAGAGAAGCTCTTTTCTCTTTGTTTTCCCACTTCCTATTCTGTGAGCAATTTTGCAAATGTAGAAGACATCAGTATAGTTACCTGTTCCTAATAATAGACAAATTAGATAATAATCAACAGACTGGAGATAACAAACTTTGAAGCTGTTAAAAAGAAACTTGTTTGTGCAAGGCAACACTAGTTCATGACATTCATTATCAGATGGTGTTGCATTAAGTGTATAGGAATTTAGCAGTAAATAAAGCCCCTTGCATTCCAGCTGGTCCTCAGAGATCAGAGAAGGTGGGTGCAGCTGGGCTTAATTTCTGATTAGAACCAATTTGGCACTATAAGTCTGGTTGAGTTCAATAGGAACTTGCATGAGCACAGATGCACAAATAATGCAATTTACCAGTCCAGTACTATAGGTCTGGTAGCATACTATAAATTTTTGGCCCGTCCCAATGGGGTAGAACAATCACGTTATAGGTGGTGTTTGGTGACGTCAGTCATACATGTATTACATGTCTCATGCTGTTCTTCATTTGCATTCCAAGGGGTGTAAAAGATAATATGTAAATGGAGCTTAATGAGGGTCTCAGTTACCTTTGGTCAGAATTTATAGTTGGCAAAAGAGGTACAATAAACACTTTGGTCCTCCTCCACATGCTGAGGTAGCAGCGAAGGCTGTCTGACCTTCATCAGAGGGTCTTTATGCACATCCTTATCTCTTTAACGGACCAGATTTACAACGAGGCTGTTTTTTCATGGTGAAGGGAGTGTGGCTATTGGCTAGTACAGATATGTGGGTGCTCTTCTATGTCTCACTGAAACAGCATCAGGCCATGAGGCCTCCACTCCAGACATCTTTCAGTTGTTAGGCCTTGCTCGAGTCAGGTGCAAGATTAGCAAGTGGCCCAGATCATGTTTTTCTCAACCAGCCTTATCAATTCTTCACCAACTTAAAGAAACACTGTACAAATCTTATCATTTGCCACACTAAATGAAATTAAATCCAAGCAAGAATAACGTGCTTCATTTAGAAAGGAAATGTCAAAAGCAAAACTCAAGTTTTCCACTGTTAAAGGTTAAAGATGACAATGAATGATTGCATGTTGTCTGGTGGGGCTAAGACTGGTATAACCTGTTTAGCATAAATTATGTTCATTCAAAATGAAGCATTAGACTAATAAAGCACTAACTGTCTGTGGTTTATATAATAGAATTTTGTGATGGAAAGTCTTAATGTCAGAGTAGGCAAAGTTCTGTCAGAGAGTGTAGGTATAATTACTTTGCCTTCAAGCATACCAATCCTTTTAGTATGTAATTTTTATTATACCTCGGCTTGCTGGGGAATAATGCTTTTTGCCAAGTTGGACATATACACAGCAAAATTGTATCCCGCCATACTGAAAACCAGAGCATCTTATGCTTCATTGCCATTTTTTATGTGGGTTGAGCTGGTAGGTGGTGGGAGGTAGAAATGTATTGTCCATCTGTTACCTGTAGCAGTCTTACCACATGCTGACAATAAACATAAAAGCTTTTGTTAAATTTTTAGTGGCTCCTCTTCTTGTTTCATCAGTTCCATATTAATGTCATTTTCTTGACAGCACCTATCTGAAGGTAGAATCTCTCTGCCTGAAGCATCAAATAAGCAATACTTTAGATTAATCTAATTTATTAGTTTACCTCTGTTTAATCAGAATTGTAATTGCCACTCCCAAAAAGCTGCAGTGCAACCTCCAGCCTCACCACTCTCAGCTGCTGTATTTGCAATCTGAGGCAGACCTTGTTGTTTCAGTCCTGAACTGCTCTGCCCCCTCTAACAGTATCAAAATATGTACCATGGTTTTAATTGCAAATACATTTCAATCACTTCAGGTGTGCAGTAGGCTAAGGGTAGAACTTAACTTGGTTCTTCCACCTCCAGCTTGTGTTCGTTGCTAACCTTTCCATTTCTTCCAAACACAAGTGCTTCCTTCCACTGGTGCTTATCAAGTTCCCCGAAAATTTCTGTTAATTGGACGAATCTCTCCAACTTGAATCCTACCTTGTGTGAAAATTAGAAGCTGCTGCCATGTTTTTGCCAGTATTTCACTTTGAGTTTCACTCTAGTTAAACACGTCTTTATTAAGATGAAACATGCATGTGAATGTGCAAAAGTTGAAGGAAGTTTTAAGGGAGACTAGAGTTAGTTACGATAGCAAACTACAGAAGGAAGAGCAGGATGTCCCTGATGACCCTTGATCTATGCCAGTAGGGACAGAGAACTCAGACATCGGGTTTAAGGGGGCGATGGTATCACTATGTTCTAAAATAATGTTGGTTTCCTATCTTGTTGTCTTCTAAGATGTTGGAGAAATATCAATAAAAGGAGTGGGCCAAGCCTTTGCATATTCAATTTTTTGTATTATCTGTTCAGAGTAATTGGGAGTGGCATATATGTATCTTTTTTAAAAAAAAAAAAATTATGATCTCATTTATTTCACAGATAGGTAGCATTGTAGTTATAGAGATTTTAGGACATGTAAAGTATGTAAATATAGATTCTGCTTAATAAAGGCTGTCTTGCTTGCACTGCTATGCTGTCTACCAATGTCTAGGCATATGGCCACTCTCAGTTCTATTTTGGCATAGGTTTTTAACCATACTGAAATAACTTCGGCTTTGCTCCTTGACCAGGTCACTTGAGCCTTTCATTAGAACTTAACTGATGCTTCCTGCCTGCCATCAGGCATTGGCCAAGAATACTGGAAGGACACATTGGGCTCTGATCAGAGTTTCTGCTGAAGTTTATGGTAAATTGTGTTGACTTCAGTAGAAGTCAGATTGGGTCAGTCAGTTAACCTTCTTTGTACTCTAGAGGGGAAAAAGTGGTCCATGCAATCTTACTACAGCAGTAATTCATTAATAGTCATCCATCAAAAATTAAGTAAAAGTTTCTTGTTCTCTATGAAAACGAAAAAAATTTCTTAATAAAAGGGGAAAATTTGACTTTGTGCCTAGCCCAGGGATCATGATGACTGCAAGCCTCTGCTTTGCAATTAAATGTTGAGCACTGCCAGATGCCAGACTTTGAGAAGAAGCTGAGTTTTGTTGGCAAATGGCATCTGCAAGTTAACTGGTGTTTTCTGCAAGCTTCTGGTTGTGAAATGAAATTGGAAGCCTTTTAGCCACATGGATAATACAGGACCTGAATACAAATGTCACATGTCACCATCAGGGCCAACTGTGAAACAATAATGTTCCCAGTTGAACAGCCATTACAGATCACTTAAATACAGGGATTACATTTAAGCTAAAAGCCCCATTTGGCTTTTACTGCAATTTAAATGTCATCTTAGCAAAAGCTAAAGGACAAATTAAATGAGAAAAAGTGCTGATATTTTTAAAGCTGTAATGCAAAACAACCTTTTATTGCTTTTCATGTGCCACAAATGAATCATTATATTTGTCAACCCTAAACCAAGCCATAATTGGAGCAGCTACTGTTATCAAAGTGGGGCCGCTCTTGTGACAGCTTAATAAAGCTGAAACTGTTAAACTAAATCTGAGATGCTTAACCTGACGAAAACAATCAAGTAGAAGAATCTAAGACAAGCGTCTACTACTTGGTGGAGTGAGGGAGCCAAACAGCTTGTCAACACATAGATTACAGGATCAGATATTTTTTTCTGAACTACCATTTTCAATATCTTCTTGCTTGCCTTTGAGGTGAAGAAACTTCACATTATTTGCAACTTTCAAAATAAACATTTCTGGTAGATTTCCTCCATTTTTATATTTAAGAAGAAACTTGACTTTTATAGTGTAAAGGGGTTGACTGCCACTCATATGCCTCCAGGTTAGTTTAGCAGCTTATCTGCCAAATCTTTGCCTCACTATCAGGATGTTGATTTGAGGTTGGTGTGCCAGATGGGTTTTAGCATAATTCAACACCAAAAACCAGCACATGATGCCCCTTTCAGCCCACCACTGATAGCTTATGAAATAGGGCATTGTTTGAGTGGTTTGACCACATTCCAGGGCAGGGCATCCTGCTACAACTTCCCATCATCAGGTGATGTCCAGCCACTTCCCAAGAAGCAGGATTTCAGTACCTAGTGGTTGCTCTAGAAGACAAATGTCAGAATACCAAATACCTCACCCTTCCTCCTCCTTTCTCTTCACTTTTATATCTGAGCAGACGTCATATGGTATGGAATATCCCTCTGGTTAATTTGGGTCAGCTGGCCTGGCTATGTCCTCTCCCAAGATCTTGCCCACTCCCAGCCTACTGGCCTTTGGGGGTGAGGGGATGTTGAAGAGACAACGCGGATGTTGTGCCACCGCTGCTCAGCAGTAGCCAAAACACTGGTGTGTTTTCAACACCTTTCTGGCTCCCAATGCAGAGCACAGCGCTGGGAGGGCTGCTATGGGGGAAGTTAGCTCCATCCCAGACAGACCCAATACACAGGGAAGAGGGTATGTCTAGAGAGCTCTTACAAGGCAGGGTAGTGGATAAAACTGGCAAACTTGTTCTTGGTTTTCCTCATGCTGATCCTAATCCCTGTTGGTTCTTGTATTTAGTGAATTTGAGGGGAACTGAAAATATATTCTGTACTTTCAGCTGGGTACTCTCTGCATTTTAATGCATAAGCTTCTGTCTATCTCAATCACTTAATTGTATCTAAAGCTTTTAAGTGTAGAAACCTTTCATGATATTGCTATGAGCCTCATTCGTGGGATAAAGCTTTTCTGGATGATGTCTTTACAATCCTTTTTCTTATGCATACTAAATGGCTTATTCTCAAAGATATTTCCTGGGGGGAATAATATATCTTTGCTTTAGTAGTTCTATTAGTCTTAGTAGTTTTTCACTAGTACTTTGCCCTACTGTGTGCTGCTTTTCAATTGTTGGAACAGCCTGATGATTTACTTTGAGTTCACATTTGCTGATATTTTGACATTTTCTGAGTTAGTGGTATATTTGTGTTAAAATTTATAACTAAAATATCATTTTACAAGGTCATTCATGCAGAGAAATAGCACAATATATTTCCTGAAGGATCATGCCTAAATTCTTACTAATAGCACTTTGCTCCTCACCTAAAACTTAATTCTAAATGTTGAGTTTAGGCAAGGAATCATTACATACCAATTAAGAGAGATTTAATTACCATTTTGCCATGAGCAAACTAGTGACTGATTGTTAAATAATGCTTTTCTGATTCAGAAACCACTCTGAATTTTTCTGATAAAAGTTTATATTCATCTCTAGAAAATACCAAGTTAGACTCTTTTAAACTTAACTAAATGAAGCTATTCTCCATCTATATTTCTCTCAGGCATTCCTTCCCTTTGCAATTAGAGAGACAAACTTGCAAGAATGGGACATGTCAGCTGTTTTAAACACATTATCTCTGCTTGTACTTGAGGGAAGGGAAAAAAAGGACAAAAGCAGCTAGGTTTGTTGCCAGTATGCTCCTAGAGAAATTCCTTTCTGATGACAGCTTTGGTGACTACTTCAGGGCTGCCATGAAAAAGAACCACTAAAGTTAAGCATTCATTACAGGTTTTGTGTTCTAATATCATTTTTCTGTAGGTGCATACTTCATGCAATCTGATTTTAGAATCCACTTTGCAGCAGAAACAGTCACTTTTCCCTGTCGCTGTTGAGACGGACACAACATATACAGACCCCCACAATTTCAGGGTGGAAGAATCCTTTATTTGAAAGAGACAGAATCTTTTATAGACTTTTAGAATGTTATGATTCGTGTTACATATCCATTGGCTACCAAATTGCTACAATAGACTCATTGGCTATATTAGCCACAATATACTATCATTGGTTACTTATGGCATCAGTGTTCAAGCATCCAGAAAAACACCAGGTGCAGTCATGTTGCTGTTTTTTCCCTCTATTGTTTACATTTCTAGCTCCTGTTTCTCATGGGCACAAACGCACTGTGCTGAAGTCCATGTCGGACCCAAACAGGCCTGCTGACTTGCTGTTAATTCCCACATTTCCCCATATTTTATGGCCTTTGAAAAATGATAGTGAGGCTCTAATTTTGAAATTTGAGTGCCAAGCCTATATCCATATGTACTTGATTTCTTTGGGTATCTGAAGTTCTAATGGAATCATGTTCTGTTTTAAAGCTAAGGAGAGTACAAATGCCCTGAACCTTCAAATTTCAAAGTTTAGATTAATCAATTGCACATATTACATTTCTGGCCTTGAAGTGAAAGCTCTAGGAATACCTATGTTTCAAAGGAGGTGGGATGCAGCATGCTTTGCACCATTTCCATTGATCTTTCATTGTGGGACTTATGGGTGGAGTGATCTCTTGCACATACTTGTGTCTATAACTGTCATATGCAGTAGACTGCGTTTGCTTAATTGATAGTCTTTTTCTCATTGTTGGTTTTCTTAGCTGCCATGGTGTGGTTGCTATACAAGTTACAAAACACATTTGCCTTCAGTTCATGTACTTAAGGTAACATCTCTTTCACAGAATAAGCTGTTAATATATGACAGTGTATCTGAATGATTTATGCTATTGGAGGCACTAAATTAACAGTACTTCTAAGTTCACATCACATGACAGTTATGCTGCTCTAAGGCTTGAGTTATGGATGACAACTTGAAGAAATTGCTGTCATGGCCCTGGAGTGTCTCAATTGTTGCCAAATACATTTCCCTGGTAAATGAGGCCAGGCTGCCATTGTGTAAAGATGGCGTGAGGAACCAATTTAATTTTTATTTATGCCTCAACATTGTCCAGGTTTTATGTTATAAACCCATTTTCTGACATCAGGTGGAAAATTACTACACAGGCTGACCCCTAACATGTGGCATGTGTAGAAGGTGGCTAGCACATGTGAAGGGGGGGTGGAGACCGCCGACATTACAGTCTCTGAGCACACAACCCCTGTAGAAAATGGAGGGAAGTTCTGATTCTCCTGACTATCCAATGGTCATCCTTGAGGGATTGGACTATGGGAGGAGCCTTAGCACATAAAAGCAGTTAACTGCATCACAACTTGTTCCCACTGTCTCAGTTTCTTGGGGGATGGGGGGGAGAACTCATCTGGAAATTTGACTCATTCGGCCCCCTGCTCACCTTCTCCCTGCGGTCCTGCTTTGTCTCTGCCTATCTTCCCTGTCCGCACCTGTTCCATCTACCCTGCTCCACCATGCCTCAAGCCTGCCCGCTGCCACTTTTCCTGCCCAAGCACCAGCCCACCTAGTGTTCTGTCATTTGCTGATGCAGGAAACATGTCGCCTGTCACCAGTTGGAAATCGTACCTAGCCTGTCACAGCTCACAACATGCACACTCCACCTGCTGAGCAGACGCCGACAGGGCGCCCCAGGATTCTGGTGATAACGTTCTGTCCCTGTCTTTCATTTTCTCTCTCTGTCTTTTCCTCTCTCTGCTTAATTTTCTATCCCTTTCCAGTCAGGACACATATCCTTCTTTATCAGTAAACAGTTCTCAGATATAATATTTGCCTTGTTTGTGCTTGATTTTGTCCGAGAAATCTGTTAAAAAGAATCCCTTATAGCGGAACACAACAAATGGGTTCTTTCAATTTTTTATTTTTGAGGATCATTTCCTTCCTGCTTCATTACAAACAGTAGAAGATTATTGGTATATGTCATAATGGTATTTGAAATTGAGTGTATATGAGATTGGAGTATGACAGTAAGTGGGAGCTGTTTTCAAAGATGGTATTCTTTCCTGTAGTTAAACTGCATTTATTGGGTTTGAAGAATAATGGTGAAAGTAATTAACTTTAGTCTATAAGCACAGCTTGAGGGGTTTGGATTTAGGAGTTTATTTTTAATGCCATGCAGAAAGCTTGGGTTTCCATTTAATTCAGTTGGATGGAAAGTACTTCTACAGTGTTGCCTAGAATAGAACAAAACTTTCCAAACAATGTTAGAAGGATAATATAAAGCAAACCTTTACTTGAAAGCTTTCAGGTACACAATATGGCAAAAAACTGTGCCCGGACTGAGATATGTACCCTCTTTTATAAGATGGGGCTATTAGTATAACTAGCAACTATTAACCAATTAAAAGGGTAGTTGGTGAAGTAATTCCTCCCCCCGGTTCTGCCCCACTTGAGCCCCCTCTACCTTTATTATGACTATTACATGGTAATGTCCTTGGTACACTAAAAGGCAAGACTAAACAGAATTTCAAGAATGCATCAATAAGAGTTGTTCACTGTGGGAAAAGAAAGCTGAAAAAGTACTAGAAGTTATACCTAGGTGTTAACAGCCTACAAAACTACAAATACATAAAGAATACATAAAAAGCAAAAGATCTTCAGGCATCAACAGTAGGAGCCAAATTTCCTCAAGTACCCACATTAAAATAATTTTTGGAGTTTTTATTCCCTGTTGAACTGATTTACTTATAAATATTCTAAAACGTCCTAAAAATTGTTCTGTATTGGAGCTGGTATAAAACTTATTCTGGCCCTAACCGTAGAGTCGTGACTTACAACTTTAAGGTCAGAGTTTTACTGTGAGCCCAAACTGGTACTTAGCATTTCTTTTTCCTTCCTCTATTTTTAACACTTCAATAACATTAAGCTGCTATTTAATTTTCTGATACCACTTCTAGTAAATATCAGAGATAAAGAGAAGTAATAGATCCATGGAAAGGAATTACTGAATCTTCACTAATTTCTGCATTCCAGCAATGTGGAATTTTCCAGTTTTCTGTCTTGAATGGATACTGGAAAAATAACTGAAAAACTGAAAAAGTGATCTAAAGCGAGAAATGCAAGAATCTCAGTCTGCTCGGGCCTGTTGTGCAAGACAAAGGAGGATGAGCTCCTTCATGATTTAAGAGACCTACATAGACTAAAACTTGATAGCGAAGACCCTTCTACCATTCAAACAAAAGGTAACTGAATCTGACAAATTTAACTAGAAAACTAGAAATAAGCTTAGAATTTTGAGTCATGGTAGCCAGGCAGTAGATCAGCTAACCAGCTGTGCTAGATTATCACATCTGAAATCTTAAATTTTTAAATATGCTGTTTTTTGTAAAAACTCAACCATCACTTTTGGACTTGAAGGTAAAATTAACTGAGGAAATCTTAGAGTATGAAGGAATTCAGACTAGACAATCAGAATGTGTTCTGGCCATTTATAGTGGGCTATTTACTTTCTGTGAACATAGTTGTGGCAATCATACATTTTTCCTGACCTTTTCCACCATACAAGGGAGTGTTTGCACTTGCTCCACTCTTAAAAAATGAGATGTATTTTCATCCCTTTCTTTTATGAATATCTTGTTTTGTTTGACAAACTTCTCAAACTTGTCCAGTTTTGCATCTTCCTAAAAGGATTAACTGAGTAATTCATTCATCTCTATGATAGATTTAGATATAGAGTAGTGTATTTATACTTAGTAGCGACATTAACTTTTATTCTAAAACTAGACTGTATTACCAGTTAAAATATTTGATAAAGTATCTAGTCTCTGTTTTGAGCAGGAGCATACTTTGTGTTCACTGCCTAGCTGTAACTGCTGGCAACTACTTAAAATTGTGAAGAATCGTGTTGTTATTCATAGAGGAGTGTTTTTGTACCATTTGTGCTAGTATTAGTAGTGTTTTCACCTTCAATTGACTGTTTATGAGCAAATGAATGGTTTTGTGGATATTAGGGAAGTTAATCAGTGAGATTCATTTGCAGGTGTTTTATACTTTCCCCTAGCTTTATAGACTAATAGCCCATTCCTTGCTATGGTGATTAGGTTATAAGGTATTATAAATGCATGGAGGGGCATCTAATGGACATGTGACAGATACATAAATGCTCTCTTAGGGGGTTGTAGTCTCAGGCTATGATACTGTAAACTACACCTTTCAAGAAAATGTCTCTTCTCTGAAACCCTTTAGTCAAATGGCAGTGTCCACAAAGATGTGACAGTTTTTAAAACAAACTGAAAAAGGCATAACCCAGAACAACGGGCTCATGCAAAATGTCAGAAGTGGTTTGTTAGTTCCTTTTTTCATTGTGCTGAACGCTGAAAATTCAGGAAGACGGGAACAGGAGTTTTTCATTACTTCACACACACAGATGGAACGAGTAGTTAATGATTGTTTAGAATAGAATCTCAAAATGTAAATACCTGTTTCCTTTCAGCTGAATACAAATGTGCCTTTAACCCTTGGAGCAGAGGTAGGCAGCAAGAGAGAAAGAAAAATTTAAGGAATTACACACTATTTTGGTCCCTGGATAACACCATCACTCCTAATGCACATTTGAATTTTAGCGTGCAGAAGGGCAATGATTCCCTCTTGCCATCGGTGCTGCAGATAATCTATTGCATTAATCAGCCAGCTAGTGTGAAATGCATGGGGAGTGATTATACTATCATACGCAATACAATCAGCATGAAGCACTTGTCAAGACCAATACATCAAAGTTTAATTCAGTAATAAAATGAATCAAAATTAAACATTCTGTTCTCAAAAAAAACCACAGCACCCATAGCAAGCCTTTTTTTTCTGAAGACTGCACAGAGAAACCAGAGTGCATTAAGGTATTCTTTTTATGAATAAAATTGCAACT
>VZRJ01003163.1:123289-134134 GCA_013397565.1 Ptilonorhynchus violaceus | reverse complement strand
GCCTCCAGGTTAACCTTTCACAAGGAGGTGAGGCCAAACATTTCAATTTCCTTTCATGCAACAAAATTGAATGGGAAGAATACCTTTTTAAAAGCACCTAAAGTTACGTGTGCCGTTTCCAGTCTTCCATTCATAACACCTTACTTAAAGAGTTTGCTTTCCTGATGGTGGGATATAATCCTCCATTTTTCCTATGCTCATGGCTGAGCTCCCAGATTTCTTTTGGCAGTCTGTTACTATAGAGACAAAGTAAGAAATATATACATCTATTATGTCACAGTCCTAGAGAAGACCTAATGGCAACAGCAGAACAGAGGAAGGATAGAGCTGGTGTTCTCCCCAACAGAGATAGATAGGTAGGTAGATAGATAGATAGATAGATAGTTATAGCAGGTACTCCAAAACAAGAACATCCTTTATCAATCTGCATTTTCCAATGGGACCAGATGCAGCCGCAATGGTGAAGTGGAAGGCTGTGCAATGGTATGGCCTTTAAACATGGATATCGGTCAATCTAAGTGGTGGGAAGGACTGTAGATATGCACATGTACTGTCTGGTAGCACAAGAAAGTGTACTATACTACTCAGTGCTAATAAAGGGGAAGAGGTAAGTTTAAAGTCCCCTTAAAACTACAGCATGGCTGATTATTTATCTCATGACATCTGTGCTGAGCTATAAGGTCTTAACAAGCAATTGGCTGAGATCCTGTAGCTCTATGAATAAATCTGCCCTCTCATCCACTATTCAATTTTTTTCTCTGTGATGAACTAATGCTCTTTCAGGACAACTACATCTCTCCATTTGGTTTTCACTCTCTAAGGACACTCTCCTTCCTCTTGGAATATGAATGCTGAGGAAGTTTCTGAGCAGTGAGTGAGTTATTAGGATTGCAATTTTTTTTTACTTTAATGTTCATGATGCAGACAGGAAACAAATACCTTACAAGCCTCCCACACTGGTGTCTGTAAGCATACCCAAATACTAATCCATTCTGCCAGTGCCGAGGGCAACAACCTGTTACAAGGGTGAGACTACTACTTCTCAGCAAACCTGCAGCTCATGGTGGTACTGAATGGCAAAGGAAAGTTTGTCTTGATTTCTCTGAGAATGGTTGAACAATCTCAAGTGATCCATATTTTTGTACTAAATCAGAATGGGGTTAGCAGGCTTTACTCTCACAGAACCATAAAGTAAAAGATCTAAATATGAGAACATGGGGAAATAAAATGTTCATCTTAGAGTCAATTTATATTTAGACCATAGTTTAGCTTCCCACATAAAATTATATTTGCTACAATTTGCACTTCTTATATCCTAGTAAGAAATTACAAACAGACCAATTATATCAAGGAATACAATATAGATTACAATGCATGCTTAGAGACACATTTCAGTTTCCCTGCTTTTCTATGTTTATTCATTTTTGTGCACAGTGAGCTACCCCAGCCTAGTAAATACTCTTGCCCAGCAATTGCCTTGGTCCTTAAAAGCTGTAGGATTTTGTTCAGCCACATGCTAAAAGCTTACATTTCTTCTCTTCTGTTTTAGGGAGATTCATTCTTAGCATGAATATTCATCCTTAGCTGCAGGAATATAAATGAGCATATGAATGCTGCCACAACAGCTACAAGCTCCCTTTGCTGTTTTTCTAAGGAGTACCTTGCAATTAAGTTTTGGTTGGTTGGTTGGCTTGGATTGGTTTGGTTTGGGGTTTTTCTGTTTGGCTGGTTTTTTCTCTCTTACTTTTCCACAACATGTATGTCAGACACAGCACTTCCTGCATAACTGAAAGCAAAATTGGTTAAGAGTATGTGAGATTTTTAAGGACTCTGTTACATATTAAAAGTAAGCTCGACAAACATATGGTTATGTGAGAAATTTATGTATTTTACAGATATAGCATTCATATAGAAACAGCCCAAACATTTGTTGGGTTAGATCTCAGGTCACAACCATTTTATCTCACTTACTTGTATTATAATCAAGCCTATCTGTTCATCAGCCAGCCCCCACACGTAAGTGTGGATGAAACAAAGAACTAATTAGGTTTTACTTTCTTTTTGAAATATAAATCCTTTGCTACAGAAGAGCACATTTAAACAGTTGCAACGCTTATTTGTTTCACAGTAACAAATGGCAGTTTATAGTTGTAGATGTTTGCATAAAGCTTCATGCTTGTAAAACACCCCAGTCTTCTCCAGCAGGAAGGAAGATGAATTGTTCGTACTGGTTTCAGTATCTCATCAAGAGCTTTATTAGTAGCTTGCTGGCTTAGAGAGGAGTGGATGATGGAATGAAGAGGGATGGATGTACACACACCAGGCACAGAAAATGTGGTGGTGGAGGGGAGCATGAGAAAGTTGGGAGTTAAAACTCCCAACAAAGGCAGCCCGGCAGTGCTGCAGAACCACCTCTATGCAAAAATCAGGAAAGAGAAGTGTTAAAACAACTTGAGCATCAAAAACACATAGGTGTTTTTAATAAAAAGCAGTGCCTAGCAATGCCTTTTTGATGAGATCTTATCAGCTAAGTCATGATAGCTCAGGCCAGTGGCTGGACAGAAGAATGCTAGAGAATAACAAGATAGTTCAAAAAAAAAAATTTCAATTATTCAAAAGCAATGTTCCACATTGATCAGAATGAAATTAGAATTAGAATTAGATATGAGGAATTAGAAATTACGGAGTTAGGAAATGCTGTTCAGCTGTCAACGCAGAGAAACTCATGTCCACATGAGGTAGCTAGAAAGTTGCCATTGTACTTGTCAGAATGAAAGATTGGAAGTTGAAATCTCCTGTTCAAATTCCAACATAAATACTTACACTCTGGATATATTTCTGCAGCTGAATTAAAAGAATTCCTCAGTTCTTCCTCTACATTTTTATGCTGCCTGAGAATTGACTTCATTCCTGTGAGCAAGTAGGTCCTTTCAGCACAGGATGAAATGACAATTTCCATACCTTTTCTTCAAATCTTTGGAGATTCCTCAGGAGGGCACAACACAGAAAGAATGTCATGATCATCTGCTAAATCTCTATTTACCTGCATTGCCTCTCAGAGACCCAGTGGATATTGGTCCATAAGAATCTTTACTTTCCAAATGCAAATTGCAAATATGTTTGGGTCAGGGACACAACACATATTTGCAAGACTTTTTTACACTATCTGTAAAATATAAGTTGGCAGTGCACACTCATGCCCTATTCCTCACGATTTCTTGTAGACCTTTCCTTTATAGCACTTTGTCAAAAAATAAAAAATGACTGCATGAAACAACAGAAGACAAACTCTGTCAGTAATTCCATAAATCATCCACACATCACATGTACTGTTCCTTGTTACCAGGAACAATATTGTGGAAGTAACGGAGTCCATCTGGGGCTTTACTTCACTTTCAAAGACCATCTCTAGTGCAAGTAATGCTTTAGAAACTGAAGAAATTTGCTGGCATTCTGAGATACTGCATCTTTTCAAAAAAGGGGGGAAAAAAAGGATAACTCATAATACATTGTCATATTAATTGTTAAGGTTCCACTGATTGTTTATTTTGACAGGTCAGTTAGCAATATTCACTGAAACAAAATATTGTTTAAAAATACATTGATTTATAGTCATTATGTATCTATCCAACTCTTTGCAAAAAGCACTCATTATGCCCTTGTGAGTAACTGAATACCTCAAGGGATTAATCAGACAATCAGAACCTGGTTTATATTTGTCCTGGAAGAATTTTTCACTATATGCTGTTTGTGAAAAACAACACCACCAAACTCAAGAGCAATGTTAATTGTTTGTATCATCTAAAAATATATTGTACTGCATACTTGTTGTGCAACACTGAAGAAAATGCTGTTTAGTCTAAGTATAGTATTGAGTTTGTGCAAAACTACAAATCATTCTGAACATCAGTGACAACATCACCAACACACAGTACTTAATAGGAAAAACTAAAACTAAAACTAAAATTAAAACTAAAATTCATGGAAAGATATCAAGTAATCAACAGACATTGTGACTACAGAAAAGCTGCTCAGGGATGTATATGCCAGCTTGTACGAGAATTCTTGAGTGAGGTATTCCCAAAGCAGGGACATTAACCACTGCTAGGACTGTGCATTTCTGCATTCTGGAAGAAGCTGGAGAGCACTGGATGTGTACTTTAGAGCTCCACTACTGTAATCCAGATAAGGCAGGTAGTGTTTGCAAATGTTCCAGTATTCACCACTCATTTGAAGAGAAGTATATTGTCTTGAACTGGTATGATACTTTATCAGAGTGCTTCCACATCTTTTACATTCTTGGAGGACAGGCTACTCCACAATGAAATAATATTATCTATGAAATGTGGCAATCACTTTGAAACTATTTGACTGAGAACAAAGATTACAATGACAACTAGAAGTCAGGGGGTTTAGATCAACTTTACAAGAACAGAGGATTGCAATCCCCAAAAGCCCAAGGTTTGTATCTCAACAGCACAAGAGCTACAACATGAAGATACTACATGATCTTCTATACACAAACTTCTCAAAGGCACCTGTGAGCACTTGCAGGGTCTCTAACAACTGATCAAAATAAAATGCAATTTTGCATCTGTTGGAAAGAACAAACTCTTTTATATTCACTCCAATATCAATATCTATTCTATAAAGCACATTTATTTTATAAGCTAAGAGGGAAGGAAGATAATTAGGGAAATTCCTACTAGTACCTTCAGCAACCTGAGAAGCAGGTAAAATCAGCTCACAGATTGTGTCTTTATTGGCATCTGCTGAGTAGTATTGTTCTCTGTGGACAGCAGACTGAAAGTCAGCAAATGCTTACATGTAAAATAGGAAAAAAAAAATTTTTGTTTATGTTGAAATAGGCTTCTCAAAGTTGTATGTACATGTAAATATACCTATGTGCATGTTTAAACACTTTTCCTGCCTTTCATAGACAGAGAAACCCTCCTGGGAGGGAACATGTATTAATTTCTGCAGAAATACTAAAACTTCTTTTGCTATCATTCAATATCAGCCAATACTGCTTTAGGTAAAATAGAATAGCAAATATTACTTACTTGATGAAAGGAATGCTGAAATTATCAAAACATCTGCTGGTGTAAACACCAACACGTAAACTGAATTTCCATCACAACCTCACTCAAAATACAGTATTAAGGATATTAAGGGGCACAGCATAGCCATTTAATGTTTTTCTATGGGCAGATGCTTGCTGAGGTTGAACTTTATTACTAGATCTTATATTGAATACTAAGCAGGAAAAATAATATATCTGAACAGCTCTCGGCAGATTCAACATCATGGGCAATAAGCCCCTTGCAGGTGTAACTACCAGGTGAAGCTAAACAACCATTGCATACCATGAAGTACTACTTGCTGTATGCAGATAACTACTTAACTAGCAAGCTAGGTAATTTACATGAATATTTACAAAGGACGTCATGTGCAATACTGGCAGCAAACAAGCACTAATTTTATTGCAACCAGTAGAAGCATACTTAAATCTCTTTGGACTTCAGGATGCTGAATCCAAACTAAACAGGCAAAATACATGTTTGCTTTAGAGGCCATTAGAAAACATTTTGTATTTTCAATTTGTTTTACTGCTTCTGGCTGGTGAGACTTCCAGAAACACGCTATACATAACTGGACTTCTGATTCACATACATTTGTGAGAGGAGGTTCTCAGCCAGAGTAAACCTGGAACATCAAAGGAGAATTTTCCAGGTTCTGCCACATGAAGTCAAGGGAGCTTCATGGCAGTAGACAAAATTAAGAAAGACTAAATAGTATACCTATTTTGCCTCTCTTCTCAACTTCTTCAAAGAATAAGAATGGATATTTCATACTAGTTTTGTATTTCTAAGAGCATTAATTGCTCCTTGAACAGTATTAGAGAGACAACATTAACTTTTTCACAAAGAAAGTTGGTGTACAAGACAGAGCTGGACATGGTACTAGAAGTACTGCCTGATTTATCCTGCAAAGCTCCCTTGTAGCTGTCTTGTTGAGTTCCTTCACTCAAAAACTAAACCTTTGCAGCTGTTACACAAAGTTAAATTATTTGGTTTTGAATGACAGCAGCATTATTTGTACAGTATAAGGCCACCATGAACTCAGTGTTTACACCCACTCTGTCTTTAAAAGATTTGTTCTCTGTGTATCTTGAAGTAAACCAATCAGCTTACAGTCAGCTAGACCTACCCAGCCAAGGCCTGGCTACTAATCTGAGCAACAAAGTTTACCTGAAATGCTGAACAGCACATTGCCAGTCTTGAAGTCTGACATTCTGACCTTCTCACGGAGTTCTGAACCCAGAGCAAGATGTGCCATTTGTCTGATTCAGTGTTAAACTTGTAACACAAAAAAAGGTAGCCCTCAACTAAATGCTCTGAGTACCAATTACTGTTCTTCCTGGGTTTCAAACAAGTGAAATATATATAAATAGTTGCACAGATATGTAAATAGGTGCATTAAAAAGAAGGAACACACGTTCATAACGGAATCATGTCCTGTCACAGCTCTTGCCATGGAAATCAAATGTCTTTTATGACATCTGGTTGTCCAAGTCCTTGAGCACATAATTAAATTCAGCTAACTGACATCTCGGTTAACTGTTTTTTCACTTCTGTACATTTTTTTTCCTCTAGATACAGAATCAGGCAAGTCTGCAATGCCTATGTGCGTGGCAACCCACCATGGTAAAGTCATGTGCACACAAAACATGCGTTTGAACCTGAAGCCTGCGTTACATTTATGACGGCAGAGATGCTCCACTGTTCCATGCGCTAGTATTTGGGAAGAGGAGGTGGTAACTATTTGGTGGCTTTAAGAAGGGAAAGGGAGAGGAAAAGGGGAAGGGGAAAGGGAAAAACGGAAAGGGGAAAAGGGACTCTGGTGCAAACAGCAATGCAACTGCTGTGACAAGTTTCTCAATTCTTTTGCACTGACAGGAATCTGCTCTGCCAATTATTGAGGGAACAGCAAGGCATCTCATGCTACATATGCAACAATATTTATGTACTTCTCATGGACCTGTGGCGGGGCAGAGCTCTGAGGTGCACTTGAGGTTCCATGCTCGATGGAAGAGAAGGGCTCGGTAACTCAAGCTATGCTATGCAACCATGATCCAGCACCGCCTGTGTTCCAAACTAGAGGTTATGCAAGCGAGTCAGCATAGTGAGCGTGACCTAATATCCTCTTCATACTGGCAGTACTGATTGGTTTTAATTTAGCACTGTGTTAACTACCCACACTGGAGCTCACTTCTCATCAACTATCTTGGAAGCCAGAGCAGAGTATGTTTTTGTCTGCCCTACAACAGCAGCCTTTGAAAGGCTTTCAGAGTGAGCATACTAAATAGCAGGAAATTTTGAGCAGCCAAGAAAATACTTGGGATTACACAATTACCTTTAGCCACACTCCTCTCTGGAAATTAGGAGTCTTACTCAGTCAAGCCAGTGAAAGGCTTCCCAATCTCCCAGTCTGCAGCCTGGACCCCAGCCCTGCTGTGCTCTGAAGACGTGGCTCTGCCTAGAAGATAAATCCTTAGAGAAAACTGGAATTTCCTATTTCTTGAGGAGATTGACACTCACAGCTGTTATCTTGAAACCACGGACTCAGGCTGTTGGGCTATTCTGAAGAAGATGGTATCCACCCTTCTTTTTAAAACCATTAACTTCAAATGAGAGAATGAACCTCTTTCTTAGGATGCTCTGATGGAACAGGGTGAGTTCTGAATCCCAGGCTCCTCTCTAAGGGCTCTTTAGTCTTCTGCAATCAAACTTAAAGATATCACAAAGCCTCTGAGCTGCTTTGAAGCTTGCTTAAAGCAGTTTCTTAAACTCTTGCCTAGCCTACTGCTACAGATAGCATGATGGGCCTGACAGGTATGCTACAACTGCCTTGATATTCTTAGCAGGGGCTGAAATCTGGGCAAACCTGCAAACCAAATGCTTACTGGTATGAAGACCTAACTGTCCAAGGCAGCACATGAAGAGCTCAGAGAAATTTGAGAAAAGTTAGGAGTTTATTCTCTTTTAGCATTAAGAGTCAGCTACAGAGCAGGTCTTTTCGATTTTGAATTTGCCTAGTGTTTATGTATCCATATGGTGCTCTGGGTATCTAAAATGTCCTCTGCCTCTCTGACAAAAGAGCCAAAATCAAGTTAAGCCCCTTTGTCTCCTTTACCTTAAATTGATTTCAGTGCAAGGCTGACTAGAAAAGATTTTACCTAAACTCAGTACAGGATAAAATGTTAGAACAGGAGCACAGAAAAGGAATGTCATTGAAAATCAGTGGTTGATTTTTATACAGAAAAGCATTTTGTAAGTATAACCGAACAATCCAGTATTTTCTTCAGTCTAGGGTTATAAGAGCATTTTTCGTATTCTGGGGTGAATGTAACAGCTAAGATAATGTTAAAGAGTAAGTTAACATTCTTAACTGATTAAGGTCTTAAACAAAAAGATCTTCTTAACTGATCTTAAACAAAACTTGTGCTGGTACAGACAAACCTCAAAACAGGACCTACTATAATATTATTCAAGTACAGCTTTCCAAGGTAAAACTTTCTTTAACAGGGATATCTTCCTCTAGAAAATATAATGGGACTAGGAGTATGGGTTTAAGGCCAGAGATATCCTTCTAATCTCTCTGTTGTCCCTAGAGATTTTTTATTATCATGTGGTACAAATACACAAGCAAAGGCATACTAAAGCACTATACAATTCATATTGCACCACACGTGCAAAGGCTGTATAGTAAGGAAATCCTAAAAGTTGAAATAGCACTAGTTGAAATAGCTGTAGAATCCACAAGACCCCTTCACCAGTACCAGTAAACACAGAAAAATCAAGATGAGTATATTACTCAACACTACCCAAAATTATAAAAGTAAGTTGATATGTTGTCTTGGTTTAAGACAATTGAAGGGGATACTCTAAAATGAGTTACCTCCCCTTAGCTTTAACCAACCCCTTTCCACCAATAAGGAGAAACAAATATGAGTAGACATAAGTGAAAAAATAACAGTTTACTAACAAGCAAAACAGCAACAGGCAAAAAATAACAGTAATAGTCACTAGTACAAAGTTGCTGAAATCTCACAGACCCCGGGGAACAAAGTGAAACTTCAGGTGGCGGAGTGACCCCCTAAAATGGCGGTCCCCATTTCCAACAGCTGTAGGGAGACAAAGGGAAAATGGCGGCAGCCCTCACCTTCCCCCTCCATCTCTCCGGCGGCAGCAGCTCTGTTTGCAAATGCAGTTGGCAATTCTGGTGGCTAGTGCTTGGCCAGGGGCTAAACTCGTGGAGGGACGTTGCCTTCCTCTCAGCAGCAGAGAGCAAGAGGCCAGCTGGGGCCTCCCAGACTCCACGCCCCTTCGTCCCAGCTGGGCGCTGCGGGCGCCTGCGGTGACTGTGCGGAGCAGGGCTGCTCCGTTTCCCCCAGTGTGGTGCTGCGGCTGCAGAGGGGTGTTGCAAAATTCCCTCTTGAAATAGTTTTTGATTGCAAAATGAAGCTTCTAGAGTGAATTTCAATCACTCAATTGTGAACTGAGGAAAGAAAAAGCCAAGAGGCCAAGAAAGCGGCTGGAGAGACCCTCCACCTCAGCACCTCAACTTCTAAACAGTCTGCAGTACCCCTAGCCCCTGCCTCACCCTTCCATTTTCCAGCTGCGGGGTCTGAAAGGGACAGTAACAATTTTGGGCACAGATAGATATGGAATACAATAACATTTTGGGTTACCCAGGGCAGATGTTTAAACATTGCTTTTTCTATCACATATTCCCAAATATTGACTCTGAACCTGCATTGACTGAACATATCCAGCTATCACATCCACAGACTGTTTGAAGCTGGAAAGGACATCTTGAGTGGAGGTCATGTAGTCCAACCCTCTGCTCAGGCAGGGCTGCCTACAGCTGGTTGCCCAGGGCCATGTTTAAACAGCTTTTCAATGAGCCTTCAGAGCCTCCCTGTGCAACCAGTGCCATTGCTCAGTCACCCTTTCCGTGTAAAAGTGTCTTCTGAGGTTCAGAGGGAATCACCTATGTTTTAGTTTGTGCCCACCACCAATTGTTCTGTCTGTGCGACCTCCCTTCAGATATTTCTACACATTAATAAGACCTCCCTTAAGTCTTCTCTTCTGGCTGAGCAGTCTCAACGCTCTCAGACCTTCCCCACAGGAAAGGTGCTCCAGTCCCCTAAACACCTCTGCAGCCCTTTGCTTGACTTGCTGCAGTATGTCCATGTCTCTTTTGTACTTGGGAGCCCACAGCTGGAGCCAGCACTTCAGATGTGACATCACTAATGCTGAGGGGAGGTGCAGAATCCCCTCCCTCCACCTGCTGGCAACACTGCTCCTAATGCAGCCCAGGACACCCCTTACCTTCTTTTCTACAAAGGCAAACTGCTGGTGTCTGTTTGACTTGGTGTCTACTAGGATCCGCAGCCTTTTATTGCAAAGCTGCTTTCCAGACACATACTTTGCCTGGAAAGAATTTCTACTGATGAAGAATCAAACTTCCTCAGAAAAACTCCCACAAGCGAACTGCATAACACCACCAACAGTGGCAATTGCCACATTGTTGTAAATTTACTCCAGTACTCTTACAGCTACAGCATCCAGCATGTCTTCCCAGTGCTATAGTCGAGAAAGCTCCAAAGCCAGTCTGTGCTAATGCTTCAGGATTCCCACTACTGGAGCATTTACAGTAGTAGCAACACAATGGTCAGAGAATGACTGCAAAAGATCCTCACTTCCTCAGAAGAATTGTTCCAGGGAGAAAAATACAGACATCTTCAATTTCAACGAGCACTTTCGGAAAGTCTAATGT
>VZRJ01003163.1:2850-107307 GCA_013397565.1 Ptilonorhynchus violaceus | reverse complement strand
CATCGGAGGACCCTGGATCATCTCTGAGAACCCTGGGGAGCATCTCAGAGGAGCCCAGGGCTCATCCAAGCTCATTACCAAAGCAACCAATAGAACATCGGGAAGATCCTCTTCCATTGTGAAAGTCCCCGCCCCTGGGGGAGGTGCCAGCCAAGAAACACAGCATAAAACAAGGGGTTTGGATCGGAGAAGGGCACCCTCGACTCAACGGGACTCCGCTCTCGGGACTCCACTCTCGATGGGACTCTCAGCTCGACTCAACTGGACCTCACTCCTTGGAATTGGATTCAGCTACTCCACTCCTCGGAATTGGACTCAGCTACTCCACTCCACCACCGGGACTGGGCTACCAGGCCTTCCTGCAGGACCAGTGCCTAACGGGACTGCACAGCTACCACCCTGACCAACAGGGTGCCAGGTTGTATTCTGACTCTGTCAGTGGTTTCCTTTTTTTGTACTATTGCATTTATTTTATTTTCTCCTATTAAATTGTACTTCTGACTTGAAGTCTCTCACTGGTTTGCTTCCAAACCCTCACAATCTGATTCTCTGTCACAGTGGGATAAGAGCAAGAAAGAGTTTTCCTGGAATTTCATCACAGCAGCAGCAGGTTGTAGCAGGTGGTTTTGTATCTGGACTTTTGAAAGAGACTCAAAACACCTGTATGTCCAAGCAGCTGCTGGGTGGTAGTTTTAAGAATGTCAGAACATCCTAAATACTTGCTGAAAGCAGCATTTTAAACTTGACTCAACCTGTTGTATTTAATCCTAAGCCCTGGCAGAATAAACTCCTTGCTGGAACCCATCCATCTGTTGCCTATTCTGTCTGTTTCATCTGTTTTGTGGTTGGATGATCGTGGTTTAGGTGTTCCAGAAAGCCTTGGTTTAGGCACATGGTCCCTACAGAACCTTTCATACTTCAGTATGCACTGAGACACACCAGAGTGGTGGCTGAGTGGAAGTCCTTATCAGTGACATCCTTAAGTTAAGGATTGTGGTTCAGGATTCAGTTATTACTAGGTGCCAGGCTCTGGACTTACGGCTGTGTCCAGCCTCACTTTGGTCAGCAAGGAAGATGGTTTGAGCCTAGCAGAGAGTTCATCTTGGCTAGACTTCTGTCCACACCAACAGCAATCCTTGAATGTCTTCTGTAAAGCCAGTGCTCAAGCAATTTTAGTAATTCACATAAAATTAGTACTTTTTTCCACTGCAGGAGCTCAGTGCTCCAGTCTTAGTGCATGTCCTGTTACACACCAAGAGAGTTGACTGAGTGGGTGATCATCAACTGTCATCAGCTGTCTCAAGCACAGCCTCCCTGACTCCCAGAAAAAAAGATCACTAAGGACTTCTCTATCCCTTTTTTGACCAAACAAACTGATCTTTATTAAAGCCACCATGAACTGCAGCTCCTAACCTCAGTCATCCACACATAAAGCAGCATTTTGTCATGAGAAGGCAGATACCACTACTACCTGTACTTATGTTAATAAGTCTGCTAATGCCCACTCTCTATTCTTTTTTCAGAAACCCTTCCTGCATAAGACTGCAGTGTGGGAAAATTTGAACTGTCCTGGGGTAGTGCAGAAAAAGTTAAATTATTTTTTGTCTATTTAGAATAAAATGTAAATGGAATAAAATAATGTGGACCTGCCTCAGGTCATACAAAGCAGCTTGGATATAGAGTTTAAACTTGCACAGAAGGAAGAAACTAAACATTTGTGGTAGATGGTGGGGAGAAGGAACAAGTAGAAAATGGCAGGTGAAGCAAGAGGGCTAAGATTGAAAGGATCTGCAAAGGCCTTTATATCCATTTGGTATTTAAAGTAAGCCAGGGTTGCAGGAGCAGGAGTTCTTTAGACTGCAGAGAAGACCTGTGAAGCACCACTGTTAGGTTATGCTCAGAATAAACTATGTCTTGCTATATTTCTGGTGGCACACAGCACAAAGATTGGGAGTCTGCACATGCACCTATTCCTATTACCTGTAAATCAGTTTCTCATTAACTTCTTACTTCTGTAAGCTGCCCTGAATATGTGTATATACATATACATTTTTTGAAAAAAGAAAGTTATTTATTTCTTGTGTCTGTTGTGTTTGGATCCTGTCACACATAGTTTTAAATTATCATGATATACCACTGATGTTTCCTTCATCTCTTGATGGAAAATCCCATCTTAAAATGTCAGTAGCATACAGCCACTAAAGGGATCAGTGTATAATAGCACTGTGTTTTGATGGTTCATTCTGCTGTTTCCAGCTTTAGCATTACTACCCCCAAAACTAAGGGAGAAAAATTATAATGAAAAGATACTTCTTGCCTGAGGTGTGACACAGAAATCCGTATCTCCAGATGGAGACAGCACTAGCTTGCACTGCGGCTCTCTGGGCCACTGCTTGCCCAGCAAGCGTATGAGCTGCAAGACCCATTTTCTCATAGGGCTCTTCCACAAGCATCTCTGCTGTATTACAACAAAAAAAGCATGCCAAATACAGCAGACACAACCACCAGCTTTATTGAGTGGGCAATTATCACATGCCATCAGCCATCTCGGCCTTGCATTAAGAGCTTCCTGGAAACACATTCCACGCCTGCTTTGCACCTATTGAGGCTGTCACTGAGGCACCATCCCTTTGGGGTGGTGTCATGCATTACAGCTTTGTGACCAAGGGGAGCAGTGAATCCTCAGGCTCGGAGACAACCCCTGAGGGCCTGGAAAAGCCTCTGGAGAGGCTCTCTGCTCTGAGAAGCCTGGAGTTTAATACATCCAGGTGTCACAGATTGTGCCTCCTTTCATACAGGCACTTCCAAAGTGGCTGTGACAGCTTCTGCAGGTTTGTATTGCCAAGTGGTGAAGCCATTCTCAAGTATTTTACATGGAAACTTGGCAGTGGGTGGAGGGCAGTACTGGTGGCATCCAGGTGCATCTGAGGGAGCGTGGCCGCTTGTCTGCCCACCATCCGTGCTGCGTTCCCATCCTGGTGCACGGTGGCTCTCCTGCTGGCAGCAAGGCATGTCTCTGCCACACCAAGCTTCTGCAGCCTTTGTGTCCTCCCCCAGCAGAAGCCAGGGTTGGTTCCCTGCAGAGTGCAGGGCCAAAGGCACAGCAGGCAAGGTGATCCTAAGGGATCCTGAGCAAGCCCTGGCTTTCCATAAAGCTTTGTGCATTGCATAACCTTGGAGTGCTTTCCCTGGCCTGTGAAATGGGTGTGTGGGGTAGCGATGGTGGAGTTCATGCTGCTCCTGTCACGTGTCAGAAGGAATTCCAGAAGCAGGGCTTCATTTTCTCTTCCCATATGCAATTCAAGGAGGGCATGGAGGAGGAGTTAAGTTTCTTGCGGGCTGCTTGGGGCCAGATTTTAAACACTACTTTCAGGCACTCAGGTTGGATACTACCATGCCTAAAATATAGGTGCTGCACCCCAGAGACTGTGATGTTTGTTATCCAGCCTAGGCACCTAATCTCCTTGTACTGTTGGGCACTTCTGCAGGCTGAAGAGCTGTCCCGAGTAGATGGTTGGAAATGTGGTTTCTGGGAATAAGGCAGCATGCCTCAGTTGCTCCCACTGCTCTGGGGTGTAAATGGCTGACACAGAGCCATATACTAGATGGCTCCACATGTGCAAGATGTATAGCACTCCTCCCACACTCCCCGGGGGAGCTAGAAAATTGTTCTGCACCTCCCACTGCCACCTGTTTCCAGGAGCTGTGACAGAAACCATGAGATACATAGCAAAAGAGCAGCACAAGTGAGACCTTGCCTCAGATACTAAGGGCAGGTACTGCGCAGGGTAAAGCCAGGGCAGGGTGGTGTTGTGAAGCCTCTGTACAACTCCCAGTGCTGCTCTGCTGTGTAGCTGCAGTCGTGGCCTTCATGCACGTGTGACACTATGTACTGTTTTAATTAATTGTTGTTGTTCAGAAGGTCTTCCAACCGTGTCTAAAAGCATACATCAGGGAGGCAAGAAATGTATTTATAACAAAAAATGTAGCCCTGGCTCAGGATGGCTGGCAGCTGTGCCTCCACTGGGCTTGAGCACCCAGCTGGCTTGGCTTCCTCTGCTCCATCCTTTTCCCTTGACTGAGGACCAGCATGGCCATGAGGTGAAGGAGGCAAGCATAGCCTCCCACTCATCCAGCTCAGCTCAATGGCACTCTGGGTGCTCTGGAATAGGGCAGCTGCCTGTTAAGGAGCCTAAATGGTGAAAGCAGCTGCTTTATTCAGAGATGCTCATTAGGGCTTTTAGGGCCCATGATGTAACTGGTCTGTCCTTATCCTTCCTTGGCCTTTTGGATGCCACCAGTGAGTACCCGCCCACCCTCCTTTCTCCACCCTGCAACTCTGCCATAATTTCTACTGCTGGTTGTCCTCCTGGCTTCAAGGCTATTTATTCAAGCTTGTAGCTTTTTGTCTCTGCTGTTGTGTCTGGGCAGGACTCCAGTACTCACTTCTTTGTAAATGACTCCTATTTTGTGGATCTTTGAATGTCAAATGAGCTCACCTGTTGTTCCAAACTTCACAAGTACCAAGAAATACTGGAGTTCCTGAGTTTCTTTCCAACTCTTCCAAGCTGGAAAACTTCTGGGATAGTTTTTATATTTCATGATTGACTATAAATAGCTGTCACATAGCTGTCACTTATATTCCCTTCAGGAGACTCTGAAGAAAGTAAATTAAGGCATCAAAACTGGAGCGGTGTGTGGTGTCTGTGGTGGAAAGCTTTGGTGTGAATTTAAACACCTTCAGTTTCCATCTGTGCTGTGTACTAGAGTCAGCCTTGCTGCTCAGGAGGCATTGCGTGTGTGCTTGTAGGCAAAGCCCATGTAACCCACAGAGGTATACTATACAGATGTGGAGTGCCAGGAAGATGACATGGAGTGCTCTTCAATTCCTTGCACACTTGTTTTGTAAAAGCAAAGTTGCGGTGTGGTTTAGGTTAAGGTGTTTGGGTTTGTTCTTCATCATTATAGCAAACATTTATTCTGACACAGTGTGACTAATGAAGTGTTTTTCCTGTGTTCAAATCTAAGAGTCTTAAGAGATTGATACTCTCTGGAACACCTTGGATTTCCAGGGGAAGGGCTGAGAGGGGAGCATGGGACTTCTCTCTGCAGGTGCAGCAGTTTTGCCCTATATGTTTGCAGCCTTGAGGCTTCACTGCTCTCTCCGATGCCTCCCTACTCAGTTCTTCCTGTGCTAGAATGACTTGTTCTAGGTGAAGGATTTTTTTTTTTTTTTTGCATCATTTTCTAACTGTTACAAGTAATTTAGTAGAATGGAAGTGTCAGACGAATAATTCTGGCAGTCCTTTCCCAAACCACTGTAGTGAGATCAACATGAAAAACATACAGGCACAGGCAGAGCTCATCTGTTGTTTTGACAGTCTTCAGGTCATGTAAGGTTCTGCACTAGAATGTGAGTGTCATGTGTTTGGAGGGGTTTTTGGCTTCTACTGGAGGTGAGAATGAAACCTGATGAAGCGAGTTATCAACAATTCCACAGACGCTGGCACCATGGCAGGAAACAAAAGCAGCTTTTTCCCCTCAGCAGCATGTTCTCTGGCTCCTCACCAAAGCTGGGATGTGCTGATCTACATTACCCCTGCCCCCCTAAATCTCATCATCCTTTCCTCCCCACAGGTGAGCGACCATTCCCCTGCACGTGGCCTGACTGCCTTAAAAAGTTCTCCCGCTCTGATGAGCTCACCCGGCACTACCGAACCCACACTGGCGAGAAACAGTTCCGATGCCCTCTCTGCGAGAAGCGGTTCATGCGGAGTGACCACCTGACCAAGCACGCCCGCCGCCACACCGAGTTCCACCCCAGCATGATCAAGCGATCCAAAAAGTCCAGCTCCAGCAGCTCCTTGTGAAGGCAGAGCTGGCCCTAGGAGGAGAGTGGGGAAGAGGCAGGCTGTGGCAAGGATGCAGGCAGTGGTGCCAGAGCACAAGCATCGGCTGTGGTGCCAGTCACCCTTGCTGTCCAAAAGCACATGTAGCCAGCATTAAAAAACAGAGTACTCGGTATCCCCCTCCCCATCTTCCACCTCCTGGCCCTGCACTGAGAACAAGAGTCTGGAAAAAGTGGACTGTGGGGTGAGAGGATGGAAGGACAGCCAGCAAGGAGGCGACCACCTCTTCTAATGCAAAGCATTGATACTGGTGTACATACATATGACTGGCAGTCTGGCCTGTGCCACCAGAGTAGCATGACCCCAAAGTCTTTGTGGTTGCTGTGTCATGAACATGTTTTGTTGAACAGTGTAATGCTGCTTGTATTTAGAGTTTGTCAAGTAAAAGCACTTTCTGAGTCACATGAATAACTCAGATAAAAACTCCACAGCACATTGTAGAAGTGGGTTTACTTCTGTGTATCTTCTGCAATCCTGCACTTAAAGAGACTATTAAGAGAAACATTACATATGTTACTAATAGTATCTGATTGATATACTGAAATAAAGTGAATTTATACTCAAAAAGGCCCATTAAAGTAAATAGATATTTTTAATTTTTCTTTATGTTAACTGTACTTTTGAATATAAGCTGGACTTTTCCAGTAAAAACATGTATGATTTAAGAAGATACTTAAAGCAAAAAAATCCCACAAACAGCTCAGTAATTTTCTGACTTTGTGTGTATTTAGCTCTGTTATTCACTTACCTGGAAAAACACAATACAGCCTAGATAATGTGGAGGGCATGTGGGAGCTGAAGCATATGTCTCTCATGATCATATACTTGTCAATAATACAGTACTGTACTATAGAAATGCCACTAACAGTGCTTTATTCTGCTGTGGTTTGTTTGAATGGGTGCACAAAGCAGCTACCATCTTTACAAACTGCTGCTTTTTTAAAGGCTTTTTCTCTTCCTACACTTGCCTTAAAGATTTATTCTCTTTATACCATGGCCTAACTCCCTTGAAGTCCTACGGGAGTTGTGTGTGTTTATGGAGAGAGTAGACCTTTCCTGCTAATGGAAACACCTAAAATTATTGTAAGGAGCACTTTGGAAGGGCTCCTGTATCTCTTGATTTCTCTTTCTCTAGAGTATGAGGGCAAACCACGAGCTAATTTGAAATACAGAAGGTGTTTTGCAATACTCCCTTAAGATGTAAGCTTCTCTTGGTACTTTATTTACTTTGTAACTGTGTCATGCATGGCACATCAAATGCTGATAAAGGCAACGTTACTTTTATTTTAAAGCTATTTTTTGATCTTTAAGAGGAGCAGAAAGATCACTGAATGAAAACTTTCAGCCGTGCTCATTAGTGAATATTTCAAATTTTTTTCTGTTAAAAGCATGAAATTTAAGAGGTTATCAGTGATATATTTTTTCCCCTCTGTAGATGCATAAAGGGGAGAGAAATCTGTTTACACATTATTTTTTTCCAGAAACATTCTTCTATTTGGTTTTTACCCCTTCCACCAGAAAAGGAAGGGGAGGTGCAGCCCTACTGCAGTGACCTGGGGCCAAATTCGTTTTGTGAGTAGTCACATTGAAATCCAAAGTGTCTTCACCGCAGATGAATTTAGGTCATCTTGTAAAATTCTGTACATAAAAAATATTGTTAGTACACGTGCAATTAAAGTATCTTATTGTTTTATCTGATAAAAAGCTTGCTTCCTAGAAACAAACATAAAACATGAACTCGGAGAGTAGAGTGTTTTCCTCTACAGTTGCATATGGCTTCCAGCATTAGAAATCAGTTTGCATACTGTGTTTTTACCTGTGTAGTTCATGACAGATTTCGTCTATGTTAAGAGAACTGCTTTTAAAGCATTGGGGATATTGAACAGTCTGTGGAATAAAAAGGGATGTGTTTTCTTCAGTGAAGACATCAGGAAACCAAGCACACATTCTACCTCCGTTTCAGCTTTTTGAAACATTAATTTTAGAAACCAAACTTTGATTTCTGGTATTCAGATTGAGTCATAGGGACACAGGTTCTTCGTAATAAAAACTGGTAGTGTTGGTATTTCTACTGATGTAGAAATACAGAAAGTGTTCTGCTTACCAGTACTGTTAACGCTGCCTTGTTGAGTAGGGTCAGGGTCATGAGTAGCCCTGTGAGATTCAAAGATGCATGTATGTTCATCTTTGTTCATCTCTCTGAAGATCAAGCTAGATATTTCAAGTCTCTGTCCTGCAGTCTGTATTGTTGCCATTTTGTGGGACAAATGCAGCATTTGGAAAATTGAAACCTGATCCTGTTAAATACAAGAGATCTTCACATCCAATTGACCACAACTGGAAGCCACAGCTGATAACTAGCTCCTGAATCAGTACAGAAATATTTTGGTCACTTAGCTACCATGATTAACTGATATATGGAAGTAAATGGCCGGATTTATGGTTTCCACATTGTGTATTTGGGGTAGAATGCACATTTAAAGAAACATTGTTGTTCCTGCAAAGTCTGAAAGAACCAGCAGGTGGGAGGTACTTTAGTCCATGAGACAATGGGACATGCAAGGCATGTATCATCACTGCCAGTGACAAGATCATGTTTCTGAAAAAAACCCTTCCTAAATGGTTATGTATGTTGTATTTCAGCATTGGGTAGACAGGATTAATGTGTTTCATTAACCACTAACAGAATACATTGGGAATAATCAGGTTTGGGGATTTCATTTTACTGTTAATTTGGTTTGTGGTTTGTTTTTTTTTTCTTTCAGTAAAAGCAAATAATAGCTTTAACACCTAAAATAAACTGCAGGTTAGTTAGGTTAGTTCTTTGCATCTTGAAGTTAAGTTTTGAATAGTGTTGAAGGTGTTGGAAAAGAAAAGGAAAATCAGGTTCTCTAATACTGTATGTACTTGTACTATTTTGGAAGTACTTAATAGTGCTGAAGTTAGGACAGCTCCTCTCCTTGATTAAGAACGTCCATTAGCCTAGAGAAGTCATGGATTTATAGGTATAGCTATATAAGATACTTCTTTTTGAACTTTTTTTCATGACTGACATTACAGATCTGTTTTCAGCTTGCAGATGGACTTAGCCTAGCATACACCGGACTGGAGATATACTTCAAAATGGTGTTTTACAAACCAGTGATCTGTAACACTGTAAAATACCAATTCCCAACAGTTTAATCAGTTTTATTTTTGTACAGTATTCGTATTCTTTATAAGTTATTTTGTTGTCTGTTTTGTAAATCACATGAAATTGTAACAAAAGGAAAAGAAAAAAAAAGTAGGCATAGATGTTTTTGTACATATGTGTATATATATTGTCCAAATAAAGAAAAAAGTAATAAAAAACCCCAAATATTGTCTTGAATAATTGGAATAAAGCAGTGGTCATGTAAACCAGCCTGAATAACTACAAAAAAATACTGCACATTATGAAATCCATAGCTTGAGCATTGTATGAACCAGCTTCAAAGGTCTTAGTGTTGCTAGTCATTATTTAGCTTGGGTCATGTTTCTCTACTTTTCCAGGGTGTTTTCCCAGGTATTCCTTCTACCAATACAGCAGGGAGACAGAGACACAACTTGTACTCAGGAAAAAGTGCATCACCTGCATGCTCCAGCTCCCAAGAATGTCTTCCATTGCTCTGTGGCTTTTGAGCTCAGGCTGGTACTCTCCCTCAAACCATGCAGCTGTTCAGTGAGTTAATGATGCTTCAGCCTGTGCAGCCACACTGCTGCCTTGAGCTTTCCATGGCTTTGGAGGGGTTGCTGATGTATGGAGATAAAAAACATCTGCTTGGCCTCTGAAGCACAGAAAGAGATTCCAAAAAGCTCACCAATATGTATGGTCACTGACATCACAGTTACTAAAAGCAACCACTCACATGAACTAACTTAACCTGATACATGGGCACGGTGCTAGGGTATGACTGCAGGATGAGCTCTGGACTCGAGGGAATGTGTAACTTTCCAGCAATGCAGGCAGAGACAAATAAGTGGAAGCATGCCATCTGTGTCTGGAAAAAAACTTGTAAATAGCTTCCAGATTTGATTTGATCAAATCCATAGCTTCCAGATTTGATTTGATCAAATCAAGTTGGAGTTTGGACTTTTCTTGGGTTGGATGGCTAAAGGACAGATAAAACAAACTCAGCATAATGTTTTCTTTTTTTAGCTTGTCATTGATTTTAAGAATAAAGGAGACGGGGCTGTGGCATTGGCCTCATTCCCTTGCAATCCCATCCTAAAAGACTTCCCACGAATTTACCATTCTTCCCCT
Source organism: Ptilonorhynchus violaceus (assembly GCA_013397565.1). Lineage (NCBI taxonomy): Eukaryota > Metazoa > Chordata > Aves > Passeriformes > Ptilonorhynchidae > Ptilonorhynchus > Ptilonorhynchus violaceus. The sequence continues at coordinate 97,116 of VZRJ01003163.1, read as the reverse complement.
TACACCCTTTAGTATTTGGCTTTAGTGCTGTAATTTGAACAGCTCCCAAAATCTTCCTAGTGTCGAGAAGGCCTTAGGAGGATGTTTCCTACCATTGAGATCTAGTACTCTCTACTGAGGAGCCTCACCAGGAGTGGTATAAATTTTGACTTTTAGGAATAGGTACATCATGCGAAGACTTGAGTGCACCACAGTGGTGCTGGCATACTTCAACAGTGGCATGGAGAAGTGTCATGCTGAACACAGATCAGTTGATTCTGAGAGCACAATTTCTACGAGTTGTGAGGGTCTTCTGCATTTTCATTCTTCCTCTCTGCCAAGGACAAAAGAAAGGAAACATGCCACAAACTGTCTTAGAAGTCCAGTTAAATGCCTGCAGAGTGGTTCAGAAAGCCAAATACAAGGAAGGTTGGCTTTCTGAATCTGCCTGCTGGGTCCACAGGCCTCCTTTGATCTCCATAGGAGTCTATAACAATGTTGTTCAGCACTCCCTCTTCCAGGGCGAGTCAGTGAGGTTTCCTTTATGCATCAGAGCTCTGTAACAACCACTACTTTCTCAATGGCTTTTGCTTTGGAAACAAAACCTCTTTTAGCTCCTTGGACTTCTCAGCCACATCTGAAAAATTTCATCAACACTAACTTAATGCAAATGCACAGTTGTCAGAACACTGTACTTCCTCAAGTACTCTTTAAGGGACTCCCTTAAAGCAGGGGAAGCTTTCCCAATGGCAAGAATTTTTCAGCTACCATGCTTTCACTGCCATGCTCTCCTCAACTGGCAAACTCCCTGACCCCTAAAACACCTCCTCAAACACTTCCACAGGTATTGTGGAAATCTTCCCATTTCAAAAAGAGAAAGTCTTCACTGCCATCAGTTCTAATCCTTAACAGACAGTTGTTTCTGTATGATTACACACTATTATTCTGGCTTATGTATGGCTTTGGGGGTGAGCGAGAGTCCCTATCGCTTTCAGCTTGTATTTTTGAAATTGCTACAACTGTTACTGTATTTTTACTGGCTTGTGACCTTCAATTGATAATTGATAAACATCCTATCACTTTTCATATCAAAACCCATCAGTCTCTGTTTCTGTATTGTCTGTTGCTTCATAGGCCATATAATGCCCGTGTGACTGCACAGTGAAACACAAGGTACAAAGGAAATGGAGCATGTAAACCACAGCATGAGGAGAATCACTGAGTATGTAAGGGCAGTTCACCATGAGATCCAAAAAAGCCCTGTTGGAATTCAGAATGCATGGAGAAAGAAACCAAAGAGCACAGGCAATATCAGAGGCCTCACGACACTGTGCTGAAAAGGTGCACAGAGGTGTCTTGGACTTTCTCAATGGCTTTTTCTTCTTCTTCTGGCTAATGGGCAGGGGCCAGAAAGAGAGCAGCAGAAGTTTCAGAAGACAGAGTTGTAAGTTATACTAGAGCTCCCTGAAAGGACAACATACGGTGGCTTGGGCTCTTCTGCTGTTAATGGCTGCCTTGGTGGCCTTGAACAGTGTTTCCAAGCAGAAAGTCCGTTTTGAGAGCCTATGAAAAGCCATGCATAACTACTCTGTCAAAAAACACAAGGCCAGGGATAACCACAATTGTATTATTAGCCTGTGCAATGCTGGTGGCAAATCACTGCCTCTGCTTTCCTGGATTGCATAAAATAATCCAGGTCTTATCTAGAAGCTAAGCTACATTCATCTTTTATGTCTGATGAACCATATTTCTTAGGGGTATCATTTTTAAACTGAAACATTTCAAGGGGGACAGGCTTACTGTAAATTTATCCAAACTGAGTAAAAGATTCTCCCTACCTACGGTGAAGATTTTTCACGCACATACTGATTTCTGACATACTGATGCTTAGGGCATTGCATACACCCTGGAGACTGTACCACTTTAAATATATTGCCACAAAGCCAGTATATTTTATACAGCAAAGTATATTTTAAATACTACAAAAATTCTGCCTAGAAAAGTCCTTCATGGACAGTACCATTCAGCTCAGAAGGAGACACAAAGTGGAATCAGATTCCTCAGTCACTGGGGCCCACAGAAAACTGTAACATCAGTGGCTTTTCACCTCAGCAGTCCTTTAAGCATCACTGCAGGAGCACAAAGTGGGGCTGAGACTATTGGTGGTGTCTGAGAAGTCCCTTTGCACTCCTTTTACCAATTATCTGCTTTGGATTTAGGCTGTGTTTGTAATTCCTCAGGAAAAGCAACAACAAAACCAACCAACCAAGTACCCCTGAAAAACAAACACAAAAACTCCAACCCCCAAAACCCCACCATCCAAAAAAACCTTTATTGTCCATGAACAAACTATTACCTGACCCAAACTGAGGTAAACCACTGTTAATGGATTGTGGTTAAGGTCAAATTGCATGATGTTCACAGTCTATGGCTTTAGTTACAAATTGGGAAGGAGGAATTGGAGGTTTTTGCCCTTTAAATTACATGATCCCAATTCACTTTGAACCATCTGTGTTGCATGTTACCTATGTATGCAGTCTTCTGCTCTCTGTTCTTTTCCAAGGCTCCTTGATATCTTCTGCCACCATCATCTAAGTTATCATCTGTCCCCTCCTTCTTGCTTCCTGCAAAATCAACTTTGTCCACTACTGTGCACTGTTCCTTATCCCCAACAAAGTGAAGTCTTGTCATTCCTTTCCAGCTAACTTGCCACTGTTGTCATCTCCATGCTTCCCAAGGAAGTCAGTCTGTGAGCAGGTGACTTGCTCTTCTATGAATATACAACAAGCCAAGATATTTGCCAAGATCTCATGTAGCTCCAGGTACAATAATGACAGGTGTAACATCCTGTAACATTTGGAGACTAATATACACTGTTGTGGTTTAATGCTGGGCAGCAGCTCAGGGCTACACAGCCACTCGCTTGCTCTTCTCCAGGGACAGAGAATCAGAACAGCAGAAGTGAGAAATCTTGTGGGTTGAGATAAAAACAGTTTAATTGGGAAAGCAAATGCTGTGTGCACAAGCAAAGCAAAACAAGGAATTAATCCATTATTTCCCATCAACAAGCAGGTGTTCAGCTATTCTTCCAGAAAAGCACGGCTCCATTGCACACAGTGGTTACTTCAGAAGATGTAACTCCAAACACCTCTCCTTCCTCCTTCTTACCCTAGCTTTTACTGCTGAGGATAATGTCAAACAGCATGACATAGGCCTTTGGTCAGTTGGAGTCAGCTGTCCTGCCTGTGTCCCCTCCCAGCTTCTTGTAAACTTCTTGTGCTAGGGGACAGTGTGAGAAACAGGAAAGGCCTCAATGCAGTGCAAGCGCCACCCAGCAGTAGCTAAAACATCCCTATGTTACCAACACTTTTCTGGTCACAAACCCAAAACATAACCCCATAGAAGCTTCTATGAAAAAAATTATCCCAGCCTAAACCAGTATAACTGTCAAAAAACCACATTGGCCTAGTGGGGTACGAGATCAACAGAGAAAGACTAGATAACTAGGGAATTACTTCAAGAGCAACAGGGGAGCAGATTAGTGGAGAAAAACTGGTGGAATTTGGTGGAAAGCATAGAGATGGGAATTGGTGTCAAAGGATTGCACCACTGGAAAAGAGCTGAGCCACAAAAGGTTGGTAGGTAGGCTGCTATGGCACTGCTTATCACCTCTCTTACTTCTGCCTCTGCTATTGCTACTGGCCTTTATTTTTCCATGTTTTCCCTGCTGGCTTTCAACACTGCTACAGTCAAGCTGAAAAGTTTCCAGTGGCTAAAAATACCTGCTTTTTGCATTCATCTCCCCTTTCCCTAATAGTTCAGCCTTGTCAATGGCTGAAGTTAGCACGAAAGTAAAATTAGGTATAGCAACTACTAGACCAGCCACTGCTACAAAGAATTGCTCTTCACCCAGGCTGTTGGTATATGCAAAGGACACTGGATCAATGAGCCTCATAGAAGCATGGCTTTTGGCAAGTCTATTCTGAGTGCAATAGCACAGAAACATTCATGTGATATTCAGATGTTTAGGCAGGAACAGGAGGATAATTTTTCTTGGAGCAGAGAAGGATTTAATTGCCTTCCACATCTCCTTTCACTCCCAAATTATAGTGTACTGAATCCTGGTTTTATTCTTAATTAGCAAGGTACAGGAGAAAAAATGCTTCCAAAACAAAATTCTAGGAAAAATTATTTTTGACAGTTTTAGTGAGTGAAGAGAATAATTCTGGCTCAGTTATTTACAGTGTCTATCTACAGATAAGAGTGCTAAGGTTCCCCCTCCCTCTGCTTTCCTGTCAGACACCTCCCATCAGATACTGTGCCAATCTGTTGTGGTTTAGGAATGGTACTCCCCTGTTCAGTGCCTCTACCAAGACTCTCCAAACCAGACACTGCTGTCTCACTCCGTTTCCCCCTCCCCCTGCAGTGTGCTGGAGAGGAGAACTGGCGGCACAAAAGGCAAAGATCATGGTTGAGCTAAGAACAATTTACTGCAAACAGCAATGAGATATGAAAGCGAACAGTAACAGTAACAGCAACAGCAACAATACTAATACCAGAGGGTACAGGAAAAGAATCAATTCACATGGAGAAACTCCCCAATACTAGACGATTTTGAAGAACACGTTTAAAGCAAAGATGTTGCAATATAGTGGACAGATAGATAGGCCTGTAGCCTCAATTATTTTTGAAGATACTCTGCTGACCAACTCAACCGTGAACCACAGCCCAAGTTTCCACACTTTTAGATCTTCTGTCAAATACTTCTGTTGGGACACTAATCATCCTAGAACTTACTCCAGGAAGTTCACAGTCAGACAATTCCACTGACCAACAGCGACCTGCAGTAACAAAATGTGTGGTTCTCTGCTGCATTGAAGGCAAAAAAAACATTAAGTGCTTACCCTTTAATACCTAAAACCTTCCAGATTCTAGCTTATATTTTGTAGTGGGTTATTTTATTTCTAACACACGAATATCAAAGTCTGATATACCAGTTTAGCTGGCAAAGTTCATTGCCAGGATGCTGTTAAGAAAAACATCCACTCAAAATAAAGCAGGTATCAAACTGCTGAATTTTACTTTTTTAATAGTTAACTGAAAAATCAGGACCTTATTTTAGGTATTCAACATTACGTTGATAACCTGTATTTCCAAATGCTTAACAGTTATGGCCAACACTATTAATAATTTTTATGGCTTTCTGTTGAAAAGCAATTGACTGTACTGACAGTACTGTACTGACAACTGACCCCTTGTAAAAAGCCCCCTGGGTTTAACTTACATGTGAAATCTGCAGGACTATTTTCTCTATCACCAAAAATGTATCAAGTTTTACTCAGAAAAATAAACATACAAGTAGTTATATATTGCTTAGTTTTACTTCTGCAAGCTCACAAGCTCAGTTTCAGGAAGCCCTGGAACTTTGCCAGTCTCTTTGCTAAGAGACTTGCTAGAAAGACCTTATCCTTCGAGGACTACAAAACGAAACATTACTTTATTAATTTTGAGATAAAGTATTTACTCACCAATAATACATTCATAGAATCATATTCTTTATATTTATTTCAGGTTTATTTTCACACAACAATCCATTACAAACCATTCCCTTCCTACAGATTATCTGAATTAATTAAAAAAGTTTGCATTTCAAAAGGGAAACTTTGGATAACATCCGTATCTGTGGTAAAGTCAGATGATTTACCAAAAGCAAATTCCAATTTTTGGGAAAAAAACTCCAACCGCTAAAAAACAGGACTAGTCCAGGCTAACCTTGAAAAATTACCTGCACTTCTGACGCTGCATTAACTGATAGAATAGAGAAAAAAAAGAAACTTCATTTTTACCTAAACCTACTGTTGAGAAAATGAGGTTCTTTGGAGAAAGTGACCACTTTGAAAGACTTGAAAAAGAAAATCATGCATTTCAAATCTGTCAAACATTTGCACAAGTTTCAACAATCAAAGTTCTCAATTATCAATTCTTTGCAGGCTTTCCTCTGTGACAATTTCTGAATTCTTGAAAGCCAGATGTTCCAAGAAAGATACATGAAGTATTTCTGTAGAACTATGTATCTATAGCTATATATCACTATTCATCCATCCTTGCAAGTCGCCGTTGCCGCCTCCTGATACGCTTCATGTTCCATTTATTTGTCTCCACCATAAAAGGTCCATTGTAGACAAACAGCACAGTCATCTTGTCATTATAAGTGAGATTCTGCAGGAGCTGGTGAAAAACACAAAAAATGAAGTCAAAATAGCTAGACGTTCCCCATTATCTAAAAAAGGTGAATGAGATCTATGTAAAACCTTAGAATTTAAAAATAGCAATATAGCAGGACTAGTGCCTTCCTGACAGATTATGTGTATTTGTTCCTAGAAACCCTCTCAAAGAGACATTCTTCAGCCAATTTCCATGCATCACTATTCTTATTAGAAGGAAATTTTCGTATCTAATCTGTACCTTCTTGCTGCAAACTATCTCATTGCTTTTTTGCTGTATCCAGAGAACTCCACTCTGCTGTGGGCACAGAGTAACAGTTTTTCCTTTTTTTCCCAGGGCAGAAGATAGATTTACTTAGGTATAATTACTATGTCTCTCTTTAGCCTTATGCTTCTCTGAGCCAAGTAATTTTCATTAGCGAAAACTCAAAACAACCAAAATTACCTAGAAGTTGCACTGCTATCTTCTGGAGTAATTCCAACCCCTGTATTACTTTTCTGAAGTGCAACAGCCAAAGCTGGATACTTACGATGATCTAAAATTTGCCAAGAACAAGCCCAGCAGACAAAGAGATCATGCAAGTGGTAGGGTATGTGTAGTGCTCAGGATGACATTTAGCAATTTACCTGCAACTGATGCTCAACTTGCCACTTCCCTCTCCCCACTCATTTAGGCACTTATGCCTTAGACCAGATGCCGGTTTTGATTTTTCTCATTTAAATACCAAATTTTATGTTTGCCTGTGCTGAAATGAATCCTGTTTTCAAATAAACTTACCTAATCTAAGATTGTTTAGAATTCTAATCTTGCTTTACAGCAAAAACGGATTAACTTCCAACATGGTGATTATCTGTATGTTTAATAAACGTACCCTGTTTCAGCACAGATTCATATTAAAAATACTAATTTTCACAGCCACTTCTAAAAACATATTAAGTTCATCTACTTCTTCTGACAGTGAATCACAACTATTCAGAATACAATATTCCCAATCAACTTTAGTGCATATTAACTTATACCCATCCCCTCTGCAGCTTAAAAATATAGCTGGGGAAGGTGTCAACATACCGAAAAAAAGGATCACCGTTTTTCCTGTGTCCACGGTGTACATACATGGAACTCAGCTTAATATGACAAGTTGTTACACTTTCTAGTAGGTGATTACATACTTGCTTTCTAGTAAGTGGTGACATATAGCATAGGCTCAGGAACTGCAGGTAAACCACTGGAACAGCAGAGTCTGGCCTTCTCAGACTGCCCTGTGGAGATTTTTAATTATGCAGCCCATACACACACTCATCAGCTAAACCTTTACACGATGTGCTGTCTCACTAATTTTTTTTGTGACAGGCCATTATAACTTTGCGTGTTAACTGTGTTGACCACCTGCTTGTGGGCAGTCGGGAGTGGGGAAGGAGATACAAAGAATACCTTCAGCCACCTCTTCCTAGTACTGTCTCTTGTTGCTGAATAATGGTGCAACATAGTCCTTGAGTTCCCTCTTACCACAATGTTGACATTTTTGGCTTTTTTAAGCTTCTGAGATTTTTTTTACTTCTGCTTTTTCATTTTTATTTTGATCTTTCTGGTTAGCTTTGCACATTCAGAGCTCTCTATTCTTAGTAATCTGACAAAAAGCACAACTTTTAAAACAGACTCTGAACCCCAGATACTAATTTTCTACAACTCCTTACATTTGGGAAGCATTAGACTTAGCTGAGCTATCTATGTTTCAATATCTGAATCATTCTGTTCTTTCTGTAAGTAGGAGAGTACACAGAAAAGCTGATCCAATAAGGACAGAAATCGCAAGAAGACAAAAGGGAATAGATAACACACAGAACAACAAAGTAGTAATGTGGTCAGGAAATGACCAAACTGTGTGGAGGTAAGTATACTACAAGATCAAAAGGGAACAACAAACATCACCTTCCAGTAAGGTAAATGCTATAATCAGTTCCTTCAATTGCTATTTACTGAAAAAAATAAGACACACCAGCCAGATTTTCCAAAATACAGTGTATAACGGGATACAGAACTGATATCTCAATAAAACCCAGACCACTACTGACTGCTTGTTTCCCTGATGTACAAGTAACCTTTACTGGTTCAATTTGTCTTGGATCAAGTTGAGTCTTGGATCAAATTGAACAGAACATTAGTCTCTGTTAATGGTGCAAGTGAACAGCCACCCTACTTATTGCTTTCAAGCCTTGGCATTGCATTACTGCATCACCTAGTAAGTCAACTGACTTTTTTTTCAATTTTGACAGAAGAGTACAATTAAACAGTGGTCACTTTTGGAGCATAGATGTCACCTTTTCTTGAGCCTGTAAGTCTCAGATTAATACAGAAAACTATTCAAGTAATACTGTGGAACTCTTCTAGTTCTTCTGACATCAGCATCACTAGCCTGCTACTCCTTGAATATCATTCATCTGACTTGTCTGAAAGTTGGTCTCTGCTACAATCTGAATTCTGTGTTAGCTAGAGGCATTACCTTTTGCAGCCTTTTCCATGATAACCCCGTCCACTGGTGGTTAACACATGATACTCCCAGTGAAGCCACAACTCCAAAATGGGTTTTTGAGGAGATCAGCCTTGGTCCAAATTGTCTGCATTCCTGCCTGACTGTCCTTAAAATGGACAAATTCTCTCAGTTACCCTTTAATATAAAGTTCTTAGATAAAACAGAGCTAAGTTATACAGTGTTTATTGGTGTATTATCACACAAATCTCACTTCTCCTACACTTTAAACTTTCTATTTAATTTTCTGCCACACACCTTTGGTGTAATGAAGAAGTACTGAGATGTCCTTTTTTTACAAGCAGTTTCCACAACCATTTCAAAAACTCTTCTCTCATTCATTGGGTCCATTCCCTGAAAAGAAAAAAAAAAAAAAAAGTCTGTTCTCTCCACTATGTCATAAGCATCTGTATAAAGAAAGAGCAATACTGCACTAGTGAATCTCACCTGATTTATTTCATCAACAACCCTGAAAGGACATCTGTTGAGTTCTTGCAGAGCCATCAGGTACAACATGGTGGAAACAGTTTTCTCACCTCCACTCTGATGATATGGAGTCAATTCATGAAGTTCAGTGCCACTGTGGAATTTGACTCTAATGCGAATCCCATACTTCTCGTATTCCTCCTGAGAAAGCCAGTACCTGTTAAACTCATTTTCTTTGTACTACAGTTTATTTTATGATGACGTGCAAATTTATACAAATTTATTTATACAAAAGGAAATTTATACAAATGTACTACCAAGGTCTACCAACTACTCAGGTTCAACTTAAAATCAATATACTAATTCTATTTTATCTATTTGTATTAATTTTGTTACATTTATTTTCCTTAACTCTCATCTCCTTTTGTTAGAGAATTTTCAATACCATTCCCTCTTCATGACTATGATTTGTTAATTGCTGAATCCCTGTGAAGAAAGGCTTCATACACAGTAAGAATATCAACAGGAGAAAAAAAAAGTCTTGGCTAGAAAAAGGAGAAAGCAATGCCCCTATAAATCTCACTCATCAGAATACTATGATACATCATACATGATACTATCAATTTGAACAGTGAAGCAATGGTGTGTGTGTTGGTGGAGTGTCAATCTGAATCCCTTCAAGTGCAAGCAGCTCAAAATCCACCAGGACAGCCATTTCCTTTCCATACTTTGCCAGGAAAACCACACACAAGGATTCCAACCCTGGCTTTTCTTTTACAGAAAAATAATACTTGTCAGCAGCCTCAGCCAATGATGCAAGGGTATCAGGATAAAAGATACGGTTCAAAAGAAGGACCATGCAAGGAAATGCATTCATGCTTAAGAGTAAAAAGAAATCTTCAGAGTACTTGCTATTATTTCTGAAGTTGTGTTCAATGGCCACTGAGTTAGCTCAGTTGGTCAGAGCACAGTGCTAACAACACCAAGGTTGTGGGTTCAACCCCTGTATGGGCCATTTACTTAGAAGTTGGACTTGAAGACACTTGTGGGCCTTTCCAACTTAGAATATCTGTGATTCTGTGAGTTGTTCTGATTACAACTTCATGTAAGGAGAAATAAAACCCAGAATCTAAGGTCTCTAGGCCCACTGTAATTTCAGATGCATTGGCACAGTCTGAAACTATGCTTCACTTTGTTTGAAAAAGTGAACAAGGTACAGGCTAGCAAAACCAAGTAAAAAAGATTCACCTCCAAAACAGCCATGATGGCATCAAAGTCAGACCTTGACTATTGCCAGACTATTTGGAATGCCAGTTCACATAACTGACAGACGTTTCAAAACCTGACAAAAATGATGCTCAAAATTCCATGTGGTAAATCAAGGAATGTGAGAGTTATCACAGCTAGCGCTCTGAATTCTGCTTACAAGGTGTTACCAGGGAAAGTCAGAATGTTCATAGAGGCTTATCACAGAATCAATTAGCTTGGAGAAGACCTCTGAGACCAGAGTCCAACCTATGACTGAACACCAGTCTGTCAACTAGACCATGGCACTGAGTGCCCTGTCCAGTTGCTCCTTAAACACCTCCAGGGATGGTGACTTCATCACCTCCCTCCTCAGTCTATTCCATGGTTAATCACCCTTTCTGTGAAGAAATTTCTCCTGATGTCCAATTCCTCTTATTATCCAATGGTGACAGTAGGTAGTGCCACCAGGGACATCAACAGATCTCAAGGTTCCTACAAGGCAAACTAACAGAGGCTTGAACTTTAGTGTCACAGAAATATTTCTAATAAACGGTAGTTCTACCTCAAGAGTCTCTCTCTTCATATCTACAGGTTAGGGAAAAGATTCTCCTGCAGAGTAGGGTAGGGAATACAGGCTCGAGAACAGATTATCCACCTTTCTGGAATGTAGCCATTGATCTCTTGAGGAAAAAAGTTTTACTCACTAGCACAGTACCACTAGCTAACCTCAGGGACATCTTTGCTATAGAAAAGCAAGACCTTTCAAACGAGATTCAGAAAGGCAGTCCAGACTTCTTTTGCTTTTAAACTGCTTTACTGTTCTTTCTGTGTTCTCTCTCCCAATGTACTTTTACCTAAAAGATAGTTATTCTGTAATACAGATCTCTCTAGATAATTATCAAAAGACCTGAAAAGTCTATGTTTTAATGTTCTACTGTTTCATATTACTAGTCTCCAGGTAAACATTTTTTATGCAGTTCATATAAAGAGCCTTACCAGTCACTACTCTGTCCTGAGTAATAACTGCCACCACTATTTTCAGAAAAGCTGCTTGAGTAATTTACAACAGCAAAAAAACCAGAAAAAAGTTATTATATTTTAACTTTCACTATTGTGTAGTCTATGTGTTAACACATGAAAGTCTTGAAATCATCATTTCAGTGAGCAATTTAAAGTAAATACCAAATTTCTCTCTTCTGTTCACTGCACTTAATATTTCTGCCCAAGTTCTACTGATGCGTAACCCTAGAGGTTAGAGGTAAACCCTACCTATAAAGCTTACTGAGAAGATAACAGAATGAGCCAAATGATGGCTGCTTTCACAACAGACAAATGCCACCAGACTCCAGTAGCAACTACACGTAGAACCAAATCAACTCAACACCTAGTAGTAGATTTAGATAATAGAGGACACAAATTAGCTAAAAATGCAGAATTACATAATGAACTTAATAAATTTGAGTAACAGCTAAAGTAAATACAATGTTTCTAACCAAGCTGTCTAAGTTGCAAGCGTATTCCAAAAGTCAGGAGGTGAAGTCCTACGCATCCGTATAAAGACTCACTTTTCTTCAATCAGACTGGTAAGTCAGTTCTAGCACATCAAAAGTATCGAGTAAAAGTTCATTGTTTTCTTATAAAGAACATTTCCAAATGACAACTTGTTATTTTTCTCTAGCAATATATGAACAAAACATGATGCAAGAAAATGAGTGTTATTCTTCCATATGAAAAATCAACCATACCTCATTCTCCACATGAAGATCAACTTCACCAACACACTGCATAGAACTAAAGAACTTACTGAATTTGTCGTTAATTTGTTCAATCATCTCTTTCAAGAGGCTTAGCCACCTTTCTTTGACCTAAAAGTAGACATATCCATATAAAATCAATTTAAGAACTGAATTTTCCCTTAAAGATTGTATTCAAATTGAAAAAACGTCATTAGGGAAGCTAACATCTCAGTTTACACTCAAGACAATTTGAAATGTTGCCCTTATTTCTGTACATACATTCCTACAATGATGTCAGATTATAATAATGATACAGAAGTGATAACTTAAGCTATTACCTGTGAAATGTTTTGCTTATAATTATTCAATTCATTTTTCTTTTCCTCTAGATAGTCTGTCAACTGCTGTATTTCTTGTGTTTGCTTATTGTATTCTTCAACAACCTGCCAGAATAAACAGCAGTCAACAAAATGTTTGCCAATTCTAACTTTCACTGTAAAAATACCACACTGCACTGATACTGTTCAAACACAATTATACAAACTACTGCACACTAAACACGAGAGATTTCTAGCTTTAAAGCAAAGAAACTGTAAAGCTTTGTTTCTCTCAGATTACTGCAACCTTTCTTTTAAAGGCACCCTTTTTAAAGAACCTACTTGAAATTTTAATAGATGCAGAATCTGGTATTTACAGCACATTGTTCCTGCTGTCTAGCTTATTATACCAAGAGATCTAGCATAGAGTGGGAAGCAAGTACAATGTGGATAGAGGGGGAGGGAGAGAGGGTAGGGGGAAAGCAGTGAACATACTGAAGCACTGAGGCCAGTGAAACAGGAGGCCCTGGTTTTCTCTTCATTCAGAAAAGCATCAATTTCCTCCAATGTGTTTGGAAGAGTCTGAAAAGCCTACAAGAAAAAGTATGCACACATTACAAAGTACGGCTAATGAAGGACTCAAGTTTTCTTAAAAAAAACCCCAACAAATTGAATAAACCATAAAATATTCTCTTACTTTTAATCAGGGTGTCACATATTCAAAATTTAACACAGCAAGATTCCCTCACAAACTATTCTGGACAGAGAAAGAAGGTTGGAAGTGCTACTACATAACTAAGATACACAATTATCTGCTCCTTAGTTGCCTACCTTGTGCAGGCACAGATGCTTGGTATAAGACATGGACTATACTACATAAGCCACGCAAATGAATACTTCTAAGAGGCTGGGAAGACCTCCAGGGAAGCAGGCCAGCCCAGACTTCAGTTCTTTTGTGTTGCTCCATTAGAGCAGGAAGCTAGAAAAATATGGCCTGTATTTATTTCTATGAACACAAGACTATGGATTTCAATTGAAATTGCATATCAAATTTTCTCTCCCCTGTGCACAAAACGAGGTGGTAGTCAGAGCGCATCTCAGCACTATTTAAAGGTGCTTTAAAAGGCTAAGAGACAATAACAGAAGTACACATGATCTTTTACTATCTCTATTAAAAATGAAGGATATTCTTTGCAGGAAAAGTTACAAATTCACGAGATATGTGGAGATTTCTTTTTGTACATACAATTTGAAATTCTTTTGGAAAATCTTGATCCGGACCCAATTTGCAGACCTGTCGAGCTTGTTTCATCAATTCCATGCACTTCTCATAAAGAAGTTGCTTCCTGTTATCCAGTTCATGAAAACGTTGCTGTTAGAAATATTAAAAGATATTAAAAGAAAAAAAGCACCACTTTTTTTTTTTTAAAACATTATTGTGAATTTCCAAAGGTAACGCTAGCACACTAGCAGCAAACCACATCTGAAGCAGAAAAAGTAGGTGAAACCAGACTGTTAAAATACAAAAAGAAATTGTTTCAACTAACAGAACTCATTATACCTCTCTGCTGATCAAGTCAACAGATGCCAAGGCACAAGTTCTTCTAAAATAGCTAAATTTATTTTCTCTCAACTAAACAAGTGTGCATGTAGATTCAAGTTTTATCTTCCCAAGGTTTATTGTTGTGCACTTTAGCTAAATATAGGAGCCCTCCAGTGGTGAAAAAAATTCAGTTTTCATTTGGAAATCATACAATTAGATAAATGCTTGTTCCATAGCTTTAAAATACAGGACACAGACATTGATACCCACTCTCATTACTTTCTGGCAATTTAATTAATCTTTATCTTCTACATACAACAGAAGCAGTAGTAACAGATATGATCACTAGTGATCATCTTACACGAGTTAGGGCTGCTGTTCTCAGGATGTATCAACTCAAAAAACCTGTTCTTCCTTCTCTCTCCACCAAGCACTATGAAATACATTTTTGCATTACAGATACGCATTTCACAATCTCCACAAACACACTATAAAAATATTTTTCTATCCTGTGTTGGTACTTTCAGAAAGCCTGGAAAAATTTTACAAGACGCCTTTTTTAGATCATCCCCTCCACTTTATCAAGTCTATTGTAGAGAAGGAGGGAAATGCCACATGCGTTGCAAGGACTGGCATTAGAGTTGTACAGATAAAACAGTAAAGGCAGGATGTCCCTCCTTTTCTTTACAGCCAAGATCTTACGTTATACTGAATTAGCATAAATACACAACAGCAAAATGGTTACGTTCCATTGGATATCTGCATATGCCCTGTAATAATATTTTGGATCCCACAAATATAAAAGTCAACTGGCTTCATCTGAAATGGCTTGACATAATAATGAGGGCAAAGTATCCAGTGAGAGGCACCCAGACTTTTTTTATACAAGCAGCATCAATTTTATATGTATGTGTTTGATCATTTCCACAGCCCAAATGAATTCTGAATCATCTGAAGTGGGGAATCCCAACTGCGCATAAAACTCCCACTTGAAGCTCTGCAGAGCTGCATGAAACAAGTTTTCAAGTTGATCTGTAGGCACTTAAAATCTGAAATAGATTAAACATGGAATATGCCTGATCCAAGCTAAGGTAAGTAGAATTCTTCAGTGAAGAGGAAACATGTTTGGCAGTAAAATCCTCACTATTCAACAGAAATACTAGAAAGCAACAGATATTTGATGTTACTATGAAGCATGTGCTAGAATAAATGCACTGACAGTTCAATAAGCTAAGTTTCAATTTTCACTCAGCTTTGCCAGTTTGCTGTCAATGGGCACGTGCAAAATAAAATTTAAATAAATATAAATAAGAATACAAAAGTTTTGATTTCTTATCCCCTCTATATATTAAAAAGTACATGGCAATGTTAAGGTTTCTGTTGACTTCCTGAGGTGCCTCAATAAAACAATCTGGATAAAAATAGTAAATCTAAGTAGAGAGAATTGTCATTTTGAACAGAGATGCTACCATAAAAAATAATAGTCTAGACAGAGCTTTTTTTTTGTTTCAGCCAACAGCATGAGACGCAAATTGGAAAGAACTTTATCCAGGCACTTTAGAAAGTTCTGTACCAGTGCAAAGCTGCTAATACAGCTTCCATAAAGGCATCTACTGAAGAGCAGAAATCAATTCTATTTGGTATGCACAAGCAGCTCATATTCTCTTGTGCTCATCAGTACTGCACAATTGGTTTTGTGCAAAATAAGAAGCTGGTTAAAGAAAATATAGCTACCAGTAGTGAATGTTTTCTTGTGGATTTGTGTTTGAACCCAGGCTTGGTTCAAAGCAATATTACCAGCATTTAATCACCTGAAGTTTGGAAACTTACACATAAAACTCCCCACAATCTGCATCTTCTTAAAAGCTGGATCAAGGGACAAAGGGTTTGATGAACATTAACACCCGTTACTTAAATTTACACCAAATAAACTTGTAAATTAACAAGTTAGCAAAGCAAGTCAATATGCATAAACATGCAGACAACTGTGGCAATTGTCTAATGAGCAGACAGGGCTAACAATTCTCCTGATGTTCAGTATGGGTCACCAAATGCAGATTTACTTCTTAGGCTCATTAAATAAATTAAATACAAGCAGTTGTTAAAATATGACTTAGGTGCCCACTTGAACTGCAGCGACAAAATACAAACTCCAGGAATATGTTACTGCTAACTTGACTTGTTTGAAAACATGTATTTTTTGGGTCTTTCCATCTAAGTGGTTAAAAAAAAGTCCACCATAAAGCAGCAAACAGGCTGCTCTCTCCATGGTGTCCTACAGCCAAGACCTCATGAAAGGAACATGTGATCTTTTCTTACATGTTCTAAGTGGTGTTTCTGTTTGGTTCAATCTCAATCAGGTATTTACTCAGGCGTTAAAAAGACTCAAGCTATTAGGAAGCATCCAAAGGCTGGCCACGAAGATGGTGAAAGGCTTAGAGGAGGAACCATATGAGAAGTGACTGAGGCCACTTGGTCTGTTCAGCCTGGAGAAGAGACTGAAGGGAGACCTCACAGCAGTCTGCACCTGCCTCTGGAGGGGACCAGAGGGGCAGACACTGATCACTTCTCTGTGGTGACCATTTACAGGATGCAAGGGAATGGCCTAAAGCTGTATCAGGGAAAGTTTAGGTTGTATATTATGAAGCTCTTCACCCAGAGGGTGGTTGGGCACTGGAGCAGGCTCCCCAGAGAAGCACTCATGGCTCCAAGCCTGCCTGAGTTCAACAAGCATTTGTGATTCCTGGGGTAGTCCTGTTGGAGTTGGACTTTGACAATCTCTGTGGGTCCCTTCCAAGGCAGGACATTCTATGATTTTAAGACTGCTTGGAACATAAACATCATGAGTGTTGCTAATTTGCAGTTTCCTTGGTTGATATCCCTCATTCCAATTTCAATGAATGCATTGTGACCAGCACACGGCTTACAAGAGTATCTGATGATTAAATAGAGTTAAAAGTTCCGTAACTGTGATGTTAAGGCTTCAATTCAGTTCATTACACAGCTTTTGTACAACATATGTATTTTTATTTCTGTTTGGCTTCTTCCTTTTTGTGGGTTTATTTATTTTATGAAAACATGCAGCAACTTCCTGTAAGACTTCCTCCAAGTGTCGTGCGGCATCCTAATGGGAAATTTTGGAACAAGACTACTTTAACACAGTACTCTTGTAAAAAAAAAAATTTATCACAGCCAAAGCCATTAACAAGCTGGAGGAAAGGGCCAATGTAGATGTACTATTTCAAATAACAGAATTTGAGATGAAGCCAAGAAATCCTGACTTGTCCCTGTGAAAGTGTATCAAACAAGAGTGTAAAACACAAATCATTCACAGGGCAACACAGGGAAGAGAACTACTAAAAAAAAAAGTTAATTCAAATACTCAACATGCCGTATATAGGGATTTATAGCTTTGAATTTCCATGTATGTGAAAACTTCAGATGCACTTGAGTATTCAGAGGAATTTTCCTCCAGAGCAAGGAAACTTTTAGAAATTCTAATCACTGAGATTACTGATTTTAGGGGTTTTTTTCCCCATTTTAATGTTCTTTGAGCCAACCATTCAAAATGTAAGTTCCAACATGGTATCTTCTATCTATGTGGTTCAGTATAACCCAATAACAAGCACTAATGGGACTCCCCTTGACACGTACACTCCTTTTACTAAGGAGGCAGTTTTTGTTGAATTATCAGAATATTACGAATCACAAATCTGTCTACTGATTTAACCAGACATCTAAATATGCACCAGCCCAAGCTACTCCCTAAACGATGAAGATGTGCACAGAGACAACAAAAAACATTAAATAAATTTCCCAGTGACAATACACATGACTCATATGAGGGTCATGGCTTTGTAATACATTCTTACTCCTTACTGAGCTCCAACAATGAAGTGATTTTCACTGAACTTTGCTAAACTGAGTAAGAGATGTATCTTGTGTGAGAACTCATGTAACAACAGTTTTCTAAGTAACATGCTGGACTTGTCTCTGTCTTCAAGTTACTTTCTGCTCCTCTTAGAAAGTTCTCCTCTGCCCAATTTTCCTGCAAGCGATGATAACTATAACCTCAAGTGGTTTTCTAATCACATGCCACAGCCATTCTTTTTGGAAGTACTTTCCATGCAAAACAACTATCACTTACCTTTCGAGATGCTTTCCAATCTTTAATCTCTATGATCAAATCGAATTAGCAGTATGTTATAGTTGACCCGACTCTCGCAAGACAAGAAACAAAACCAGCTTACTGCCTTTTACTTTGACAATTTATTCCCCACTGCATTGAAAGATTGTACTACTACACAAATGCAAAAATTGACCTCTGTTGTAATCCATGAGCAATCACAGCATCCTCTGCTCTTAGAAAAGTGTAGTGGCTGTGGAACTAATTCCTCAGAGTTTTTACTTGAACACAGCATAGCTTCCTAATATGATCTATCAATAGAAGGACCATTCATCCTCTTTTCTGTCCTCCAAAAAAGGCATTTAACTACAGTATGAAGAAATAAACTATGAAAGCAATGTAAAATAGCTCTGCTGTGCTGCTGCACTTTCTGGTTCATCTTGAGCTTGTATTTCCCATGTGGGTTGGAGCTAATTGTTTACAGACAGACTCGGAAGAAAAGTAATCCTTTGAGTAACAGCTGGCCTTTTTACACACCCTACTAATTATTATAAAAAGATCCAGGATAAGATGACTGTTGGGCACATTTGCACAGCAACTTAGCTGTCTTAATTGACGAAGGCAAAGCTACTATTCAGCATTAAATGAAGATGCTGAAGTCAAACTACAGAAATCAAGGCTAAATATTTAGTAGCACTAATACCCACTTCTAAACAAAGACACAGAAGCATCCTTTTCAACACCATAAAGGCTTCCCAGTAAGATGTTTTCTATAGCAGATATCCCAGTATTCATAAATACTGTTACCTGTGCAGCTCTTAGCTGTACACTTCCTGCTTTATACTCTGACTGTAGTCTGTTCTTCTCAGCAGTCACTCTGGTCATCTGAAGAGCCAAAGCTACTTTAAGGATGTTCAGTGGTATGATCCTCTGCACATAGGAAAACAGAGCAGGTAGGGTTTTTTTCACCAGACTCAACACTGATATAATCACTACTGGGCTTCAGAAACTACCCATCTTTTTAGTCATAACATACAATCTCAGTGTTCAGCTCATCAACTGCTGTCAAATTCAATGAAAAAGTGGTGACCCAAGTTCTTCAAGTTGTATAGCCCTTATGTGCTTTCATCTCTTGTGTATCTATACATACACACATATAATTTCAACCATATTTATATAAATACATACATGTAGATATATACGTACACACACTTTCAACCAACAATTTTACACCAAACCCCCCTCCCCTCTCCATTCTCTTTCCCTTCACCATATACCAACAAGTGAAATATAAGAAAAGCCAAGGCCATCTCAATTGTTTCTCAGAGAGAAGAATTCAACAGGTGGATTTCAGTGGACGTCATATGTCACACAGAGATGGAAAAAGGTCAAAAAATAAACACAAAAGACATACGCATCTCTTAATGACAATGCAAGTTGATTGACCAGATGTACAGTGAGTCTAATGCCTTATAGTCTTAACTGGAACAGCATATGACAACAAAAGGACGCTCTGTTTCTGAAGTCACATAACAGACTTTAGTGACTGCCAGAACCTAGTTTAATAACAGGTGTTTGATGGACATTAAAATTCTGGGTTTTTTTCAAAAAAGTCAGCCTCAGGAACAGTCTAGAGGCTTCAAAACCAGCAACAGATTCTTGACTGTCTAAAGGGCAGATACAAACTTCCAATTATGGGGCATTGAAAACAACTGTTTACCATGGTTTTTTATGATCAGCATATAAATACAAACAAATCCTCTCTCTTGATGAAAGGGAGGATAAGGTTTCAACTGTAGACTAGGGGACCTACGAGATAAAATTTTGAGGGTGTTAGCATACAACCACAATAGTGAGCCTAGGTCTGAGACCTTTACTATTTGTCATTTCAACACAAAGTTTCTATAGTGTGAACTTGGACAAAGGAAAAAATGTATTTGTTTCCAACTCTCTAAAGGAGTTTAAAAACAATTATCAGAAATGCAAATGGAAAAAAAAAATTAAAAAGAGATGAAAAATGGAAAAAGTTAAGATTATTCAATAAAAGCATGGACAGAACTATATCTAAAAGCAGTGCCAGAATCTGATACAGTGGAACAAAGCTGTTTCTGTCAATTCATTGTAAAGTATTGACATATATTAGGTACATGCCAGGTACACTCTGCTTTGTGTATTCGTGTAAATAAACATGCAGCCTCTCTAGCTGATTGTCTGATGAACTCCTTAAAAAACTCTAAAAAGTAGACTATGTTGCCATCACACACACACATACAGACAAATCCCAGACACATTTTAAATCTCCCTCTGTTGCAGAAGTGCATACGCCTGAAACATACGACTGCCTAATTTTTTCTCACTTTAATAACCTAGAACTAGAAGAACTACAGAACCTAGTGAAGAAAGTACAAAGACTCGCATTAATAACTAGGAAGCATTCATGAATTTTGGCTTGCGAACAACCAGAAATGTATGGATTCCAACAATTTTGATAAAACACATAATGAAACACCATTCTTGTACCAGACCATTTTCTTCTCTTCAGTATGTACTAGCATGTATTTGCTCCAGTACACAAGATGTGAAAATTGAGCTGATACACAACTGAAATAAATCCCTTTTGCAATCAGTAACTATTTCAGGCAAATACCATCCATACTTGCCCCTACACTCCAGGTGTTCTGAGAAATACACAGTATGTGTCAAATCTGTTTTCCTGTACTGGATGAAAAAAGAGATTAAGAGACATTCTTCAGGCAGGTCATATACAGCATTCAGTGAACAACTTCAGCTGCACTTTACAAGAGCAACACCCTTGGACATTTTATGGACTGGGAAACAGGCATTAAATACAAAAATCAAAAAGCATATTTCTAGAAAAGCATGTTCTAAATAAGAGCATTTGCACAAGTTTTGAAAAGAGTTACTTTTCAATACCGTTACTAACAAAAGTTCTGTAATTTCTGTAAAGTATACAGTTAAAGTAACACTTTAAACATGGTAGATATCTTCTGCCATTGCTCTGGCTGGTGGACCCAAAGGTGATCTCTGAAACAATACAATTGTTGCGAGTCCATGCCTATCAACAAAGAGAAACAGCACATCCATTTAGATTATTTTTTTCTTTGTTATATAAATACCAGCAGCTGAAGTGTACTGAAATCATCCTCATTTCAAAGGTAACAGTCAGCTCTTTTCAGGGCTTTCCGTGTTAGTAAGTCACAGTAAAGAAAAAACACAAATGCTCAAAGTGTTTGCAAGAATGGTACCACTTGCTGAGAGCAAAAGCACATGCAAATTCTCTCAGAGCTAAAAGTAAATGCCTCTTAGTTATTTAAAAAGCCCCAACCAACCAAAACACATCTACAAAAATTCACCTTGTAGCGTTTTCCATTACCAGGGCTTACAGACTAAATTAAAGCAACTATTAAGTCCAGACTGTTTTCTTCTTTTTAGAGCTACATAAAAATCTTGTAACATTGGAACCTGAGATCTCAGCATTTTTCCCATCCTAGACATTTTCCACAATCACAACTTCTTACTGTAGGTGAATTTTTCATATGACTAAGGACTACACTTTTTTTTCAACTAAAAAAAAAAAACAAAAAAGAGATTATCAACTAGGGTGGAAGGGAAAGTTAACAGAGTTATGCAGTATTTGGAAAACATTGGCTGAAATGGTTACACAGTTCATTCCTGTATGTACTGAATCAAATCCTAGTTTGTAAAACTTCAGTCACTCAAGCCTAAATCAACACAAGCAAACGATTTACAAATTAAATCAATGACAGATGAACAAATTCAAGTTCATAAAACCTAAAAAAGTAAGCTTCTCTTGAAGAAAGCTAGCTTGAAAACATTTACAGTAACATATCCATAGTTGCATGCCTTCTACTTAAATTACAAGAATTGGACTTTTTTGAAAAGTGGAACACATACCAAGTTAAAAATACATACCTTCATGAGATGCATCAATTCAGTAACAAGTTCTGCCTTCTGTTTGTTTATTTCTTTGATCTTTACATTTGCCAGTTGAAATTCCTTCTCTAGGTCAATAGCATCTTGTTCCAGCTGTCTTAAGCTATGGGAGGAATCAATATTTGATTAATTCTGATTAAAAATAAATTGTACTAAAAATGCAAAAATTCTTAAACTTGATGACAAACCAACAGTTAGCAAGAATAGGAATTTCTAATCCTGAACATTCCAAACACATTAGAAGCATTCCCAAACTATGCACCTTAAACCAAAGAAATACAAAAGACAAAAAAATAATAATTAAACTCTATTTCTGGCTACTAACAGCATCATTCAGCATGCATAGTCCTTTACTTCTATAACTTTCAAATTAGAGAAAAGAAAAAAAAAATCAATGTAAGGAATGACATTTTTCTTCTTCTGATAGTTCTTTGCCACAATACAACACAGGAGAGTTCAGGAGATTTGCTTAATTCTTGTTACATATTCTTGCCAAAAAAAAATAATTGTATGCTCATCTTAGTGCAGAAAAACAGAATTCTCGCTTGTTTTTTACCTTCAAAGCATGTAAAAGTAGCCACAACACTTAGTGAGCTGCAAAGCACTTGAAGATCTTCCAAAACTACTACTTAACAGGCCAGGAGGAGGATACAGGAAACTACAAACTGACCATTCTTACTTTGATCCCTAGGAAAACCGTGGAGCAAGTGCCCCTGGAAAGCAATTCCAGGGGCGTAACAGAGAAAGGAGACTCAGCAAGCATTTAAGAAGGGTACACCATACCTCATGAACCCAAACTATAACACAATAAGATGCCAGGGGATCAAGTCAATTTTAGCAAGGCTTTCTGTTAGGGTACCTGATAAAAGCGCACCTGCACACCTATAAAGGAGGGACAACAGCAGCTGGTGGAACCCCAATACCCAACACCTTGGCTACACCCAGGCCCACCACAAGAGCCATCAGTCCATGAAATGCCTATCTCCAGAAGCCCAGAGGAGCACAGGGCCGTGGGAGCAGACAGGAACCCAAATTCAGGACTCAGAGAAAGGGACACCTTGTCTCAGGACAGCCTCAGCACCAGTGTCCAGGTGTGAAACCAAACAAGGTAGTCCACAAAGTCCACATGCAAAAACCACAGCACCCTCTGGACTGAGAGGAGTTGCTTTCTTGCAGTATAATTGAATCATAGAATCCTTTAGGTTGGAAAAGACCTTAAGATCATTTAGTCCAACCACTCAACTAACACTGCCAGGTCTTTGACTAACCATGTCCCTAAGAGCCACATCTACACGTCATGTTATAAAACCAAAAAAGTAACTGAAATAAAACAAAAAGCCACTCTGCCAGGCAATGATACACTCTTATATAATTTCAGGCTCCGAAATGCAAAAATAATATTTGAAAAAACTGCTGTCAAGTACGGCTGGAAGGTACCACATGAGGCTTCAAGGAGATGTGTAAGCACATGCCTGTCTGTGACCTCATCTACGAGATTGAACAGCAGTCCCCAACCCAAATTTAAGTGGTGGCACACCATTTGATGACAGTTCTCCTGGCAAAGGTAGAGTCACACCACCCTCCCACCTCCTTCCCACCCACAGCTACCTCCCTCCCTCTGTAACAGACCAGTTATTCTCCACTGACTATAGCTTACCTGGAAACCGTGTGGTTTTGCAGCTCTTTCACATTTTAGTGGGCATTTCTGTCTGCATTAGCAGTACTCGGAATGCACCACACATGTCGCAGTATATTTGCAGAGCGCTTTGAGAGACTCAAATTTCTCAGTGTGGCTGAGCAGCCTCACTGCCAGGCAAGTACTGCGAAAGTTCACAAGGGTTGAGAATTGCTCACTGTAGCCCATGAACATAAGGATTTTTTTTTTTAAGCAGCAGAGTGTAAAAATTACATAGAGGAGGCAAAACAGTGTTCCTACTTACAATATGGAAGATACCTAAATGAAAGGCAATTATGTAACATAATGAGTGGTCTTGTTTCTGACAAATCTGCTATTACTTCAGTGGGGACTGCCTTGAATGTCTGCTCCTAAAGGCCAAGTCCTCCAGCTTCAATTTGACATCAACTTAATGTCAAAAGAAACTTCAGTCTATTGTGGGTAACATTGGTGTCCCTGACTGAACAGAGTCCTTTTAACCTCTGCAGTCAAAAAGCCACTATCAGCTGCCATTACTGAGACTCCTATCAAGCTGTTCAGCTCTCAGCTCAGTCCTTTGCACTTCCTGTGGAACAGCATAATGCTTGACATTATATTATAGAATAGACATTATGGGATGTAGCAGAAAAGCATTTTGCAACTGCACAGGACTTGCTATTACATATTCAGGGGAGCAAACCACTGTGAGGAAAGGGAGGAATCTAGGCAACTTGGAGAGTAACACATATGGGAAAACAGAGGAATATGAGAATAAGAGGGACAGTTAGATGTATATAGTTGGCAGGTTGCTACCTTTGTCCAGCCATGCCCAGTTGGCATTCTCTTCTGACTCAATTCCACTCTTTCCTCTTTTCTTGGGCAAGAGACTCTATTCAGCACTCCTGCGTATGGAAGTCTAAGAGCAAGCAATTGTAGTCAATCACAAGTCAGGGTGGGGGACTACTTGTCTGTGATGGCTCCACCTGGCTGGATAGACCAGAGCGAGTGTACTTAAGTGACAGCCACTGGAATGGGACAATGCAACCGTCCATGGTGCCAGCACCATGGTACAAGTGTGCAAGAGAGTGTTTGATCCCTAACAAAGACCAAGGCAACTAGACAGCAAGTGGCCTGGCATCCAAGTGGATATGTGGGTCACTAAGGGTGACACTACAGGAAGAAATGGCTATTGGAGGGAGCAGCCTGGCTGATGCAGACTGCTGGCATGTGTATGTATTTTGGGGTAAGATGACAGGGGTACTGGCTATGGCATGGGGACTGGGGGAGTCATGGCTTCCTCTGTATATCTATATTGCCTGTGTCTCTGAGACAAGGACCACAGAATGAGCTACTGAGAAACTAGGGAGTCACAGCCAATTTAGCATGCAGGTACACATGGGTGAGTGAGGCAGTCTGTACAGACCAACAGGAGCAGGGCTACAGTCTCACGGGTTTGCATTTCCAGGTACCAGCAACTCAAGAAACTGAAGTCCAGGGGCAGTTACCCTGCAGATTCAGAGTGTTTGGAACCAGCTGCTGATGGGATCCATATTGCCCATAGGTATGCACAGACATCGCACTAGGGCAACCGCATCCTACTCAGATGTACAAATACGAGGCAGCCACTGGTGCTGCATTTGCTCAATTGGTCTGTGTCTCCACTGTGCTACGTTTAACTACACACATATATGCTGTTTAGATGTGTTCTGTGTGTGTCTAGTGGGAAGTCAGGCTTAGCCTCACTATTGGATACACGTAGGAGCATTAACCTGCATCAGCTCCACCTTCCTCTCAGTCTGCTGGATCCAGACTAATTTCTCTAATTTTTTCAGTGCCGTGTCCCGCACTATACATGCATTCAAGCTTGAAGACCATAGTCTGGATTAATGGAAGACTAGATAGGTAAAACAATGTGGTTCTATGGTCACTCTTAGCTTGTGGTATCTTGCCCGAAGTCAGTACCAAGGTACCACCTGGGACGTGTCCTGTTTAACACTCCTGCCAGTGACATGGAAGAGCGGAGAGAGGGCCCTGTTGTCAAGTTTTCAGACACTGAACTGGAGGGAGCAATAGACTTGCTGTTCAGAGGGGTCTGCTGAAGCTGGAAAAGGGGTTGACAGAAGGTTCATGACATTCAGCAAGGACAAATGAAGAGTCCCGTCCTGGGAAGACAGTGGGTCTGGCAGTGATACGGGCTCAGGACAGATTGGCTGCATCAAAGCTCTGCAGGGAAGGACTTGAGGTATTGGTGGATAGCAAGCTGTGCATAAGCGAGCTGTGCACCCTGGCAGCAAACACAGTCCTTGGCTGTATGAGTGGAAGTACAGGCAGGAGGAGTGATTTTTCCTCTCTGTTCAGTACTCCACAGAGTTTGGACCACTGTGCCAAACCTCAACAACTTGGAACATACTTGGAGAGCCATCAAGACTGTCAAGGGCTTCAGCACAGGCTCTGCAAGGACAGGATGAGGGTGCTTCGTTTGTTCACCGCAGACAAGAGACAGCTTAGGGGCACCAAATAACAACAGCCCACTATCATTCCACCATGGAAGTCACTGACAGGATGGAACAAAGTTATCTTATGAAGTGCATAGTAGAAGAACTGACAGACAGTGGTCCTAAGTCGAAACAAGAAAGATCCAGACTGGATGTTAATGTTGTCTACACTTCCTTCTGGGAGTGTGAACTTAAACGAGATACCTCTTGAACCATGCCCAGATTCTGCCTTATGACAAAGAATAACAGAAAAACTAATCGCAGAGGGCCACAAAACCAAAAAATATTAAAAATACTATGGACAACTGGGGTCTAACTCGATCCCTGACATGCCTAGTTAATGCATAGTATCATTTATACACATTACGGTATTATCTAGATATCTGCTATAAAACCAGAACAATTTCGTAATATTTGAGTAAATACATGCGGTGATCTCTAACTGGAACCTTACGATTTTATTACAGGAAATCATCTAGAATATTGTCACATGTTGTCTCAGATACTGTCTTAATTTTTAAACACCTTGCTTGTCTTCATTATCACCTGTATCTGATGTTCAACTACTGGCTACTTTTTAACAGTAAAAGTGCTGTTTTCCACCGCAGGAAGAGAAATCAAAAACGTATTTGCTTTCAAAATGGTTCATTTTTCATCGATAACATAGCTTGTTTCCTACCTATCATACTTCACATCAATTTTGGATTCCAACTGTCTCCTTCTGTTTCCTCTCTCTAAAAGCTCCTTCTTCTCTTGCCTGAGCATATTGTCTCTATGTTCCAGATGTTTCTGTCTCTCGAATAGTGTAGTCAAACGCACATCCAATGACTTTAACATGTTACTGATGTCCTGAAATAAAAGAACACATACTACTAGCATTCTCACTACATCCCATAGTAACATATGCAAGTAGGCTCTGCTTATTGGATGATAAAGTGGTAGTAGTTCACAGCATATACAGCACAGTAATACATTTTTACCTGTTGTTGGCTTTCCAACTGTCCTCTTTCATCTGTATCCACTGAACTAGTGAGAAACTGTGCCTCCCTCAAGCACATGTTACTAGAGAGGGTTTGGTTTGTGTAATAAGATACTTTAATAACATATCTTTCTTCTGATGTGTACATTTGCCTCAGATTGGTTTCCTGTATGACCTAAGAAATAAAGAAAAATATTAATCTGACAAAAGCATTGCTTAAGGCAATACTTTTCAGAACAAGAAACAAACTAGCTAAAATCCACAGTAAAAAAACTTTCGCTTATGCAAGACTCTGACTTATTAACAATCTTTGCAAAAAGATGCTAAGTTTAATGCAGCATTATACTTGTAACTCAGACTGGTCAGCAAAGAACTGTTGAGATACTGTCACAGTATGTTACCATAACTAATTAAACAGGTTCTGATTATCACGATATTACAGACATCAATAAAAAACTGTTAATATTTGTACTGTACCGTGAATAAGGATTGTATTTGCTTCCAATGCGTAACGTTACACATGTACCTTGTGTAACAAAGAAACAAAGTACTCAAGAATTAATAGATGAAACTATGAAGTGAGCCGTAATGTATTAACTTTAGTCAAGCAAATGCATCTGTAGGAAAAAAGGAGGTATAAACACCAGAGTTGCTAGTTTTAAATGACTCATGTCAAAAAGGATATTAGACATAACCAAAGATTTACCACAACACAAGATATATAAAGATAAAAAATGTCCAGTAAACCAAAAACAGCTAAAAGCCTCCATAGGATAAGGTACATTTGAGTAAAAATGTTGTTCAATTTATACATGCAGCACCAGCTATATTCTGTAAATTAGGTTTAGTAAACAGCGTTTACTTTGCTTTACAGCTCAGACTGTTTCACAACTGTCCTGGTTTCAGCCAAGAACTGGGTTAATATTTTGCAGTAGCTGAGAGGTGGCATGGCCCATGACAGCCTTAGGTCATCAGGGAAGAGATGCAACATACAGATGGGCTCATGATCAAGGGGTGGACTTAACCATGGACACTATTTCCCAGGCACAAAACATGAACTGCAATCAAGCAGGCCAAGCAGGTAAAGCCTCTGTGGTATTTATATATTGACCATTGCACCCCATACGGGGAGACCTGACACATTGATTACTCGGCCACTCCCCCTCTCAGTTACTGCAAAAAGATCAACCCTGTCCCTGGCCAAAACCAGGACACTGACTTGAAACTGGTACAGGTGAAAGATACATTTAACTTTCTGTGAAGTACTGTATTAGGGTGACTGAATTTGTTAAAATGTCTTGCAATATGTTATCCTATAATGAACTGTTCCCACTTCTAAACGGCAAATAAAAAGGATGCATAAAATTGCTAAAGCAATTCTTTGCATTCTCCACATTTACTTGCCAAATAATTTCCAAAATAAAACTGCAGACTACAGGTGTGTTTGTGCTACTTCAGATACCTTACCCTTTCAATCATGTCTCTGGTCTTCTCTGTTCCCACAGGAACATCATGAACACGGTACTGGGAACAAAGGTAACTCATTACGGGATGAGGAGCATCAAATAACTCTCGTAAATACGAGAAAAATCCATATCGGCTGAAGAAGAGATAAGAAAAGCACGCATCACAAATCAAATTTGGCACATAAGCAAGTTGAAGTTACTGAAGGGTTAGAAAGAAGTCCCACTAACCCAGAATTGAAATGGTGAAAATTTGATTTGCATAGAAAATTCTAATATATAGCAACAGAGCCAAAACCACCGCATTTAAAACCATTCCCCTCATACAATCTGATACATACTGTAATTCTTCAATGGGTCTTGAAGGTAAATTTTCAGCACATGATTCAGCAGGTGCACATACAGCATTCACTCTCAGTTTCTGATGATCACGCATCTATATTTAGATTATATTAGATTATTTAGTAAAGACCAGAAAAATTCACTATATGAAAACAAAATATTTAATATTGATTCACAGCACCAGAATTATCTTAAACTGATGAGCTCTGGAAGAACCCACAAATTCACTCTGGCTCAGGAACAACCGAGTTCTCTAGAAGCAAATTATTAATGTCTCTGAAAACACTATGCACTAGAGCATAAAATGCTTTGTCTTTTCATTGCTTTGATAAAAACAATCAAAGAAAACCAGAGCCAGCTGCTCAGTCTAAAGAGCTAATCACAAAAATGAAAGATCAGTTTAGCTGGTTGAAGCAGCCTTGAACTGGGTTCCACAAGCAAGATAAGCCCCAGAACCCGAGGTATCATCACTATTGTTCAGGTATACAAAAACGATTAGTCTCTGTGAAAGTTAGACGAGTCTTCAAAAATTGCAGGACAGTTTGTCACTAAATACTCTACTGTGTGGACTGTAGTTGGGAAGCACTGTGACAATTTAATACTGTATCTTCTGGCTTTTCCTCCTGCATCATCTACCTGACTTTCAAAAGGAACAATCTCCTCACTGATTCAGGAAACAGCAGTATTAAGAAAATCCAAGCCTGATTTGCTGCTTGGACCACTGAATGTCACAAAAGATGCTCTCTCGCCTCTTTAGTCAAAGGGCACTGGAAAACTTTGGTACTAAATTTGTAGATTTGTAGATTTCCACTCTAGCCATTTTTTTGTACACAGTGTTTTCTACTTTAGTGATCATTGCCTTGCCAAGGAAGACAATTTAAAACCACACATTTTCTTAATATTCCTGCATCCCTTCAGTTAGTCTAAGCTTTAAGAAAACTTTAATCCTGAAGAAAATCTTCGAACACTTTGCACTGTCTATTGTTCCGATACAGATTTACTTGGTAGATTCCCAAGACTTCAGTACTTATTATTTTTAAAATTCATGCCAACTTGCCTCCACAAGAAATGTTTCCATATCTTCTTGACTCTCAAAAACGAAAGCACTCATGTCATTGGTCGAAATGTGACTTTCAATGTATTTAGCATGTCTACTGTCTTTCACATTGATCTAATAAAGAAAGGTAATAAGCAAGTGATTCAATACAAGTGGACTTACCACCCACAAAAACATTTTAAATAGTCAAGATGATATCCAAATCTACATTTAATGAAAACAAGAACAATGTCTTTAAAAACATACTCCCTGCCTTTTTTGCAAACAATTCTCTTGGGAGGAAACCTATTGTAAGTCACAGGTCACTGTGCTTACGTTTTAGCCATCCACATCCCTTTTCAGCACTCCCAAAGTTACCACCATCTCTCATTATACCACCTCTCCCTTTTCTGCTCCACCCTAATCTTACAACTGCAACCATCCCCATCTCATGTGTAATGACTCTGGTCCAGCACTAGTAAAGGTTTCTCACTCCTGGAATTAGCAACAGAAAACACCACACTCCTCAAATTGAGGTGTCTTTGAACTCCTAAGAAAAAACCCCCACATATTTGAGATGGATGAAGCTTTTCAAATCTGAATGAAATGTTAATGTTTGTGTTTTCAGTTAACTTTCACTAGTAATTAGATATTGTGCCATTATACGTGACACACAAAGCCAAAATTACACAGAACTACACAATTTAATAATCTCAAATTGGCCAAAGACTGGGTACAGTTAACAGCAATTTGAAAGCTAGACTTTTTAAGTACATGAGACTAATTTACATGATACCAAAGTGTGCTGGTTTTGGCTGAGGTAATTTTCTTCATAGTGGATAGTATGGGGCTGTGTTTTGGATTTATGCTGAACACAGGATTCATAATACAGAGACAGTTGTTACTTCTGAACAGTGCTTACACAGAGCCAAGGCCTTTTCTGCTCTGGGAGGAGGCACAGCTAGAACAGGTGACCCAAACTGACCAAAGGGATATTCCAGACCATGTTCTGTATACAGCGTGAGTGGAAGAGGAAGGAGAAGGAAGGGGGGACATTTGGAGTGATGGCTTCCCAAATGTCATAGTTTAGGAATGGCATTCTTCAATTTAGAGGGACCACTAAAACCACACCAGTGCTCGGTCCCTACTTCCCCTCCCTGCTTCCTGCTCCAGGAGGACGGAGTTGAAAACTAGAGGCAAAAAAGGTGAAAATCACAGGTTGAGATAAGAACAATTTACTGGAAACAGCAATAAGATAGGAAAGCCGCCAGTAACTGTAACAACTTAATAACAAAAGGTGTAAGACTAACAATTTACACTGAAAGTCCACAACAAATACTGACCCCCTCTTCCCCACCACAACTTCTCCCAACCTGAAAGGGATGTCCTTCTCAAAAGTAAGGGTCCCTTTACTCACCTCTAGCAATGAGGTTAGGGGATATGGAACAACATTAGGGTCTGGCCACACCCCCTCAGCCACATGTCCTCTCAAGTATTGCAAAAAAATTAACCCTGTCCTTGGCTGAAACCAGGGCACCAAGTCACCATCGTGTGTGATGGGGCCCTGCTCTCCTGGAGATGGCTGAACACCTGTCTGCCCATGAGAAACAGTAACTTAATTCCTTGTTTTGCTTTCCTCATGTGCATGGCTTTTGCTTTCCCTATTAAACTGTCTTTATCTCACCCCAGGAGCTGTCTAAGCTTTTACCCTTCTGATTCTCTACCCAATCTTGCAGGTGAGGCAGTGAGTAAGTGGCTGCCTGCAGCTTGACTGTTGGCTGGGGTTACACCTCAACACAAAGAAAACAAATTCAGACATCAATTGATGTTACAGAGGTTAATGAGGCCTTAAGTAAAAGTAAAGGCATCCTTATCAAGGCATTTGTAAAATAATCTTGATGTAGTCTTTCAGGAGGAATTAAAAAGTTCTGGTAGTAACAAGAAATCCTTGTGATTCTATTCTAAACAAAAGTAATTTTGAGCAGTCCTAATACATGTACAAAGTGTAAGAATTGGTATATAAATATTCTAATAGACCAATTTAAATTGTAGCAATACATGATTAAATAAGCTTGCAATTCTGAAAAGAAATGCAACTGGAGATCTTCATCCCTTTCACATTACATGGAGCATATATTGCAAGCGGGGGAATGCACTAAGAAAAAGAATACCCTCTTTGAAAGTTTAGCCCTGCCATTCCTAGCTAGTACAGCAGTTATGAAACCAAATCAAAACATAAACCAAAACTAGGGATAGATTAGGTTTTTCTGTGTCTTTCACTGGCTGGGTAAAGCAAACCAAAAAACCACCCACAGGTCACAGAGACAAATAACCATAGCTGAGCAGGTTGTGCTGTAAGGCGAGATATATTCAATTGGCAACCACCAGTGCTTTTTTAAGCAACAAGTAAGAACTACTTAAGTCTAAATAACTGGATGCACCTTAGAGGAAACCAGGAAACCTGCAATAGGCACCTTCTTGAGGAGGAAAGGAACCATCACATCTTACTCAATTACTACATTGCCTATGGAATTCTAATTTTGAGTATCCTGCATGTACTTGGCAGGACATTCCAAGATGGGTCTTAAAAGTCTTCAAGTCATTCTCGAAGTCTTGCAAGACATAAATTATCTAACCATTAACAGAGTGGTATGCAAGTAAATCTTCTTACTTCAAGCATCATGGGTTCACACGTTTTTTTTTTAAACTTGTCTTTGTTCTTTCTTAGCCACATCAGAGCAGAATGTGTGTCTCGGAATCTCACTTTAAGGTTCTCTTCCTTCATATGCATTATATTATTAAGTTGTCCAAGGCGATGAATTATTCCTGTAATTTAAGGTAGTTTCTTAAACAGAGTCCATGGCAAATACACATTATAACCACTATTTTCTGGTATCTATTGACTACACTACTCCAAAAATAAGGTTATTAGTAAATGCTAAGAACTAAGTTTCTCTTTCCAGAACTGAGATGCTGCTACTTCTGAAGGAATCTTAAGAATTATTAAGGCTTAGAATCTAAAATAGAATTTTAAAACTTACCCAAAGAATAACAAAATGTGGTAGGCACAGTAAAAATACAGAGTTTGGCCCTAAAAGTATGTTTCTTCAAGACTTGTTCTACCTTTGTATTTAAAAACAAAAACATCCCCAGAGGAAAGAGATAATGGGACTAGTAATATGAAAGACCTGTGTGTTATTTCATGCTCGCAAAACCCAAAATGTGTAACAGTAGACTGTGCGTGAAAGCATTTGCTATTCAGAAGAAACAGCTCAAATACTTTTTGTGCTGCTCAAGATAAAATACACAATGTTTCCTTTCCCAAGTCACTTGGACTCTCTACCTCAGTTTTTTCTTGGATTCTATGGCAACTTAAGTGCCAGACAGACTGGTATGGTATGTGCAAATGAGCAACACCCACTGAGGAATATATATACAACACCCTCTCCACCTGCTTCAATTTTTAAATTTCATTTCATTTCTTAGAAAGGACTAATTGCAAATCCTAGGCTCGTGTAAAGAAACTCTGGAATTAAGGTTAGCTGAAGTTCATCTAGAAAGGACAAATGCAGCACCAGTAGCTAATACACTACATTTAACATATAAAGTAGCTAATATACTCCATCTTCACAGCAAACTGCTTTCCCCATCAGGTTTGGGATTTTTCTTCGCAACCTGCTAACTACACACCCTCCCGTAGTAACAAAAAAACCCCCCAAAACGGCAAAGGACTCTCATTACCCACCGATCAGAAACACTGATTCTTTGAAGGATAGTTTTAAGGTCAATTGTTACTTTTTAATCTTCCCATTCAATTTTGAAAGTGGTTGTTACTGTTA
The DNA here is from genome assembly GCA_013397565.1 of Ptilonorhynchus violaceus. Taxonomy (NCBI): domain Eukaryota; kingdom Metazoa; phylum Chordata; class Aves; order Passeriformes; family Ptilonorhynchidae; genus Ptilonorhynchus; species Ptilonorhynchus violaceus. The sequence continues at coordinate 63,206 of VZRJ01003163.1, read as the reverse complement.
ATAAAACTGGTAACAGGAAAGACGACTCCTACACACCTAAGCCAATTAGGCGGCTTGCGGTAAACACCTCGAATTATTTCACTACAGCAGGACAGGTAGATCCTGTTCAGTCATTAAAATAGTAAAATAAATTGACAAAAAACCCCCAAGTAACTTACTTTTCTCTTCCCTCTCTTGGTTCTTTTTCTCTGCTCTTAGATCACTGACATCACTATCAATATTTGCCCTTTCTTCTTGTAATTTTTTCAGCTCAGTATTAATAGCATCAATTTGTGGCTGAAGATTCTCACAGACTGTCATTGTATCCAGCTCATTCTTCCACTCTTCTATTATTTTTTGAGTTTGGTGTATTTTCTTCTGCCTGTCTGTTTCTTCATCTTTTTTCATTCTGAATGCTTGATTAATTTCTTCAATCTAAAAATTTTGAGTATTTCCAACAAGAAAGGAGTTTAGTATACAGAACCTATGACAAATACCTAGGATACCTGTGCAACTGCTATTAAAGGCTGATGTAATAATGCACTAAAACCCTAAGAGTCTGTTACAATTCCAACAGCACTATGACAGAGTTCCAAGAGCATTATGGCAGTTGAACAACATAGGCAAAAATACAATCAGCCTATAAATCAATTTTTGAAGTTCTTTCATTTTCACAAAAGCAGAAGCTTAAAGCTTAATATATTCCTTAACACATCTGAAGTTTAGTCTATTATTAAGTAAAATCTATAGGCCAAACACAATTTTGAAGTTTTGACTCTGCATCCTTATACATCTAATTTATACATTTCTTGACCAAGTGCTTAGATGAAACTATGTTTACAACACATCGTTGCATTTTCTTTTTACAGGATGCTGGATGTATATACTTAACAGAAGCAATAACCCTAGCCTCTCACATAGAGAGCATGCTTAATGCTGAGTGAACCACTATAGAGGCTGTAGCTTTTCAAGGAAAGCTTATCACAAACTGCATCTGTGTATATATTTAAATCTATCTATATATACACACACACACACACACTGTCTACTCTAGAAGGCAACTTATTTTATGTGGTATACACCTCTCCCTTAGTAATATCTGTTTGACCAATGGAGTTCTTAAGATTCATTGTGTACTGGAGAGAGTGAAGAGTGCAAGCACTTGGAGGATCTTCATAGAAATTTGCCTCTCCACTAACAGAAGAGCAGACAAAAAAACCCAAACAAGCACCAAGAAAAGTCACAAATAGGAAGATTCTTACCTGTTTATCTTTCATCTCCAAAGCATCTTGCTTCTCTTTACATTTCTGGGAAATATCTTTGATTTCAGCAGTCTGCATACAGCAAGATATTTAAATTACGGCCATAAATTCAGATGTATTTATAAAAAGTAGTCAGATTTTGAACAACACTTTGCATATGCATAACTAAGCATTTACTCCACATTTTATTACTGATAGTCATACTCACCCATTTCTTATTCTTAACTGTATCTGTAGCATATATAATTTCAGCAATTTGTGAAGACTTGTATAACAGCATATGTACTGTTCAAAACCATTCAGCTTTATAGCTGCAAATTCAGGCATGACATATTAGAGGAAGTCTCCTAGTCTAAAAATCAAAATAACTCCATCCTTGATTACATTAAAAATGTTACATTCAGATGCCTACAATTATAAAATGTTCTTGCCTCTTTCTCCAAACCAACTTTGCAAAGAAAGGTGATACTGAAGAACAAGCAAGGCTTAAGTTCCTAGGCACAGCATGGCCAAAACAGGTTTTTGCCCAAGTCATCCTAACTCTGAAGTGCATTGTGCTAAAGCTAGATCCTACACAGCTGAGCTTAACAACTTGTTGGCTCATATGTAGGCATCCATGTCTCTGCTCCTTCTCTATCCTCAGCTTCTATAAAGTGGAAGAATAATATAGGTTGGAAAGAACTTCTTCGCATCACCCTGTCCCATTCCCTTCTCAGAGCACATTTTCTTAGGTCAAGTTGCTCAGGGTCTTAGAGAGCTGAGTTCTGAACACAGAGGAAGTACACTATGCAAACTGAATTCCTCTCTCCCTGAACTCTCAAGGCTGAAACACTGTAAAGAGAATACTGGAGCACTGCAGAAGGATGGAAAGACTTTTAAGTAAATTCCAGTGCAGACATGGAAACAGACACAGCACTCTCCCTGGAAGAAACGTCTTCCTACAAAGTCATATTGAAAACACTAAGATGCATCAAAACTGGAGAAAATAAAACTATGCAGAATCTTTGCCCTACCACAATCTCAAAAAAAGCACAAAAGTTTTAAGTTTCATGTGGGTCTTTGCATAAAGACAAAACAAGAAGAATAAATACATCTGGGTCTTGCCTCTGACTACTATGAGGTACTGATTCTGTGATGCTCTTTCCAAAGAGCTCAGGGAGGCACTCTGTAGAGGAAGCTCTCTCTCAGGAAGCTGATGCACAACATTCACAAATCAATTCTGAAGGTTCTCAAAATCAGGACACTAGTAAGGAACTGGAATTCTGTCTTTCAATTACCGTATTTTCATTTATCATATGTTTATATATAGAACTACCTACAGAACAGAGTAACAACTAGAATTGTCTTTATTATTTTAATAGTACAATCACAACAGACTGCTTCATACTACTAAATACTGCTAAAAAAATTGCATTGCATATGCCCTTAAAGAGCCTCAAGAAACTGTTCTGAAAATACATCATTTTATCAAATTCTTCCTACAAAATGGGTCAATTTCTTTTTTTTCATATTCTACACATGCTACCACCCAAAGCACTAAGTGCTACTAGAAAATTTTAATCTAACCCAGAAACTGAACAGGTTTTAACACAAAGAGACAGGAGAAAAAGTCATGCAGTGTACAAATACATTAATTTTTTCTCAGATTTAGCTCCACCTTTCCTTGCAGTTCAGCTCCCTCCAGGCAAAACTACAACTCCGTACCGGGCTTTTTGCCAACAAAGTTCAACAAAGACAAAATGAAGAGGTGCTTTATCTCTGCTCTCACACGTGTATCCTCATGCCAAGAGAAAGATCTCAAGAAGCAGTCAGAATTAAAGTCTTTGATAATGGATATAAGCCTGGAGCAAATGGTCTGAAGACAATTACATTCTCTACAGGTCTGTGTGTCTAAAATGCAGCAGACTTAAAATACTAAACTGCTTTCTCTTAATGCCAAATTGAAATTAATCAGCTCCTTCTGGCTTACACAATAGTTCTCTGTGAAATTCTCACCAAATGCTTCCATTTAGACTAAGACAGAATTTTAAGTTACAAGAAATTCAAGCAGTATACAAAAAAGTGAGGAACTAATGAAGAAGAAACAATTGAAATAACTTCAAGGTACTTATAAATCTTGCACTTTCACATTAGGTCAAAACCATCTCCTGACAGTGCCAACCAGCACTGATTCTCCTTTTCAAGGACATTTTAACAGCCCAAATACCAAATTATGTGGGAGGGAAATTGATTTCAGCACATGAAAAAAAGCTACTGTCACAAAGTTCAAAAAGAGCAATACATCTCTAAGATCTTCTTAACTTGCCTCGTATCTTACAAATTGTTCATGCCATAACCACATATATATTCCCTTATGTCTTTTTCCGCAATTCTGGATTCTGAGCTCAAAGCAAAACAATAATCACTCAAACTACACTTGGACATAGCATTTAGCATCAAAACACAACAGGTCTGGAAATGTCTTATTATACTACTATATACAAAATAGTACAGTTATAAATAAAGTACAAAATGGTAACTAATCACTGGAAAACAGTATTAGAATATATCAGTAAGTCTTCTATAAATTATTTATTTCAAATGTATCCCCTTTCCTTCTTTCTGTATTTTTGGCTTCTGGAATATTGTAGAACAAATGTACCTAATCCATTTTCCAGACGCAAATTAAGCAACAATTCATATAGTTAACCTTGTGAATATATAGTATATGAAAGCTTTACTCAACAAGTTTAGATTGAGCAGAAAAATATGCTGATTCAAGAGTATAAATCAACCACCTAGTACATTCTCCTGGTTTTTCTTCCATTGTTTTGCAGGAAGCGGCCTATGCTGAGAAAGTTCCCTGCAAGTTAAAACTAAAATGGATCACTGTTTGTCCTAGCTTTCTCACAGAAATAAAGTACAACCCTTAACTAAGAAGATTACTCTGATATGAATATAGCCCAATACTTCCAAGAACAGTGGTATCAACTAGAACTCTTTCCTGTTTGAAGAAAACATAGTAGTTTGAAAGATATGGGTAAAATCCGTCAGGGTAAGACCAAGCAGTGAAAACAAAGCTCAGCAATTCACAAGTATGAAGGCACTGTTGGATTATGAAAATTAATTTCAAGCTTCCACCTGTTAACTTTCCTCTAAGAAAGTACACTTAAACAACAAAAATCTTCAAAAGAAGAAGTCCAACCACACCAAAAAAAGGCCACTGTAATAAAACTGCAATATTTTTGAACATTTAGGCATTTTGACGCACAGCATAGTAAACTCTCTTTTGCAGTACTGTGGAACACAAAACCCAAATAACTTTACCAAAGAACTTTCTTAATTATGAAGTACTTGAGTACTTCATATCGTCTAGTACAGTGTTCATCACAACAAAAACAACAACGTTGTGAACAACAATCTGTAGGTTTTGTCTGTCTGGTCCTTCTGGTTTGGTTTTGGGCTTGTTTTTTGTTTGAGCCAAGTGGGTGTGTTTGTTTCTTTTTTTTTCTTTTTTAAAGGAAACACATGACTAGTTTATTAGCTCACAGTGCATTCAATGCCACTGAAGTTTCAGACCCTCATTCTACAACATGCTTCAAGGCCCTAGTCCTTGGTGTCACAGGTCTCCACACCAAGTCCTCTGAGCGAGTCAGTTATCTTCAAAAAGAACTCACTACAGCAAACAGACATTCTCAAGTGATCATTTAACTTTGGTTAACCACTGCAAATTCGTGCAGCTCATTCATACAATGACTTCTGCAGTCTGAATAGTAAATAATAGTCAAAAATCCTGCAGAGAATTACAGTACTCTTATTTTTCATATGGAAATAGTATTTTTCCAGAAATCCAGGGAGAGTAGCTGTTCAAAAAACTGATGTAAACTGCAACACATAGGCAGGTTTACCATTAAATTTCCTTATGCATAAAAATACTCACAACTGATGGAAGATTACTGTCTCATTAAAAAATTAGATTGTACTTGTGGAATTATGTTCAATATTAGAGGAATGCTTTTAGGCCAGGAAAGTTGTAATTTAGCTTAAATAAACCACATTTTAGGAAGATAAAAAGAGCATCCACAAACCCAAACTACAGAATAGATTAAAACAGGCATCTAATTCAACAGAAGTACCTAACTTGGGGAAATGATTACGTTATATCCCAGAAGATTTTTAAGGTACTACGAACAGAATTATAAAATTTGCTTTTACGAAACCAAGAGCAGACTGAAGAATTGCTACTAAAGGTTTACTAAGGAATGTATTCCTTGCACAGATGTGGAGAAGGCAGTGAGAACCAAGGGCACAGGTACATCAAAAAAATTTCTGCTGAAACATCATTACAACACACTAGAGAGGTAGAGGTTATTACTTTACATTTTACAAAGCTGAACACCCAAAATATTACCTACATTAAACAAGAACTTCAATACCTACATTATCTCTGGTTTTCATATCCAGACTCTTTAAATTTTCTTCAGCTTCTTGGATTTTTCTTGTCCATGGGGCCTGTATTTCTTTCAGATACTTCAGTTCTTTCTTAACTTGGTTTCGGCTTTGTTTCACTTCTTCATGCTGCTCACGAACACTTTCATATTCCTTGGAGGAGTTGAAAGTAAAACAATGAAAAACTGCCACCTTCTACTCCAGTATTTTATACTGTCCAAACATTTTATTTAATTGCTCAGGAGTTTTAGGAGAAAAATCTCTTTCAGAAACTAGTATTAGAGCAACTACTTAAGTAATACTGTTACTAGTTCCAATGACTATGAGTTGTAGGGATCATTCAGTTCGCAATGAACAAGGACACATAATTAATGCTTCTTAAATAATATGCAATTCAAGTAACAGAAGAAACAACCCATTTGTCTGCAATTATTTTGCCTCTAAGTCCATCTGCGATCATTGTGGAAAAAAATTCCTTTGCCCCCTCTCTGTTCATAGTTTGAGCCTATTTGCCTTTGAGCAAATAAGCACAGACAGCTTTAGGAGAAAGAAAAGGTAAGGAGCTGGACAGATCATCAGAGCAAGTAACAGACACAATCGCTGCTGAAGTAAACCTACACCACAAATATCAAAGCTATCACTATCTAGGAAATTTAACTGAAGATACATTCCTGAGAGAAAAGAGATAGTAAGTAGTATGGTGACGAAGAATCTCCACTTCAAGAAGGTGGGAATTCTGGGAAGGACCTAGTCTAAGCTGAAGGAGTCATTATTAGTGATTTTTTGGTGTGTGTTATGCTCTCTGGAGATAAAAAAAAAAAAAAAGAAAGAAAAAAAAGAAAGGGAACCTTCCCCCAGCCTCTCCAAACAAAGAAACATAAAAGTACGTTATCTTCCATGACTGTCAAGGGTTCATGAGAAAAAAAAAAAAGATGCTCAGAGGACTAGAGAGAGGAGTAGATTCATGTATGCAGGGGGAGGCAGGAAGGGAAAGCTGTTTGATTTTGTATGCGCTAAAGAAAGCTCCTAATTCAGAGCATATGCCTAGCTTATTCTGAGCCTTAGAGCATTAAAACAATAATAGTAAACAAAGACAGCCTGGAAGCTCTATCTGTAACAGGTAACTTGGCTTTACCTGCTACCACTTTTTCATGGTTACTTAACTAAACTGATTAATCACAAATAAATCAACCTAGGCTATAAAATCCAAGGTCTTTCTTCCTAGTATCTTCTCCATAAAGCCCAAAAATAAGCAGCTTTGAAGAAAGCTGCTGTAATTCTGTGAAGTACAATCAGTAGCCTGTGTTAAAAAATTACAGAGGTAAAGGGACTATATTTTGACTTAGTTGAAAGATTAAGCTTAAAATTTTGCTCTGCTCTCAACAAGGCATTTTGTTTCAAGATTAAAGCAAATGCACACACAGACAATATACACTTCAGATACAAAGTACAGGCAAGTTTCCACAGAATTGTCATGACATGACTTTTACACAGCAGATCCCTTTAACACTTTAAAGAAAATCTGACTTCCACAAGTCCTCTGTATTTTGGTAATCTGTAAGCAAGCAACATTGATGCTTGTGGATCCATCCACTAAACACCTGCAGAACTTCCAAAGCATTTCAGCTCTCACAAGAGATATCTGTATCTTAAAATAACATTTTTCTTAATTGCAAATGTCAGAGGAGGAGAAGAAGAATGGACATGGCTTAACCAAAATACATTTTTGATTCCAGAATCTTTACAGCAGCACCTTGCTGCTAGTAAACTACCTTAGACCAGTATTTATAGTACGCCACACTACCTTAAGATTGGAGGGTTAAGAAACCCCTTTTCTCTAACGGCCTTGTCGTGGGTAACCCAAAATATTATTTTATTCCTTATCCATTTGTGCCCCAAAATTGTTACTGTCTCTTTAAAGATCTGCAACGTTGAGGTGGTACGGCAGCACTTTTAAAGTTGCTCTCGCAGGAAGCTCACTCTCTCTTTCCAAGTGATTTTTGCCTCACTGGCCTCTGGATCTTTGCTTCGGTAGAGCTCTCACTCTCTTTCCGTTTGCTTTGGCCCCTGGTTTCTTGGGGCCGAGGGAGGGTGGGCAGACGCTTCCACTTTTTGGGTTCTCTTTTTCTTTTACTTCGTCTTGGAGAGGCTGACTGGGGGCGAATTCCACAGGTGCCTGCCTATTGCCACCACTACAAGTGAGGCAGCTTTGCCCCAGTCCAAGCACCTCAAACTCACCAACAGCAACGGCCAAGGAGAAAAGACCATGGAGTCACCCCAGCCCAGCTATCTTGCCTTGCCATCTCCTGCCGAGAGAAAGGCGAAGTCCCTCTGTGGCTTCTGGCCCTGACCAAGTTTCCAGCTGCCATCAGACCGTGCCAGCTGCCTTTTTCAATGGAACTCTGCTGCTGGAGAGATAAGCAGGAAGCAGCAGAAAGACTGACACCACGTTTCCCTTTTTTCCTTCGAATCACGTACTCAGCTGTGGAGCACCATCCTGAGAGGGTGTTCCCAGCATTCTGGGTCTCTCTGTTCTGTGGAGTCCACGAGATTCAGCAGTTTTGTATCCGGTGATTATTTGCCTGTTGCTGTCCCGCTTGTTAGTAAACTGTTATTTTTTCAATTACATCTATTCGTATTCGTTCCTTATTGGTGGAACAGGATTGGTTGAACCTATAAAGAGAGGCAACCGAGTCCAGAGCGTTCTCCTTTAAATTGTCTCAAACCAAGACAGCCCTATAAAAGACAGGCCATCCATGTCAAACAAAACCCTGTAGCTCCTTAAATCTGTGCACTGATTGAAGATGACACAGTTATTTGATGAAGTCCCACTAAGGTAGACACAAGAACATAAAACACCCTTGAGTCCAAATTTTTATTGTTGTACTCCTAGGGTCCATTCTATGGAATTTAAAGCATATGTTCAACAGGTCATTAGACATAGACATATGTGAAAATGGTGTATGATTCTCCACATAGAGAAGCAGTTGTCACCATCTAGAGAAGAGCACTTGACCAGAAAAATGTTCCTCAGGTGAAAAGCAGTGGAATCTTCAGAATACAAATGCACTACAACAGTGGTCAGAACATGAACAAGCTCATCACTAGACTTCCTCTTTTCCACTAAGCTTAAGAAACAGTCTCATGTCGTATTTCAGTTAACATATTTTCAAGCTCCTGTTTTCTCTATTTCATAACACAATGCAGTGTTTATACATCTGCCTTCCAGCTGATTTGGAGGCTCACCTATATAGCTACTCTGCTTTGTTACAGAGGTAAATCGAACAGCTAGGTGTGTCCAGTCTTCAAGCTGAAACGTACATTTTGGGGAGGATGGAGCAGACAAAACATCCACAGAAGAAAGAATAAACTCCCATACTATTCTCAGCTTTGGTAAATCCCATTTTAAGACACAAAAAATATTTATTCTTAGGACTAAACAGTGCTAGGTCAAGACAACAAAAAAACCCAATCCCTTGTAAGATAATGCATTTCTTCTTTTAGAGAGAGCTTGATATTTTGTATTGTAAGAGAATACCAAGAGTTCTGCCACAGTTTGACAACTCACAAAATAGCAACAGAATGTGAAATTTTGTTACAGCCCATAGCTCAAATACACTCTACCTAGTAAAACAATTATGTTGATGATCTTTGATTTCAACTGTAAATTATGTACGTGGAAGATCTCATGTTAAAATTTATTATAATTTCCCTACAGTCACTGCTCTCTGTATCCCTAAAGCACGTATTTATCTCCAGTTCTCTCTTCTTTTCCCTGAATCTACTATACACTACTGATTCTGTACTGTCAATCAGAACTTCACAAAGGTGTCAAAGCACACTGTTGTTTCTATGGATTCAGTGGCAAAAAAGGTACATTTAATTGACTGAAACCACTAAACACCTTTAAAATACTGAGCAACATGAACTGTCTGGAAGACAGCAGGGGGAGTAAGGTGAGATGAAGTCTGACTAAATTTGCTTAAGTAACATGTAACTAATAGCAATGTTCTCTAACTTATGGAAGGCAATTTAACTGAGAGCAGATAAAATTCTTAGCTTAGTCTTCCTCTGCCAGTTTCCAACCAGCCTTTAGAGTTCTGTATATGCAAATATCTTACAGTAGAGAACAATCAGTATCAGTCTACATTAACTAAGCAACACCATGCTAATACGTGTAGTAAGAAAAACTCCCCATCATTCAGCAAGCACCAATGATCACAGAACATATACCCTCCTTCCTTAGCAACTACCATCATCCATCTATTTCAATTGCTACTCCTAAATCCCCCTACTGTTAGCAAGAATATTTAAAGGCAGTGGTGGTATATACCCAGTTGCTCAAGATGTAAAGGCCATAAAGTTCTTTATATAGCCACATGAGATTTTGTTATATGCAAAATTGCAAAAAATAAGTTTTCCACATTCTTCGCAAATAGTACGTCAAGTTTTCTGCAAGTTCTGTATCTGTATTTCATAAACTCTATAAAGCTTGCAAACAAGGCAAACATACTCTTTCAGTAAACTGAAATACCCATCAGTTTGAACTGTTTAGAATAATTTCATCTGACCATTCAACACTAAACTAAAACTAGTATTAAAGTGCTCTTCTAAAAGACCTTGCTTTGTGTAAATGACCTGTCCTTTACTCTAGGTTCTTTCAAATTAGTTTTAAAATTTCTCTGTACAAATGCTAATATTTTTGAGATGGGCAACTTAAATTCACTGATATGTACGTCATGCACACCAAACCTCAATTAATAAATTAAGAAGAACATGACCTGTAAAAAGAATTAACAAAAAATCATGTAAAAAAAGCTACAGCTGGAACAAGCAAGTAGAGCAGGCTAGCACTTACACCAGTTGTCTCTGCACAGAATAAAAGGAGTACTACTTTTGGCCTGTACTGGTGGCTTTCCTAAGCGTACAGTAACTATTTGAATTAATTCTGAAGCAACTTCTTCAGTACAGCTAGGTATGTCAGCAAACACCACAGTTAGGCCAAGAACTGTATTTGAAGATCTGGCCTGTTTGCACTAAGCAATTGTAATGATATTCAAGTTACTCTAGCCACACTCCTTCTAAAGCAACTTTTGGCCTATTTCCAATTTCAGTCTTAGAGAAAATGGGTTAGGCAAGAAAAACATTGGAAATTAAACTTACCACCCACGGCCTTTTCCTCTCAAGCATCTCTATTACGTCTACATGGCGCTTGCATTCATGGTATCTTTCAACATCTTGCTTGTACCGTTCAACTCTCTGTTTCATTTTCTCCAATGAGTTAGTTTTTTCTCTGCACAAGTTCTGCAATATATATTTTCATGTTTTACAGTATCTGCTTCGTGAAAACACTTCTCAGAAAATAGTTATGTCTCACCTGTACATTAAAGCAGAAACTTAACACTAGAGGGGACATTTTAGTACAACAGTAACTACAGGGGAACCATCCAACAAGATAAAAAACAGGAGTGCAAAGGATTATAAGAATGGCCTGTATGGCTAAGGACAGACACTGTTCCTAGAACACTGCTCCTTTTCCTCTTCGTCTGTCTTCCTTTTCAAGGAAGTGGGCAAGACTAAAGCAAAGGACCATCCTATGATAGCCAATGACTTATAAAAGACATAAAAGATCTGTCTAGGAAAGTTGTTGCCGGGCAAGAATCCCAGAGAAGCAAGCAGTACTTGACAAGAGGCAGCCCTTGTCTTTTGTGTCCAGACCATTTGCACATATCTTTGTACTTACAAGCATGTGAGTGGACTTTATAAATAAATACCACTTTCTAATTCTGTAAGATATCAGGGCAAAATTTATTTCAGTTTCCCTATAGTCACTACTCTCCGTCTCTCCAAAGTGCATATTTACCTCCAGTTCTCTTTCCTTTTCCCTACAGTTTTTCAGTTCACAATGAAACTGGTACATTTCTGGAGAACCAATGGATTTTTCGGTGGCTTCGAGCAACTCAATTTTACTCAGTTTTGTAAATTCTCCAACTTTGTCCTATGAAATTTAAAAAAGTTACAAAAATACAGGATTAGCTGAACCATTGCAATACAATATTACTGGATTTATACAGCGCAACATTCTTCTCATGAACATCAACTGACTTGCAGTTCTATGCTAAATAGCTCTGGCACAGCTAATGACCATCTCATAGATAAAAAACCAAACCTTTCAGAACATTTGTTCTCAGACTGCTAAAGCTACACCCTTGCAGTATAAATACTGCGACTTACTGAAAAGTTAAGCCACAGAGAAGTTAATATTTAAGCTGGCAGCTGTCTATTAGGAAGTATTGCTATCAAAGGTAGAAGAACAGCTCAAAACCAAGACTGACGCAAAAAGTGTGCTTGCCATTGACACAGTGGCAGAGAACAAATAAATCAAAATTATCAACACAGTAATATTGACTGAACTGATATTTATGTACTAAAGAGAAAAATTATTTTAAATACATTGTTAAAGTTATGTTATCAGAGTATGCTGAAAGTTCTAAACAGATATTGTATGTAAATTAAAATGAACAAACACGTGCTGTATTTTTGTTTCTGTAGTACTAGCTTTCTAAATTTTAATGCTTCTCTGCATGTCTTCTTGAATGCACTTCTCCTTGAATACAACAATAAGCCCATGGTTGGCTAAGCTCTGATAAGGTTTCCTTTTACTACCATCCCCGATGATCCACATGAACTGGGAAGGAACCCGTCACAACTTTAAGATGCAATGTGAGGCAACATAGCTACCTGCACAGGAATCCTGACCTGCTTGAGCATGGATTCAAATACGGAAACTGCCTGTAGTACTATTTAATCTTCTCTCTCCTTTAAGACTTATTTTCCATTAGGACGGTTTTACTTTTATATAATTCAATCCTATATATCTTTAAGCCCTATGCTCAAGAAACTGCCGAGCCATAGATGTTACCAAAAAGGCTCTATTAGCAGACCCTGGTCCTACTGTAGAGTCATTTAGTAGGCCTGCTTTCTGGTGGGGTTTTTTTGAGAAACAAATCCAGACAACTCTTTGCCTTCACTTACTTACCAGTGCAGGAACTGACTGGATATAATCAGAAAAAAGGGGCATGCAGGCACTGGCTGGGAAAGTCAGGGATGCATAACTACACGAACCATGCAGATAAAGGTACAGACAAGGTGTTAGATCCTGACGCCCTAAAAAACTTTTCCTACATATCTACTGTTTTTATAACAGCACAGAAAGGACAGAAAGGACCACTCCAAGTGCTGCTACTCACACACCAAGATAAAGAACATCAGCACCACTCCTTTCAGAGTCAACAGGTACAAAACAGTCCAACTAGTGAGCTCAAAAGGTCACACAGTTCCTCTTTTCTTTCACCACCACACCAGCATGGCTGCCTCAACCCTCTTGTTCTTTGTGCTGTCTGATTAAATTAGCTGAAGTGCTACTAAAGCTAAGCAGCAACAAAATCCTCTCAAAACACAGCACTTTATTTGCACTGTTTTTCAAAATTAATTCATACCTGAGGAAGAAACTGGCACAAATTGTCCACCTGGATGTTTAAGGCTGCAATCTGTTCTTCCACTGTTTTCAGGGTTGCTGGCTTTCTATTGATAAACCATACTGATGCATTGCTCACCACATAAATCTCACGTGTGATAATAATATTGTCTGGTGTTTTAAACCTGATTAATAGAAAGAAGTGTTTACACTTTCAAGAATATGCAAAGGTTACCAAGTGTCAAAGTATTATTAGAATTTCTAGATACCTAAATATTTAATCTAAATTAACTGGATAGTAGAATCAGATTCTCATTTTCATGCTTCAGTGATGAGTTAAACTCACATGGGAAATACCAAGAATATCTACAAATCTTAACACAGAAGAAATTACTTATATAAATGAGTTGCTCATGCTGAATGTATGAAACATTTAGAAGTTGTTACAAATGTGAACAGTTTCTATAAAAGCATAATTTGTGTGAGATTTACGAAGTTTTAGTATTAGTGTGAAGGATGTGTAGTATGTCTTTTAAAATAAGTGTTAGTGTACAGAAATACATCAGTAAGCTGTGTACACAAATTCCATTTGGAAATAAAAATAGCATACAGCACAAAACCTGCTAATTTATTTTCATTTTCTGCTTTTAAAAACCAGTAAAGATACATCAGTATCATTTCGTTCTCTAGCTCAATACGTATATTCCAAAATCTAGTCTGGTTAAGACATGCAGTGATAACAAGTAAGTCAAACTCCTGAAAACTTGGTTTACCATTTTGACTTAGAAATTGTCTAGTGCCTGTTAAGCATACATGTTAAGGATGGAGAACACAGGCTGGCAGAGATGCCATGTAGCTCAGAAGACCTAAGAACAGAGGTCAATGCAGAAGTGAGTACACATCTGCTGCCAGTGTGTGGACTAAGCGCCACAGGAGTATGATCCTACTTCTTGAATACTCCTCATTTTAAATAATCAGATTTCCTTGAAAAGACCTACTAAGTAATGTTCCTTTCTTCCATTAAATTAACTTTTTACTACCATAACTTGGTTTCGGCTACATTTCAAGGGCCAAATTCAACAAAGGCAATACATGCCTACCGAACTCCAGTTTTTACTTCCCATCAAAAAGCAATTTTCTGCATCACTGCTCTCTCAGCCTAGCCTAGATGCTGTATTTAAATACTTTCTACCAATCAGGCAAAGGACTCAACTACATTGTAACCATGACATGCTACATCTAATGAGCCATGAAAGGGTAAGTGTTCACACACTGCAAGATTCTTTCTGGACTTTCAAGAAACATTGGTATCTATCTATGGTAAAACAAGCACACCATCTACCTGAAAGACACCCTATCTCCGGAACCCATTGTTTGGCCAGTCTCTAAAGATTCCACTCCCACAAGAACAAAAATGGACAGGACTTTTTCCAAGGCCTGCTCTGGTACTTTTTTTTCCCTTAATAAAATTTTGTTTTTAGAGAATCGGATCAGGGTGGTCAATTGTTATACAAATTAACATAGGTTATGAATCAGTTGACTAGCTCTATTTCCTGTTTCACTCAGGCAAACAGACCAGGTTAAGGCTTATTAAAATCACCTGTGCCATTGCATCCATGAAGAAGGAAACATGTAATATTGCCTTATAGCAGAAGCTACTAATGGAATTTTACAGTCCAAATGATTTTCAGTTGTTCTGTTTTGCAACAGCTTACTTACAAGACTGCATTAGCAGGAATTAGTCAGACCTATTTTTTTACTTCTTTGGTGTCAGTATGTGATGTTTTCAGTAAAAATGTAGGGGAGCCCCTCATACTAGCAGTATCAGTATAAGAACGTGAAGGCAGAAAAAGCTGTTTTAAAATTTAGACTTTTGTCTTTTTTTTGTTCAGTAAAAAGATTCCAACCAGTCCATAATGATGACAGTACTGACTACATTTGAATCATCCAAACCTTAAATGTAATCAACAGCCAAACACACCATAAACAACAATCTTTATCTATACATTTTTTGTACATAAAAATAAGGCAAAATGCTTTAGAAAGTGAGACCAAAAGTAGCCATCACAGCTTACTTCTTGTGTGATAATTATTTAACCCTAAAATTCCGAAGTCTGGCCAAAAAAAAAAAAAAAAGAGAAATTAAGGCACCAGCTTAAAGACAGACCTCTGTACACCAAAACTTTATCTCACAATTTGGTGAATGACTGTGTGGGGAAATGATCTAATTAAAAGTGCATGAGGAAATACAGTTTTACTACTTACAGTTCAATTTCCACTACACCCTTCATGCACCCCTGCTTCACAAAGAGACCAACCTACAAAATTAATTTAGAAGTTGTTATTGCAAAATAACAGTGTATTAAAATGCAATATCTTACCAAAATACACATTTGTATAATAGACTTGCTGCCATGGGATATTTTATTGAAAACTTACAATTAAAAGCAAACTTTTTTTTGGGCTATGCATTAACTAAAAATAAAGGAAGACACTATTATCTTCCACCAGCAGCATTAGAACTTCCTCCACAAGTTAACAATTTCTGATCAATTTCAGCTTCCAAAACTGAACAAATTTTAATCAGCAGATCCCAGAGAGGAAGAAGTCCTCATGAATTTAGGGAACAAAGGCAAGACAAGTGAAAAGACACTGCTGAATATCTGTACTAATAGAACTGTCAATTCTAATCGTATGAAAAGAAATACCAACACACAGTACTGCCATGCAGTCAATTTCCATATTTACATTTGCTCATGACCAAGCAGCTACAAGAGAATATGTGCAATCACTTAGGCACCCAGACTCATTGCTCCAAAGACCTACTCAAATACATTGCATCTAATGACAATATCCAAGAAAACAAGTTCAAAACTTTGAAAATTTCAAAATACAAACTTCCCACTATAGTGTCAATGCATAATATCTTGAGAGTAAATGGTGAAAATACAGTGGAATAATCCAAATTCTACTTAAATCAAAGACCAGTGCCTTCATGCTTTTAGCCGAATTCTTGAGACACATTAAGAGTACGCTATTTCTACAGGTACTACATATTTGGGAATTTATTTTAGACTTTGTATTTCTCCTTTAGCTGGTGCTTCTGATCAAATGTTATTTAGGCCATTAGGTGGCATTTTCCTACCTCACTGTGGATGCTTAGCCGTCTTCAAATATAGCCTCTAGTCCACTCAGGTTTAAGTACAATTCAGGCATTTCCATTTCATAATTCATCCATGACAACAAGTAGTTAATTAAGACAAACTCCCTTTGACTCTGGACCAGGTCACTCTTCAGTTCAGACACCTTACTTTTTACAAAAGTAAAGCAAATCAAGGAAGACAGTCTTTCCCCCCATCCTCTGCTGGACAGTTCTCTGAGTAAAATTCAGACTAAACACGAAAATTACAAAAGCTCATAGTTACCTTATCAGCTCGCCCTAGGAAAGAAGGTTTTCCAGCCAGTCCTAGGCAGATGGCACAAACAATGCTTGACTTGCCTGTTCCATTAGCACCTAGAACCACATTCAGGTTGGGCCCTGGATATACTTCACAGACATTGTACGTTCTGGAAAACACAGTAAGTTTCTGAATTTTAAAACACTGTATCACCTTTAAAAAACAAAGAATTTGTCTCGAAACACTTCATGATTTTATTAAACAGGTAAAATTACCTCATCTAGACTCAATCCTGAAATTTTGTAAGAAAATCTCAAGCATGAAAACTAACATTTCGGTGAAACACTGTGAAATACATTCCCACCAGCCAGCATACTCATTAGAAACTTCCTTTAAAATTAGTGATTATAAAGAATGAAATTGGCAACATGATGAAAATTTTAATTGAATTTATTAGGGTATCATTTTATTTTACGTATCAAAAAAGAAGACAGAAAATTGATCATGCAGTAGCTTTCTTGAGTTACCATATTAGCCCATCATTACTGTTTGGGTTTTTTTCTAATTACATTAGACATCTTTCATCATGTGCATCCAGCATGCCTACTGCAATAGTAACTACAGGAAGAGACCAAAGTCACCCATGCAAACTCGTATCAAGTTAACACCCAAAATTTAGAAAGAATTGCACCATTTGATGTTCTATTCCTGCACTGTGCCAAACACAGAGAGGACCTGAAACACTAACACCGAAGGAGGAATACAAACCAGTTAATGGCAACACAATACTATAATCCATGTACTTGTGGAAGAGAAAGTATCTGAACCCTTAATAACAAGGATTTAAACTCCGCTCTTCGAAGAGTCCCTTAACATTTGTCACGTGACGCATGCCCTACACTACTGAAGGTTTTCAAGGCCGACATGGAGCTATGAGGATACCAGCCGTAAGAAAATGGCCTGACAACTACTGGCAACCACAATACTTCCAAACAGAATGGTATTGGCAGTACATAGCAGTGGGAAAAAACAAGTGCAAAAGACCACAGACACTTCATACTAACGGTTCTCAAGGCCTGTCCCCGGTGCCCTATGAGCATCTTCTGCACCTTCCCCTGCTCCACTGCTTGGCAACCAGCTACCTGAGACAAAGAGTACGCAGAGACTGCACGGACAACAGGAACCATTATCTCCGGGGAAGGCGGGCCGACACCGGGGAGCGCGCCCCCAGTGAAGCGACACCTGGGGCTCGCTAACGCCAGGTGCTCGCAAGCTACAGAGTAGTGTCTCTGAGCTCCCCACTCCGAGCAAGGCACCACGTTACAGGTACCCGCACTCCCTTCTCCAGCCCTGCAATCCCCGGTACCCGCGGCGAACCCGCTCCGCTGCTTCGGCCCCTCTACGGCGGGGCGGAAGGGGCAGGCCGCAGCAGCTCAAGGGAGGAGAATACGTCCCCCGCTCACTCACAGAAAGTTTTCCATGAAGATCCTGACGATGGAGCCTAGGACGAAGGGACAGCGAGACTCAGCGCTCCTTACAGCCTTCCCGACCGTTCTCCCCTTTTCCCGCGCTGCCGCCATGTTCCGCCCCAGCCCACCCGTCCCTCCCCAGGGGCCGGGCCAGCGCCGGGCTCCCCTTGGCTGAGGGGGCGGGACTGAGCCACCCTGAAGCTTCTCATTGGCGTGAAGCTCACAGTGCTGGCGTCCATTGGCTGGCGCCGTACGGCTCGGGGCGGGGCGGGGCGGAACGTTGCGGCGGTTGTTGCTGAGGCGGCCGTGGCGGCGCCGGCCTGGATGGGGTCGGGTTGGGCTGTTACCAAGCCTCGTGTTCCGCTGCCCGTACGTTCCATTCACCGTTACATTTCCTGCGTCCATTTACAACGCTGTGAGCAGCTGGGCCTGTTGGAGAAGACTGAGAGGGGATCTTATTAATGCATATAAGTATCTCAAAGTCGGATGCCAAGAGGGTGGTGCCACACTCTTTTCAGTGGTGCCCAAGAAACAAGACGAGGAGCAACGGCCATAAACTAAAATTCAAGAGTGGGTAAGAACGTGGGTAAGAACTTCTTTACACTGAGGGTGGCAGAGCACTGGAACAGGCTTCCCAGAGAGGTCGTGGAGACTCCCTGTCTGGAGACATTCGAACCCCACCTGGACATATTCCTGTGTCACCTGTTCTAGTGACCCTGCCTTGGCAGGGCTGGCTGGCATAGATCATCTCCTGAGCTCCCTTCCAACCCTAACAGTTTTGTGGTTCTGTGATCAGGCTAATGGTTCCGATAAATAATGTTCCAAGCTGCCTGTCAGACAACAGGAGTTGGTTTGGCAGCAGAAGTTTCCGGGAACAGGCGGTGTTTCTGTTAAGCTCAAGGGTGAGCTTAATTCCCAGGAGCCATGAATCAAGGCCGATGCCTAATAAGAATTCCTGAGTGGCCCAGAGCGAGGAGTGTGGCAGGAGAATGCACCACAACAGACACCTCATTTTTGTTTGAGGCGGGATGAGAGTCAGGTTTTCTCTTTTTCGAAATGTGAAGGATAGAACATTGGGACTCAATGTGTCTGTCATGTTGCAGGAGAAGCATGCTCTCTCCAGCCTTTGACCTTACACCACGGTCCCTTCGGAGCAGTGGGTCTCCTAAGTGAGAGCAGTCACACTGGCAACCTGTGTTCAGATCCAGGTAGATAAAATGCCAGATCTTTTAGTGCTTGGCTTGAGCTGTCTTAGTGAAGCTTTGTGATTGTAGAGTTAGGTTTATATTAGGTCTATTTTGGTGTGACACCATAGTCAAACAGAATATAGTTTCATTTACTTTCTAAAGACAGAATAACAGTGATATTTTATGTTGTTATTCTGGATTTCTTTGGTATAACTGAGATCTGAATTTGGCCCTCTTTTTGCAGATTAATAAGGCTAATGGTAAAATGAAATCTAATGTGACAATATTTAGAAAATAAAAACAATATTAAACAGGAGAACAATATTAAGCAGGAGGACAATAAACGGGCTTTCAATTGATCTCAGGACAAGCTGAGTTCCACTCCAGCACAAAACTACATTTACAGCAACCAGATACAAGCTGATTACTGTTTGGGGTGTTATAACTGCTTTTCAAGGTTTCTTTTTCATTTCCATTTTACATATTGTGACACAACTGGAATCAAAGCAATTACTTGTAAGTTCTTCAGTAGCTTTTGAAGAAATTTTCAGACATTGAACAGTCTGACAAGTCTCAGAAAACTGTTCTTTGCCCTGCTATGGTCCCAGTACAGCTACTGCAGGAGTGAAGAAAAGAACAAATAGTAAATAAAAATGGATCCAGGGCAGAAATTAATTGCATGGGGAGTTTATTTGGACAGAGCTGATTGAATGTTTTTTAATCTCACCATAAAACTGAAGTTTGCCAGTGGAGAAATCTTAATGCACCTTCCTAGTATTCAAATGTTTTGCAGCCATTCTTTCACTAGTCTGTGAATTTCCTGTTCTATAAACTGATATTCAGCAGACAGTGAGGTAATTGAAAGCCACCTTTCAAATTTTCACTCTGTTCTTTAATTCTTGCAGCAAAAATGATTGGAAGGGTGATGTTCCCTAGTTAAGGAAGAATTTAGGCTTCTTTTTGTTTTGTTTTGGAGTTTTTGGTTTTGGGGGGCTTTTTTGGTGTTTTTTGTGTGGTTCCTCTCCCACACCCCCCCAAAGTCAGGACAATGCCTTACACTTACACCTTATGGATAAATACTTCCCTCGGTGATACTGATAAAATCGTTGTACAGTGAAGTCCTTAGAAAACACTCAGTGGAGAACAGGTTCAAGTCCTTCACTTATGTTTTTATTCTATCAGCCTAAATAATTTCATTTACATAAGGAGAACCACCAAGCCTGATTATTTTAATCACTTCATCTTCACTTGTTTTCTGCTTAGATATTTGAGCTGAATGTTGACACCGAAGCATACAGAACAACTGTAAAACTCTATTGATACATAGGACACAGTCCGTTGTTTCTGTTTGCTTTCATTTTCAAATAATAGCAAGAGTGATGTGTTCATCACCAGCTGACAAGGGATAGGCAGGTATGATATCAATTCCTTTTGGATCTTCCTCAGTCTCTAGGAAACAATAAATGGCTTCAATCTGTGTGGTTAAATAAATACATGAGTATTGAATGTATTACATTGAACAATCTCTTTAATTGTTTCTGTCATCAAAATGAAAATTTACTAAAAGTGAAAGGCCTAGATCATCCCAGGTACTCTTGTTCCTTATAGGCTGTTAGGAAAACTATATGCTTAGTTCTGAAAGGAACAGAATATGGTGGCTGTAAGAATAATTTCTACCACTCCTGCATGACTTCTTGCAGCAGTTAAGATTGCTTTCTGTCAGCTTGCTGTCAGGTGATGTGACCCACACATTTCATTCTCTTCATGTTCAAAATAATGAATTCAGGCTACTTTATTAGGTTCAGTTCTTTCTCCTTATACTGATTAATATGAAATCCAGAACAGAGCAGTAAGATGATACCGGAAGTTACATTTTATTAAGAAGTTACAGTAATTTAAAAAAAAACAAAAAACCCTTACACACAAATACATAAAATCTTAAAAAATAACAAGATGTGTGAATTCAGTTTTCTGTTAATATAAATGCAGGACATCTGTGGTGGGTTAAAGTGTAAGTGCATTCTCTGTGAGTGTACAAACATGTTTAAAAAAAAACAAACAAGACTTTCATCCCAGAAAACATATGGCTTTAAAGTGTTTCATTTCAAATAGTTCCACAGGTCAGCAACTTATGCTGAATTATACTGAACACTAGAAGTGAGTTTGTTATTGGCAAAGATGACAAATATATTTGTTATAGTAATATAGTACACTATCACAAAAAATTGCCAGTAGAGTATTAAGTTTCCCAGAGAGATTTGTCATTGTGAATAATTGCACTTAATCTGCAGGATATTACTAGTAGCTAACACTATTTTCTTTGTTATTTCAAAACATTTATAATTTTCTTAACAAAAATCCATTCTATCCCCAACACAAAACATTCACTGAATGCAGATTTAAGATAACACAATATTGGACTTTAATTGTGCAACCTGAATTTCCTCTTTTTACTTATATATCAGAAAGGTTAAAATAATTAAAAATTAATTATCTGTGCAACATGGGAAGCCTTTATGTAATAATTGATACCTCATGCAAAAGAGGAAATAATATAAACGAAAGTTATGGTCTAAGAAGCCCTGAGTCAATAATTTCATTGAAAAGGCGAGGAACATGAGTGCTCCAAGTTCTTCCTATGTATTGGCATATATTCAAACCAGTCCGGTATTTATTTAAACATATTTTAAAATAGGCAGTTTGTGCAGTTTCTCACATACAATTCTTCTATGCACTTCATTCCTTTCAGCAGACTGTATTTAATACTCAATTTCGTTTAAGCTGTCAGGATAGCCTGATGAGAATTGAATTTCTTCCACTTCTAGAATACAAAGAAGGAAGAAATAGTGTAATTATTTGTATTTTTGTCATACATAAGAATATTTACAGCAGAATGTAATTAACATGCTGGATTTAAGTGGGACTGTCATATGGTTTATAAAAAGTGTTTACAGTTCAGATTCTGAGGATGATCTCACATCATATTAGAATGTAAAAGTTCTGCACTAACCCAGCATCATGATACTAAATTCAAACCCATTAAATGGGGACACAAGGGAAGGAGTATCACCCGCCTAATTAACAGAAGCACTGTGAATTGCCAGGTGCCTCTTGTGAAGTATGTTGGAACTTACCTAAACAGGGTCCTGCCTGGAACAGAACATCATCAATAGCAGTGTCACTTCTTATTGACACACCACGAATTGCCTCAAAAATAATCTGTAAAGGTAAGACACAGCTTTTCATAAATACCACAGGTGGAAGGACTTAAAAAAATAATAGGCATGCAAGGGAGACACTTTCCCCTTTCCACTTTCCCTTTCTCTTTCCTTATTAATTTTCAGGCTCTTAAGGCAAAGTGATTAAAACCCCACCCCCCACAACATCTATGGTTAGTGATTAGTGCAATTTTTTGCCCAGTGCTGTTTTAGTCATTAACAATTTCAGCTTCCTCTTTCGCAGAGAAACTGAAGCAGGCTTTGTCGCTGGCAATACTGAAATGATGTTGAAACCAAAGACAGTGCTCTGGCTTTGCATCATCCCTTCTCCTTGGTGCCCCTTTAGAAAGACCACCCTACAAGAAGCTGCCATTTTATGGCAGCTGCCAGTGGCTATGTCAAGTCTATACAGGGCTACAGACAGCTGAAGGAAAAGAAATTGCACAAATGATCTTAAAAAAATTCCACCACTACTGTCAAGAAAGGATGGCATTTAAATACTTTAGCATTTAAATACTTTAAAAAATTTTTGAATTAATAACTATTTTCCTACTTGCAACCTATTCACATCTTTAATAAATCTCTCCATAACTTCATTTGTAAAAAATTACATGTTACTTCATGTGCTTTGGGTGTCCATTCAGCGTCATCTACGTTCTAACATTTTAGTTTATTATTTTTTTTAAACAACCCAAAACTTGGATTCTAGCACATCCTTCACTTTAATATTCCAATTTGACGGCTTCTTGCTTATTTTTCTTACCTGGTAGTTTGTATCACTTTCATATTCTATCAGTCCCCTTAGCCATGAGATACTTTGTTCTCCTGTCCTCCGCCATAAAGGAATCTCTTCACCATCCCCTTCCTTTTTTAGATAAACACTTAATAATCCAGTCCCAGCTCCATACATATGATAGAAAAATGTCAGGCACTGTTTTCCAGATGTTCCTCTTAGTGGTCGTGAAACCAGGTATGCTCTCTGTCCATAGACCATGTTAGATGCCTCTATATACATGTAGTATCCTTAAAAAGATATACAAATAAGTATTAGCAAAGTAGGATACATTATCTTGGCATGTTCATGATGCTCAACATGCTCACTATATAAAAAACCCCCTAGGATTGAAACTATTTTGATAAATATTTTTAAGTCATAGACTACTGTATTTGTAAAGTATAATATTTGTGATATTGTAATAATTGTGTACTGTAATAATGATGTGTTTCATTTCATAAAGCCAAGAGATGATCTAGTCTTTCTAACAAGTTTATAGTATGATTCAGCCCTTAGAACCAAAGGCAGGTTATTTCATTATACTGTAATATGAACTATAGGTTTTGATTTTTAACCAAAGGAGCTTTTAAGCATAGTAAACAACAAAGTCTTTGCAAGGGATTGCACTAGGTTTGGTACAAACCATCTTGGGAATTCTCCGATACACAGTATGAAATTGTCTTTTCTTTATGGACCTACAGCTGTAGATAACCTTCCATTTCACCCTTTCTCTTGACTGCTGCTTACCACCAAACTAGAACCTGATTTAGAGGGGACATCTTCAGTAGGGGTTTGTACAGAAAATAGGACTCGAGTACCACAAGCAACTCTCAAGCATCCCCTGGCTGCTAGTGCTGCTCTCAGCTTTCTCCTGTCTCACTGATTCTTGGGAATTCCCTCTCTCTCTGAAGGCACTTTCACCCCCAGGAGTCGTGGTGACAGACAGGCAGATAACAGTACAGAAAGGAGCAATGGGACTGCATGAAGAGTTGCTGTATTATCTGAGTTCACTGTCTCCTGGCAGAGCATACATATCAAAACACAGAACAGCTGTCTTATGCAGCAGATGGGATGTGGGGATGCTCCTCAGTCTTCTGACACACCTCAGTTTGCTCCAACTGGTGATAACTGAATGATGGATTAAGGGGCATATGAAATTGTCTTCCACCAAGTAATGGCTTGAAACCTTAAAAACTTGGTTATATCTGTTGAAATATGTAACCACAGAAAACAATATAAAGGAAGAAAATACCGTAGCTGCTCTTAAGCCAGGAATGCACTCTGATAGTGATTGATTGATTGGAATTCTGAGACAGCTGCATGTACATCTGAAGGTACACTTTAGGCAATGGTTGATGCTGATGCAGTTTTCTGTGCACTCACGCTAATGATTGCACAGATATTTGCCTAAATACTTTATATTACACTAGTGAGCTTGTGGAGCAGGTTTTCAAGACAAAGGGCTTGTGGGATCTCTTTTATTCTTCATGTTTTCTTCTAGGTTTGAACCCGAACGTGTTCCTGCAGAAGAGATCCCAACCACTTGCACAGCTTCCTGCTAAGAGATGCATGAAATAAGGAATAAACATTGTCACAGTCCAGGCTTAACAGGCCCTCAGTTCTAAAGTCAAGCTATCAGCCTCACATCTCGGACTACTTAACAATCCACATGAACTGAAAATAGGTCTAAAGTCAGTTTCAAGGAATATTCATGAGCTGGGAGTTTGGAAGGATCTTTTTCTGAGAAGTCTGGAGAGTCATCCTCTTCTTTTATCTCCCAAGGAAAGGGCTACTTTAGGACATGACAACTAAATTATCCACATAGCCTGCAGATAGTTCAGATTAAATGTCACATTCTCAAAATCACTCATGAGTCCGTGCGGAATGTCCTTACTTCATTTGATTAGCAACTTTTCTGAACAGAAGAGTAAAAACTTTATCTTTTAGGTTATCATTTAAAATATTTAATTATTATTTTTGATTAACTATCAATCTCTGTTCTGAAAGTTCAATGTGGAGCTTAACTCACCTACCCCAGTAGTGTGGTCTCCTTTTGGTCCAGTGTAAGAAGTGGGAGTTGGACCCATCTTCCTGTGCCAGCTCCCATGACTTCTTTTCTTCTGGGTAAACACACACTCATCTTTTTCAAAAGTGCATTCTCCAGGACTGGGCAGCAATAAATCTGTAAGAAGAGGACATAGTTTAAAACTTCAAATACATTAGAGTGATATATGGAGAGATTACACAAGTAATGTATTGCATTTCCTCACCTGCTGACATCAATTATAGCTATGTAGCAATGCTTACAATAGTCACAAGCTTATGATATAAGCTAGCTTCAAACTGATGTACAAAATTTAATTTTCTTCACATCTTTGGGAAAATCTGTGCCCTAGTCTAGCTCCATAACATGTACTAAGATTCTTTAAAACATCTCATGCAGTTTATTACTCTTACTACACAATAATGGTTTGGACTGGATGATTTTAAGAGGTCTTTTGGTTTTAATGGTTGGACTCAATGATCTTGGAGGTCCTTTCTAACCTTAGCAATTCTCTGATTCCAGAACAGTCTCTGTTATAGAATTGCCAGTGTAATTTTCTTCACTATTGCGGCACCCCAAGCAGATTAATGAGTTCCAGCACATATAATGTGCATAATAAATGAGTCTTGTCAAAGACTGGAGTTTCTGGGATCTAAAATCAAATGCCACATTTAGCTCTCCTATGTTCCCTTGGCACCAGATTCTACTGCAGCCTACAACAGATCACAGAGCTGCAATTACTAGAATATTTGCATTATTTCAATTCTGTTAGATTATATAAAAGATAATGTAATTCAGGTGCGTGCCCGGAAGCTTCTGTCAGGTCTTCTGCTGTAATATGAATTTGTCATTCAGAAGCAGACACTCTGAGCTGCCTCCACCTTTTGAAAAGGAGGAAGGTGTCAAGGAGGAAGCCTTGATACCTCTGGGGCATTTTTCAGGCATTTGTTTTGCTGCCATCAGAGACAAGCCACAGCATCACTATACACCCAGATACCAGTTCTGCACCTTCTGTTCTTCCTCCAATTAGGAGTTACAGCAAGGCAAAACAGACAACTGTTGGAAATACTTTAGAAAAATGGCATCTTGTTTTATACATGTGACTTCTCTCTGTTTTGTAAGCCTGAATGCATGAAATCCAATGAAAAGAGGTCATTAAAAAGCTATTAGAACCGTTGCAACGGCTGGCTTTATTCCAAAGAATGGGATTATAGCTTGTGCCTGCCTCATGAAAATGTTTTCTAAATTAGGATACAATCATTGTATTGTCAAACCTCAAAAAGCCACAGAAGAGGGAGTTTGGTGAGCTCAGAGAGGTTAGCCTGTGCATATCAGAGGCTAAAGTCTTGCTGAAAACCATTCAGTTCCTCCCACTACAGAGGGTGTATTGGACTGCTCTTCTCTGTCTTCATTAAAGAACTGCAGCTCAGGTGTGAGCTGTCTCTTGGCCTTGCTGTACTTTTTGACTAAAAAAGAATAATGCTGTGTTTTGGAAATACTGCTTTTGGGTCCTTTCCTGGCTTCTTAAAGGCCTTTTGAAAACTACTCTTCACTGAGTTGGACTGTCAGTTTATTTTAAATTTTAATACCCTCAGAGGACCATTCACTATATACAACTGCACTGGAGTCAGTGAAATTTATTAGGAGTTAGCTGGTACCCCTCTGAGCAAAAACTGGTCCTGGCTCTATGTTTGCTACTTTACAAAAATAGGATTTGTGCAATACTTATTGGAAAAAAATTAAAAACAAGAAACCACAACAGGATGAAGACAGCTGTAAGACAGGCTTGGAAAACATAGGTGTATGATGAGCTCTTACTCAAAAAGATACCAACTGTTGGGTGACAAATACACGTGATCTTACCAGCAGCCTGGCAGCTTCCCAGGCTCAATGATACATCATCCAGTGCCACAAGTCCACAGTCCCAGAAGCTCTTACACCAGCTGACAAAGACAACCTGCAGTACAGGAAGGAAGTTTCGGGTATAAAACCTGGCACTTTTAAGAGTCTGAAATTTTAGTGTTTTTTCCAAATGCACAAATAATTTTGAAATCTACAGAACAGAAATAATGAATCCACTTTGTCTTGGCACATACTGCCAATGACTGAAATGTCGATTCCAGTGGGGAGTGGATGTATGTTTTCAATCAACAGAAAATATTTTCTCACTTTTATAGGCAAATTATATATTTTTATCTGTAATTCCCATTTTATTAGAGTATATTTTTGTCTATGAGAAAATGTGACTCACTGAGGTTGTTGTGGTTTTTTCCTTTCCAATGCCCAACATGAACAGCTCAAATATCCTTAGCTATCTTACCCTGAAAACCAAGAGATTTTATCCATGGAAAAATAAATTTGAAAGAGTAATGCAGAGTGATAGGCAAGAGAAATGGCCATAGCAAAAAGCAAAGAACAATAGAGATGAACTGAAACTACTGCACAAAACGGGATTGTCCATAAATGACTCAATGCCATGATACCATAGAGCAGGAGACTGGAAATGCTATGCATAATTCACAGTGCTCATCTGAGTTTGTGAAGATAATTCTGCCGTGGAAAATACAAGTCACTCATGAGATAACAAAATAAAATGTAAAGAAACTGTAAGACTCTCAGTTGCCCTTCTGCCAAGGTTGACATTGATCTCTGTGAATTACAGAAGACACATTAAGATCTATTTTGTGAAAACACCAGTGGCTGTTTTCTTGGCCTAGCTACTCCAAACCATCTGTCTGACCATTGGGATTATGACCATAATCTGGGAGGACCTTTTCAAAACAATACCTTTGTGTTGAGGTCTATGCTAGTGATTGGAGATGGATTAGTGTCACTTCTAACAGTTTAATATTCTGGAACAACTGTGAACACCTCAAGTTACATATTTGAGGTTAAATGCTGATTGGCAAGTTTCATGTGGATACGAAAAGGAATTATTTGAGCATTATTTAGTATGTTCTCTTCTAGAAGGCTTGCTAACACCTTCAATATGGTAATTACATGGGATTTTGCTAGTTTGCTTTGCTGTGTAGTGTTTATTAACACATCTGCTTGTAAAACAGCCTGGGATGTAACTACACCTAAAACTTGGAAGCATGTATGCGTTATGGTGCCCAGAGTGGAGCAATTTTTGAAATGTTTCCATTCAGTGCTACCAATCCTGGTAATAGTGATTATCTGTTTTGTAAGCTGCTACTGGTATGGACTTCAGGAGTGCCCGTGCACAGCATGCACCACTACTCAGCATACAGTGGCCTAAATCCTACCCTTCTTTTTTTTTTCCCCCCCAGTGTAGAACTGTATCTTAGCCTTAAGTTTTAATGGGACAAAAATTATTTCCTACTTTGTAAGTTCATTCTCAGGACACAGGGGCAATATTTTAAAAACGGTGGCGTCTCTTAGAATAAAGTGTAAGATAAGATATTGACATTGGGTGGACATAATTCAACAGAATTTTAATAAATGCATTCTGGTGAACATTTGTAATAAACTAAAGACATATTACAGTTCTAAATCCATGAGTCTTCAGAAAACCACACATATAAGGGAGAAGTCAGTCCTCGTTTGTGAAACAACATTTCCACACTGTGGACTTATGTTTTAAGTGATGCTTTCCTATTGACATCTTTGGGAGCAGGGTTATGTTCTTTATTCTTAGATTGCAGTAATTTGTTCCATACAAGGTATGTAATTACCCACTGTATCCTGCAGAAAGCCCTCCATTTCAAAAGCATCACAACGATAACTGTGATCTCTCAAAGGCCGTTGAACCAGTAGTCTTTGTACAACCAGAGGATTGATCTGATTCAGTGACACTTGTATACTTGTTCAGCTTTGCCATCTGTAGCTCAAGCTTCACTAATTCTCCACTTGATTTGAGTGACACACTGCCATGAGCAGACTTTGTAATTGCACAGGGATGGGGTGGGGGAGCTTGCTCTTGTGAATGTGGAGTTTTCAGTATTGGCTATAGCAAATGTACTGAAATTATTCTTAGTCCCCTCAGCTTATTTTGTTGTTATATTCTTGATTAAATTTTAGGCAATGGACTAGAAAATTTTTATTCACAGGTCAAATTTATTCACTCTTCTTCTGTTTCAAATATCCTTTTCTGTCATAAAGGGAAATATTTGAGTATTTGAACTTTACCTACCAAAATTGTATCAATTTGGATTTACTCAGCTCCTCATTTTCACCCTATGTCAGATCTCTGAATCCTTCTTACAGTCTTAATAGAACTAATCTCATGATGCTTTGCATTCGTTCTTGTTTTGAATTAAGATATTTGCTAGGTCAATTCTTCCAAAATAAAATTTTATGAACTTATCTCATGCCTTGGAGAAGAGAATAGGGGATTCTTTGTGCTCAGCTTTTTTCTTCATAAAGCATGGCAGATGAACAACATACTGATTGTTTCAAGCTAGGTAACAGATATTCCTGGACTTGCATGCTATTTTGGAAGCTAAACTAAAAATATTACCCAATGCAGGCAGTTGTTGCCTGTGTTACTGAGAAATAAAACATATCTCTCATGTCTCTTTTTGTTCCAGTAACAGGACACAGCTAGGGCACCAGTTTCCTTCCAACCTTTGCTCCAGTTTATAGAAGCTGGTTTGTTTATTTTGCAGTGCCTAATCAATGGTCCTGGCCTTCAGTCTCAAAGTATCAATAATCCTTTCTTAGCACATATCCTGGATGATACCAGGTATGAGCAATGCAACATGAGAACAGCTGGTAGAGCAAGCTTCTGCCAAGACACTGTTGGGTTGTGCTGCAGACACTGGATGAGGTAGAAGGGACTTCTCGTCCTTAGCACTTTGCATCTCTACAAGAACAATGTGAGTTAAAACTCACATGCACATGAAGTTAGTCTGCTTTTAGTGGAGAACAGTAGGACATGCAGTAAGGTACCTCCTGTGTAAGGACGGCCTAATGGGGAAGCTTGTTAAAGGAGGTTTGGAGGGAACTGGACTGAGAACAGTAAAAAAGGAGAGAAGATTCCCCTGGATCCCTATTTGTTCTTGGTATTTTCTTTCCTTCTTGTTTATCCCAGAAAGTATACATCTTGCTCAATTAGAGAGCCAGATCAGCCAAACAAAAGAAAAACAAGAAAACAGCCTAATAAGGTGACTTAAAAGCATGCTATGCCTCTGCAGCAAAGTAGTTTACATTATTCCATCCTAATGAATATTCCTGGGTTTACACTACACACTGTAAATCCATGTAGATAGAAAACTCAGTCTATCATTTAGACACATTTGAAGTTCAATTTCTTAAAGATGTGCAGTTACAGTGGAGTCTGAGGTGTTTTTTCTAAGCTACTGTTGTAACTTCCACACAGTGATACAAAAATAAGTATTACGAAATCAAAAAATAATTTGAACACCAGAAACAAAAGCATGACATGACACAAAGAAGCAGCTGAGACGTTTTCATAAGACAGGATGCCTGACTTTTCTGTCAGTTAAGCAAGTAAACAGCCGTATAAGCATGTAAGCCAGGGACTGACCACCAGGACAGTGAATGGGAAAACCATTCTGACTGTCTCGGGGCTGTTCAATACAGATGTTATAGGTGTCAACCAAATTACTCATAACTAGTTTAATTAAACTAGATTTTAAACGGCTTGTATTTCTTTGCCTTAAAAAGTCAGAAACTCATTTATCAAGAAAACAAGTAAGCTATTAAGCCAAAATTAGAATATCTGCAAGATTCTGACATTTAAAATAAATTTATTTAAAATGGCACTCACCAGGCAAGTTCAATTTCTTGCCATGTAAATATGACAAGCTTCTGCGGGAAAAATAATGTAATATGGAAGCTTCTACATAAATAATTGGATAACATTGGTAATAGGCTTGTGACAGTTGAACAAATATTTTTGAAAATCTTTCCTGTCCAAGGGCAGAAACAAACAATCAAAGAGAAACATAAAGCTAACAGAATAACCTAGTGCCAGAGGCTGTTTATCCTACATCTCTTCTTGCTGGATTGCACAGCCTAGTAAAGAACACTGCCTGCACATAAATGTATACAGGACACTGCTACTCTCATCTGTCCCCCACCACCCTCCTAGATTTCCACAAATCTACTGTAAAGGCTCTATCCTCATTCCAGTGAAACAGTTTCCTTGGCTCTTTTTATGAGGGAAAGGTTCTTGCCTTTAGACCAAGGAGTATTGTCGGATGAGATAGCAGTGTAGTATCATAATACTGAGTGCCCAGAACAAAAACTGAGCAAAAAAAGGAAAGTGTCCATAAAGTACCACAGATACCAAAAGGAGATATGTAATATTTCATGCAACATATTATCTTGCTTAGCTATTGTGAAGATGCAAGCCACTTAGGCACTGCTTCCTAACGTGAGTAACCATATATTAAGCACTACAGTAACTGAGGTTTACACTTTGCAAGCACTATCCTACTGTTTCCAGACCATATAATTCTTATTTTAAACAGGCATTTCTGGTGACTGTTCTTTAAGAAGTTTCTTATTTTAGAGGTAAGAGAAAGAAGGACAGAAGGACCATTCTATAAAACTGCAGCTCATTCCAGCCTCTTTAGGGTGCATACCTTATTGTAGGAAGACTGATCAAAGGTTTTGTTGGAACAGTACCAAAAAGCTCTTTTATTTGACACGAGTGTGAATTTTTCAAACGAGGAAGAGGAGGAGGTGAGGACAAGGATGTCTGCCCTCCTCCGGCTGGCCCCTGAGTGGAGAACTGTGTTTTTTATACTGGTGACTCAATCACAGGGATCTAGGACTTCATTGTATATCCAATATTAATGTAGTCATTTACTTACTATTTTGATGGACAAGCAGGAAATAGATTTCTCAGCAGCAAAGAGAAATGCTAGAATAACTTAATATTGAGCATCACAACAGTGATGATGTGAGAAGATCCAAAGACACTCAGAGCAAGTACTAGGAAGGCAGCGAGATGATAATGGATGTTTAGGGAAAACAGTACAAGAAACAAACAGCCCTAAAGCTGTTATATTATGTTCAACCCCAAGAAAGCTCAAAAACTTGCTGAACTGGAAGTCACAACTGAACCACTATTTTTACAGTCACTGTGAGGTCTATTGTCCATGAATTTGTTTAATCCTTTTTGAAATGTATGTATACTATTGGCCGCCACAGCATCCTGCAGCAAAGTATCTCAGTGTTCAACTTGTTCCTGAAAAAGTCCTCTCTTCTCTTTATTTTAAGTAAAATTTTCTTTATTTTATGTAAATATTCAAGTGCAACACCTTGTCACTTGAGTTTCCTTTCTCACAATTGCTATGAAAATTAGTTGTGGAGGATGAGTGAAAGAAAACAGATGAACTCAAGTAAAGAGAGTGAGGAAAAAAACGTCGAAGAGGAAGAAAAGCAAACTTAAAGAATGAAAACCCAAAAATGCAGCCACAGCTACTTTGATTAAAGCAGGATGGAGTGTTATGCAAATTACCTTTCTGAGGATTTGATTTTGAACTCTGCGGGAGTTGATGCACTACATCATCAGATAACATTGCAAAACATTGCATGAATGGATAAAGAACACAAGAAGTTTGCTTTCGAAAACCTGAGCTTCAGAATGGTTAACCAAATCTAGAAGACATGAGCAGAATCTATATAAGCAGATCCAACTGAACTCAAACCTTCATTTTAATCTAGGCATTTGGACTTCATTGTGAAGTTGCATAAAACAAATATCTTTCCATGGTAGTGTATACTCACATACACACACACACACACACACAGAGTTAAAATGTAGATTCTTGCTTCACAATCCATGTGAGCTTCTCAGGATTGCAAATGATATGTGAAATTTTCTTTCAGTTAGCTCTTACATTTTCCTCACATGTGTTGGCATGTAAGATCTGTTTCAGTATGTTCAATCAAATCAAAATAATTTACATATTTCAGATTCAGGTTTTCATGCTGCCCTTCCAGAGGCTTATACAATAAACCATGAAGAGTTTAATTGATTTTAAAAAGTATTAGATTTTTTTTTCATTTCTTCCTTCTCACACTTATTCCCTGGGCACAGTATAAATCAATACTGTATGTGTATAGGATCATTGGTACTTATACCAGCTAGAACAGACAGTGCCTCAAGTACAAATTGAGAAATCAGGATTTTAAATTTCCTGCCTTCTCACTAGCATTACATAGCATATGTATTTGCAG
This sequence comes from Ptilonorhynchus violaceus, assembly GCA_013397565.1. Classification (NCBI taxonomy): domain Eukaryota; kingdom Metazoa; phylum Chordata; class Aves; order Passeriformes; family Ptilonorhynchidae; genus Ptilonorhynchus; species Ptilonorhynchus violaceus. The sequence continues at coordinate 29,794 of VZRJ01003163.1, read as the reverse complement.
TATGTGCACACACACACACACATACACACACACACATGTATGTGTATATATATATGTGTGTGTGTGTATATATATGTATGTATGTATAGACATTTATGACTTCCTTAGCTGGATCATACTTGCCTAGCCTTTACAACATTTTATTTTTGAAATGTCATATTAAAGCCAGCTGGCCAGCTTCACATTTCCTGCCCACAGAACTCAGGCCATCAGCTTCTGCCAGACTGCAGTTAGCTAATTTGAAAAGAACTTGCAAAAACCATTACAGAAACCAAGACATGAAAATCTGCATCTTTTTATTGTCCTGATGCAAACAAGTATGCTATCAAAATTTAAATGTATTAGATGGATTTTATATTTTCAAAGCTTTGGGAGTAGTATTTGTAGTAGAAGAAAGATGAAGATGTGGGTAATCGGTTATTTTAGAACAATCGTTTTCTGGCTGAAAAATCATTATGATCTTCAAGAAACACGACTGCTTCGCAGACTTGACTGGCCACTAAGGAACTCCCAGGAGACTACTGTTTCCACAGGTGCAGACCCAATCCAAAAGTCACACCTGGTTACCAAGAAGGTGCTCACCCAAACTTCTGTCCATGCCTACAACTTCTTGTCATCTGAGTCTAGATATGATGCATCTCAGAAAACAATACGATAGACACATTAATCACCACATCTGTATTAGAGGAAAGGTGGCAGCCCTATCTTATTTTGAGACCACGTCTCTCCACTAAAAGACTGTTTTTCACTTGCTTATAACATTGCCAAGACACAGTGATTTCAGCTCAGACTTTCCATCCCAGGTCCTTGCATGTTTTGGAAGATTTAATCCAAAACAGTTCCATCATTTCTGAGAACAAGGCTAGAAAAAAGGGTTTATTTTAGTCCTATTTAAAAAAAAAAAAAATGTGAAAAGCTTGCACACTCCTAGGCTTTGGAGCAGAAGCAGAAAAGTGTCAGGCTGGTCTTTGTGCCAGAGCTATGCTTTCTGTCGTTTGTTTTTAAAAACCTAAAATTTGTAAGAACTGGGACAACCAGGGCAAAGAGAGTGGAACAGCAACAGTATTACAAGGAAAAAAACCTGGACTGTCCAGAGCCAGGAGTAAGATGAGGATTGGGGTGAGGGTTAGAGGGGTAGTTCATTGCCCATGGGGCAGGTTAGGTAAAATAAAGATGCCTCAATGAGGATGCAAGAGACACAAGGACAGGTCGGAGGAGACAGGACAAGAGAAGTGAAGCTTCTCTCATGTTTTTCAGTATGGTCTCCCCCCAGAGCCTGAAGTGTGATCCCTGACTTGCTGGTTCAGACCACTACTTTCTATCAGGGGAAACATGCTCTGATGCACCTCCACTGCTGCCCTACATTGAAATGAGTGTTTCTTGCCAGCTATTTCACTAGGTGCTAGGCAGACACATCTTCACAAGTAACTAACCTAAGTGTTTATACAATGCCACACAGTGCTCCTTCATTTCCTTCTTTTAGGTTGGAAAAGAAGAAACAAACAAAATAAAGCATGAAAAGACTTTTTAAAGTATTACGGTTGAAGAGTTGGGCATGACATTGCAAGGAAATGCCAGAATCAAGTTCACTGTGAAATGTCATTCAAGCCTGCTTCTGGATATTACAAGCAGACAACCTGTAACTACACCAGGTTTTCACTCTTGCCTTATGGCAAGCAGACATGCTTAAACTTTGGCAATATTTGGGTTTTTTTATGCTACCTTCTCATCTGTAAACATATCTTGATGTACTTTTTCATATTAACATGTTTCAGAACTTCACCCATTTTCTTCTGTTTGTCTAAGGAAAACTTTATACACTGAACCGCCTGCCAAATATATAGTTATTTGGCTAAGGGGTGTCTGAATTACGGTATGCTGAACACATGCTGACTTCCGTAAAGCCCAATAAATCTCACATTTTGTGATATTTGAGGAATGCCTCTTCAACAGAAACATTTTGCAACTTGTTTCCATGAGAAAAAAAGACACTCTTTCACAAGACCTGAAGCACCCAGTGAAGGTTTTTGAGAATTTGCCAGAGGCCAATAAACCATGCTGCAGAGCATGGTGTTTCTCCCTTCCTACAGACCTTCAGGCTCAGAAGCAGTGAGGCAAGTGTCTTCACAACTGTTTTAGATATACTGACTTCTAGGAAAACAAAAATTGTTCTTCACAAATTCATGTTGGAAAAGATTTTCCATGTAAATGTCTGACACTAAAAACCTGCCACCTCCAAGACTTTCAACCAGTTTCAACAGTCGTGCTCAGATGTCATCACTACTGATACAGTTGATTTTGCTACATGAGCTACTAAACCTTTCCAGAAAAAAATAAAGAAGCACCTAAACAGGAGATGACAAAAGTGAATTATAAGCTTGCCATTTTATCTTTTCTGCAAATATCTTGGGATGATACAATGTGAAATTTCTATCATGCACTTAATATTCAGTAATAAAATTCTTTTTTTATTCTCTGATGGTTGAAAGGGAATTAAAAATTCTGTTATGTTTTATGCACAAAATACATAAAAATCTCATTGAAATTTTAATGTATCAGGTATCTGAGCAAAAACACTAGGCAACAATTAGGACTGAAATTTTAAACATAAATTTGCTTCTCAACACAGGCAGCTGGTTTTTGGTGAATGTTTTCTTTTACACGCGGAAACTACTGGTATTTCAAAACTAATTTGTAATGGGCAAAATGCTTAAGATGTTGGTCTTCAGTTTAGAAATACTTAGAGTTGCAAGACAAGATTCCATTCATAAGTTCATCATGCTACCACACCCTGGTCAGCATGTAGTGATCCCTTGGTCCTCCTTAGATGACTCACAGATAGTGAAAACCCATTACAGAAATCAGGTTAGCTACAGAACTAGCACTTAGAAAAATCTGTGTAGAAGTCAGTCTTTTTAAAAAGAGTGGAGATGAGGAATTACAATGGCTTAAGGACTTACTTACAAGGACTTACTCAGGAGGTGATGTCCAATACTGTGTTATTAACTTGCTGAGATAACGTAACAACCTCTTCAATGAGATATTGCAAATTCTTCAAGTCCATTGCTCTCAATTACACTGACTTCTGGTTTCATATTGTAACCCGGCAGTTGAGTTTAGGGAAGCAGGATCAGCTCCTTGTTTTGACCAGAACTTACCAGTACTTTTTAGATTAATTAAAATCTGTAATCGAATATGACGATGATGTGACTCACATAGGAAACAAGCAAACAAAACTGAGTAAATATGGAAAATGTTGAGAAACCAAGACACAACTGGCTTTTGTTAGAGCTCCTCTGGTGAAACCTCCATCAATACTGTGACTACAGTTGAGGACACCAGGGCAACACTGCCCTGTTCCTGGTACATGGGAGCAAGGCTGTGAAGAAACATTCTACACACCACTGTACTGCCTGGGGAATACTAATTCACTTTGCAGGTATAGCTCACTTAGGATTAATCCCTGTATAACAAAGAACCCTGAGAAGAGAAGGCGAGGAAAATCTCCTTTCAGAATTTTGCAGATTTGAAGAGTTGGTTCTCACCTTGCAAGGCATAGGCTTTTTGAAGGAGATTTCAGCTTGAGTCCAAACTCCCTTTGGAGAGTCCAAGACAGACCAGATTTTCTCTTGAACAACATGATTCTCCTCAAAGATATAAACTGCAAGAGTGCCACTCATCTTGAAAAACCCATATAAGGCATAATAAAAACGCAGACAAAACTGCAAGTTTCCTGGCAGGGTCGGGCCATACAGACGTCCAATGTACCCAGGCTGTGATGTAAACTTTGTGTTCGCCAACATGTAATAACCTGCAAGAGAGCACAACTATTGTTTTTAATATGCTATTAGCACAGCTGATTTGCTATTAAAACAGCTTCTGTTATTGCATCAGACTTTGGTTAGAAAACAGTTCCAACTGTCAAGAAATAGATTATCACACTCTGACAGGAAATTACAATTTTTTCCAAACACATCTCCTGTCTGCTTCTAGCTGAATTGGCACTTGGCTAAGTTACCAGAAACAAGCACTTACCAAATTTACCCTGACAAATTCGCTGGCCTGCTGGCCTCACTGAGAAACTGGTCATTTCAAGGTTACCACTGTGAGACAAAAAAATGGAGGTAGGGCAGAAGACCTATTACTCCCTGCACCAAGTATGAAGAGGGAAGACTTTGGGACATATGATTAACAGCCATGAATACTCTACACAAAGAGATGTCTGAATTTCAGAACTTATTAACAGTCCTGTCACCATGTGGTTTCACTACACAGTATGTCTGTTTTCCCTTAAAAATGCCAGCTATCCTAAGCCTAGAAGAGCTAAGAGCCCACTTTTTCTCTATAATAAAAACAATGCATTAAGCTATTATTACATTTACTTGCATATTTTTGTGGATTCATCCCTCCAGCAACCACAGAGCAGTATAGTAAAGATACTCTGGTGTATAGCCCCGCCTGACTATTCAATAGGTGACCTTCCCCCTTTACACATGAGGAAGAACATCCAGAGTTCCAGATAGGACCAAGCTGTGAACATTGATTTTTAATGGCAGAGAATTGCAGTGAGGCAAGCTAACCAGTGCTATTACATAACAGAGTGAACAATGATATGATGGGTTAACCTTTATATAACCCTTTATATAACAATTACATATAGTTTGACTCTTCTAGGAAAACACAGTTTTGACTTACCAAATCCAGTAGTGTGATCTCCTGCTCTATACACATTACGCTTCACTTTCACTCTGCTCCATCCTAGGCCATCTTTGTGATCTTGATAAAAATTACACAAATCTTCTTCAAAATTGCAGCCTGCATTGGCAGGATTGAAAGGAGTTCCTAAAAGAAAAATGGCATATGTTCTGTTAGGACGAGCATAGTGTGATAAGCATAGGTATTTGAAGTAGAAGGATGCTAAAGCATGTTTTGGTTCATCTTTCTTTTCTTTACAGAAGATAAACATGTACAAAGAAATTACACATATAGTGCACAGTCACAATGAAATCAAAAAATCAAATTTCTATTGCAAATTGGTCTTATATTCTTATACTTTTCTGAAGCCAGGAGAAAACCTCTTTTGAAGCCCCTCTGAAATACAAATAAACTACAAATATTAAGACAAGATTCTTTCTTAAAGACGTAATTCACAAAGACATTCAGACCATTTGTTTTTATCCCACTCCTTCATTCAAAAGACATTAGGACAAAATGAGTGTGTGTGTGTGCCTGTGTGTACACTGAACATCAACACTTAATATTTTTTTAAAGAGCACTTCTTAAAAAGTGTACTTATGTGTAATGTGTTTGCATATGCATGCTGTAAGTATGTAAGTAAAATAATTTTTAGTTCATGTACCGCCTCATGGCTACTTTCCTATGGAGCTTGCCTCACACAGTGCTAACACTGCAGTGAAGAAAGCTGAACCATTTAGAGTAAAGTTGATTAAAAGCAAAGCTAAGACTTCCCAGCCCTGCTGGTGGCTCCCTCTTGATCTGCAATATTGAATTCATGGGTCAGGACTTGCTTTAGTCTGAAAAAAATACCCCTGGTGTATGGGTGCTTGTAAGTAAAATATTTCTACTTCTTTAAAGGTGTCACCAGTCTCTTATACAAGGTGCTGGGGGAAGGAGAGGCACAACCCAAAGCCATCATGCAAATTTTGGCTTTGTCAGGAGTCCAGACCCAGGACATTGTGTACATCACTCTACAGCAGCACACGTGACCCTTCTGTGCCACGGGACACAGGCAAGCAGCTTTAGGAGAAGAAAAATTTTGACTTTGCAGTGATGCCTGAGTTCTTTTCAACCTCAGACAGGCCAAATCTAAGCCCTGCCTGTGTCTTACTCTTCCTGCAGCCATGGCCTCCCACCTCTGCTTTCCTAGTTAAAGAAAAGGGAGCTGGAGCACTACCATTTAGCATTAAACTGATGTTCTGATTCATCCTTTGCTGAGCAAGTTTAATACTCTAGTACCTTTTCCTCCATTTGGCTAACACTGAGACTTCTGCTGAACAAAACTTCCAGAAAAAAATAAGGAAAAAACTTAGTACTGTTATATGTACTGCTATGACTGAATACAAGGAGAATGAAGATCTCTTGTTTTTAACATCTCTAGTCAGAACACTTGATGATTATAATAATTGTTAAATCTGAAGGATCAAACAGTGTATGTTGTATTTCAACAAAATATAAAGCAAAATATTTCTATTCATTTCTCAAACAAAAAAAAACCCAAACCAAACCAATAACAAAACTAACCTTCAAAATCAAAGTTAGTAGGCAGAACTCTAGATGAACCTATCATATTCAAAATAGATCCTGAACCATTCAGACTAGATCTGAAGTTCAACCATTGGAGCAGAAAATGCTATAAAATTTATCCCATACCTCAACACATATAAATTGTCTGAAAATTGAAATGGAAAACACAGATGAGTACACAGCTCCAATCCCTGGAATACCACAAACAGAAGTTCAGATTTTTGTTGCAAAATAAAGCAAAACCAAAATAGATATTGAGGAGATAATGAAACAACTGGATTTACTCAGCCAGGAGATGTGGATTACTCACATAGCCGGAATCTACCTCCTTCAGCAGTGATACTTCAGCAGTGGAGGCAGAGCTAGCAGATACTCTGAGACAAAAAAGGGGAAAAAACATCCTCTTTTTCCTTGATCACGTCAAAGAATTAGCCAAAAACTTCAAACTCTTGCCCAAAGGCATAGATGGGAAACCACTAATCTTCTTTTGGCTAGTGTTTAGTGCCACGGTAAAACCCCAGCAACCAGTACACAGGTACTTAAGAGAAGCTCACAAACGACTAAGTCCTTCATCCCAAGTGCCTCTACAGCAGAGGTCACATGGATTCAGGTGGTGTCTGTCGTGAAAACCTAACAAAAACTCAACAGACACACCACTGTTTGAGACGAGTAATACCTCCTGGAAGAGTGAAGACAGGAAGGCAAGGCTAACGCTTTGGCTCTGAAGAACACCTCAGGGAATGTGGCATGAAGAATACTTACATTGTCATTAATGAAAAGCCCAGGGCATTTCTTTCTCTACCATCATACCTGGGAACATCTGCCCTCTCTTTCTGTGAAAGGCTTGCAAGTGGTAATTTCTCAAAACCCAGAGTGATGAAAATACAGCATTCAGTCTAGCACTCCAGTTGCAGAACCCTGAGGCAAGGTCTTTGGAAAGAAAGCTTTAAGGACTGGTTTCTGAAAAAAATTAATGGCACTGATGTTATCTGCTTTTATGTCACCAGAAGGAAGAGAGGCCCAATGACACTGATCAGTTGAGAAGGTAGCACCAAATACTGCAAATACTGACAGTTCTGAGGGGCAAGGCAAAGGGGGGAAACAAGGGAAGTAAATAGCAGTAAGAGCTCACCATACCTCTCTGACTGCTGCAGTAAACCGGAGAGAAAGAAATGTCATCAAGGGCAACGTAACCTCCCTTGGCGCTATTGAAAGCAACTTCAAATATTACCTAGAAATTATAATAAGTTGTTATTGATCTGCCATATACTCAGCAATAATTTTGGTACACACCTTTGTAATAGAGAATTTTGACTGGATGTCCCAGACAGACTCCAGCACATCTCATACAGTGCTGCAAGTATTGGGACATATTAAATTATATCGCTTATTAGGGGTATAAATCAGTCTGACCTCAGCACTAGATCTTTGCCCACTCAGGTCAAGGAAAAACCAAAGGGAACATAAGCTCTTCTGCTGCTTTATGAAGCATCAGTTTTAAAGATGCAGTAAGGCTTCTGCCATTGTATTATACAAAGTCAGTATTCACAACCATCAGTCTGTACTGACTAGAACTCCAATTTTATCTAGAATCTATGTGGATCAAGAGCTAAACCCCCCCTGTGTTCATTACTCTACTGTTAAAATATTAGATTTTACAGTTTTCTGTAAACATCCTCAGACACTGAAACCCGTGACTTGGCATTAGCTGCCAGGGAAGATTTCCTTTAAAAAATTTATGTAAGAACCAGAAAAGCTATTGCTGTGTTTTGTTCACCACAAAGATCAAACAATGTTTGTACTTAGTCACTCCCAGGGGACAATTTACTCAAGTAAGTGGAGGACAATCTATAACTCTTGAGGAAGTGTCTTAAAATTTCTCTTAAGTATCAAGGCTCTGAGATACACAAAAACTTTGAGAAGAGGCCTGAGTCACAAGCCAACCCCAGGGACAAAACAAGGAAATAAGGACAAATACTTTCAGAGTGAGATTTTTTCAGTGAAAGCAATGCCTGTGATATTTTGCCTAAGGATGGGAGTCAAACTAGGAGAGCCTGAAAGAATGTTGAGCAATTTCTTTTAGCCAAATGAAACAAAGAGGAAGACCCTCTTGAAGCAACTGAAGCATTTGCATGCAAGGTTTAATATTATTTCTATAAAATTATCTCTAAAATAATTACTGTGTTGAACTACATAAAAATTCCTTGAGCAGATTAAAGGCCTGTCTAGCCCAGTGTCTTTTTTCCAGCAGAGGGCAACTACAGAAAGAACTGAAGACAATGACAGGCTTTCAGTTCTTCTTCCCTCACATTATATTCCTGATGGATTCTTTCTTTCCCAGTAATTTTTCTAATCAGTTTTTTAACCAATCTGAATAATGATATCTATAGTACATTGTGGAAGTGAGTTCTACAGTTGTGTCATATATGAAAAAACCCTCTGTTTATTTTATTTTAAAACTGTTACATGGTAACCATGAATTAGGAACAGCAATGTAAATTATGAGGAAAAGGGAGCAGTTAATCCTTTCTGTGTCCTTCATGACTCCTAAGAACCTCTACCATTTTCTATTTCAATCTTTTTTTTATAGGGGATGAAAACTGTTATTTCATTAATGTAAGTTCTCCATACTTTTAATTATCTGCATCTCCTTCTTGCAGGATATTTTAAAATCTTTTTTTAAATCTTTTTAAATCTTTTTTTTAGCTGAGAGAGCTGAAGTTGCACACCCTGCTGAACACAAGGGTACCCTGTGCATTCACCCAGTTGTACAACATCATGTGTTTTGCTGTTTATTCCAGTATAGATAGTTTCCAATATTCTGGATGGTTTTTTGAATGCCACTAAGAAATGAGAGGATATTTTCACAAAACTAACGGCAGCATCACCAAGCTCTAACTGATCATTAATTAATTTCAATTGATAGTGCTAGGACTGTTTTTCCCCTTCTAGTTTGTATTTATTGAGTCAGTAATTCGCTTACCATTCAGTGTTATGAAGCGTTATCAGGGCTAATCTCCTTTGCCTTGAAGTCTGATGATTTAAATGGATGATCACCGAGTTTATAGAGTATAAAAAGGTTATGTAACATCTGATGAAAGCTAGCTTTATCCCTAATAATTTCTGGAAATCTGCAGGCTTATGGTGAATTAGCAAATAAATTAGGTAGAATTAAAGCAAGTAGAATTTATTTGTTATCCTGGTTTTAGAAGTGTATATACAGAGAGAGAGTGTATATGTGTGTATATATATAAAAACTTACATATATATGTATAAAATATACATGTAAGTATACATATAATATACATATACATATAATTCACATGCACTGTTTATTTCAATCTTCTAAGTTTGGGGTATTTTTTTGTAAACTTTAGGGAATAAAACGTTCAATTTTTTTTCTGATACTCTTGAAAGTCATTATAATAACCATCAAGAGCTGTCTTTCACATCTAGGGGCTACTGTACTGTTAGGACCCAAGTTTGGACTTTCTCTCCTGAATTGCAGGATCATAGTAAGGTGGTGACTAGACCTCAAATATTTTTTAAAATTTTTCTTCTGCAGTGAGAAGCATGCATTATTTTATGATACTCAGCTTCCTCAAAAATGGGTCATGGCGTCACAGAAATAAGGATATGAGAGAATATTGGTATTACTCAGTTGCAACTGAAAAACCTCACATTAGTCAGACTCTACAACTTCCCAAGGTATTCTGATCAAGCACTACACCACCTGACTTCAAAATCAAGCACGAGTGTGGAAAGTGATCCCTCCTTGACCCTTACGCAAAGGACGAAGGAAGCCACAGATCACCACCATTTTTATAAACGTCTTTCAGATACTGGATTGTCCCCGCCATATTCATGGCTTAGCCTGAGTTGGCACTCAAGTCTGAGGCAACCTGGAAGTCACAGCTGGATTGTACAGGAAGGATTGATTTACCTCCATGGGATATGGTGCATTGAAGTCGACTTCTGCTAGTGCCCAGTCTGCATTCAGTGCACTGTCTGTTTTCCATATCTCTTCATAAAAGCCACTCATGTCTCTTAAGTAAACAGTAAAAACAATGCTGCTTTCCTGCTTAAGTTGATAATAAAAAGATAAGCAGCCAGACATTGGGGTCGTGGTCTTTGGTGAGATTAGCTGGGCCACTTCCTGAAAATGTTTGACATAAACAGAGTCCACATACATGTAGTGACCTATGAGTAGAAAAAAAACTTGGTATAAGGACACTCTTTAAAGAACACCACTTACAAGAAGTATCAGGAGATGAACAGGGACTAGACATATGTATCTATGACCTGGCCCACAATGGTTGCTTCTTAGGAAATTTTAGTAATTCTCGAAGACTTCTTTCCCTCTCCTTTCCTCCTACGTGCAGACCAAAATTGTTTGGCTAAGATACCACTGGCTAAATAGTCAGTCTCAGCTCTTTCTTCTCTTTCTTAAGTCTTTATTATTATTATAAATAATATATTTATTTATATTTGAAAAGTAATAAACTCTAAATTTTGGGACCCATTCATAAACGGAAAAATGTGCAACAACTGTGTAATTTTCCTGCCTCCCAACAGCTCAGTATAGTATTTAGTCTTTTTCAAGTGCAGCTTTTACTGAAGCAACCCAAGTAAATGATCAAGATTATAAGCTGTGTGTTTTCTCACATTTTACATAGCAGTTCATTTAATAGATCAAATTAATTGGCAAATAGCTTTTAATCCATACATTTCTGCTCAGTCGATCTAGTATTTGGTTTATAAATGTTTTATTTTTACTGGAGACTTTTTGCAAAATCCTTAAAGAAGACTTTTGGGAGATGTTAATAAATAGAAAAATGCATTACACATGAGGAGAGTCCCTTCCCATCATGAATATGAGCCAATATGAACTGCAGGATTTTCAAAGGGTACAGCTTCTAAGACTTTGATTTTGGAAGTGCTATCTGAATTTAAAAAGGACACATCCATGTTCATGAACGTGATGTGCATCTGTACTTTTTCTTCTTCTGCACTCCCAGAAACCTAGCATCAAACAGTATATGATGGACAAAAAAAATGGTTCTTCACAAGTAGAAAGGTTGAAGGAGATTGAAGTGTAAAACTGGTAGGGTACTTCAGCATGAATACTGCAAACTGTGCCGTTAGGTTTGTATGGGCACCACTCCATTAATTAGCACATGGTGGTCTCAGACCTTGAGATGTCACTTCTCGCTTCACTCCAGTGGAAGGAGGGGAGAGGACTTGCTTGCCCACTGCCAGCGTACTGGTGACTTCAGTGATACTTGCTAGCAAAGTTCTCAGCTTCACATTTGTTCTGCAGTTTTAGCACATGTCATAGCTTAGCTACGATCTCCCTGGCTGATTCGCCTTCACAGCCCAATTCTTGAAAAAAAGAAGGCTCTTCTATGACTTTAGGCTTCTTGAGGTCTTCTCAGTCAATGGTTAGCAATGAGGGTTTGATGTGAAATAGAAACGCTGAGGGTACACGAAAACAGATCTTTCCCAGTAGGCAGCATTTCCTGTCACAGTACTTATTTAACAGGTTGATCCACTGTCTCCTGTTGAAGTTGTGGTGAATTAAACTTCCATCAAAATTTTCACAGCATTTCAGTGCCATGAGGTGATGCAGGGAACGGAGTGACACTCTGTACTCAACTCACACAATTGTGAAATATATAAAAGGGCACAGCGGCATGAGTTAAGGAAAGAGGATCAACCCTGCTTTTCATGATGTGATTCCTTGCACTGCCACAAGCATCATGCTGTCCAATACACACAGTGGGCAGCAGCAGCCAGGTGTCCTGACCATCACCTGCGGTGGTACTTTGTGCAAAGGTGAAGTTATCCCGCAATGGTTCTTCATGGCTATGTAAAAAACTCTTCCCTCAGCAAGGTGTCCAGGACAAGCATTTCATACAAGGCAAGTGCTAAAATTCCAATAACTCTTTACAGAATTTTACCTCTTAGGGGGTGTACTAAGAGCACCACATTTGACCAAAAGAAACAAAATTCCTAAACTGTACAATTTAACCCAAGAATCTCCAAGCATGTTTTAATCCCTTAGTTTTTCTACTCAATTTTCTCAATAGCCACTGGAAAGAACACCCACGCCAGAGGTACAGAGCAGCAGTACAAGAATCTAAAACTTATTGTGGCCCATACTTTTAGAATACACAGGAAGTTGAATTTTCCACCTCTCCATCCAAAATTTTTACCCTTGCCTCTGAGTACTTTTGAATCCTAGCAATGAGCATAACAAACTTATTATAAAGTTTACAGAAATTCTTACCATCCCCACCCCAACCCCAGAATGGAAAGTACTGGCATAATAATAGCCCACAGTATGAGAGTCATACATGAATCACAGACTCAGATTTTTCCACTCTATTTCTCCTCTAGATTTGCTGCTTACCCAGTGCACTGTTAAGTGTGTGGTCTTTAGGCAGGACAGACTGAGAACTCCGAATGTTCCCTCCACCAACAAACCAGTTGACATTAGGATTCCAGCGGTTCACGAAGCCACAAAGATGATTTTCTTCAAAGTCACATTCTGCAATTGCAGACACCACCAGCTGAGTGCACACATTTTCATTATGGAAATAGGAAGAGCAAATTGCTAAGCACTGCCCTTGATTTACATGTGGCAGTGCAGATAATGTCTGTACTTACAAAACTGGACACAGCATTTAAGAGCTCATAATAAGTAGAAGCAAACCTAGCCACAATTTTTGATCAATTTTTGATAAAATTTTCATTTCCATTCTCTTTGGACCAATCTGTCTTTTCATCATTTGCCAGTAATTTAGAACCAAATAAAGCAGATTTTAAATATACTGCCTCACAGTACTAAATAGTCAAAGCAGAACTTTCACTTGTAAACCAGGGATGGCCAGAAGCAAAGCGAGATTAATATTTGATAACAGTAATGCAGCCGCTTTGTTTCCTTCACAGAGCCAAAGAATTGTGACAACTTGGTTGGACTACACCAGAGCTCTGCAGAAAAGTGAAGATCTCCCAGCCTCCTAGACACTGACACTTTTGAACTTCATTAGCGGTTTTTAGCAAATGTCATGAGGAAATAGCAGTAAGTGTAAATATATATCAGCAGTTTTGACTCTGCAGCCTCAAGATGCCACTGTAAGGAAGACATGAGCAGGCAGAGAGCAGAAATAATGTTGCAGCTGTTATGTCTAGTATTTGAAGCAGTGCAAAGTTTTTTTAAAATATAACACTTGTTCCTGCTTGAATAATAAATAGCTTTGGAATTAATTATTTTATATAATATGTCTATATATATCACAGAGATGAGTGAAAAATTACTAGTGTGTGCAATATTATATTGAAAATTATCTATATTGAATATTGCAGTGTACTTTTCAATAAGGAAAAAGCCACAGTTGTTTCTTTAAACTCAGACCTTCCAACCAGTTTTAAAATTGTGAACAAGGCATTTTTTTCTGTGCAGAGAATATTGGGGTTGAGTGGGAAGTACTTACCAATACAATATCCCGAAGTTATTTTAATTTCAAAAACTGCAATACTGGTGGACTTATCTTGTCCCATTTCACCTTCCAGTACAAGCTGCACAATATAAACCAAACTGTCAACTTTAGAGTTTCATTATCACCTTGAATATTTAAACAGGATAAACAGGAGAACAAATTAAATGTGTGTTGGGGAAGCATCATCCTTAGAGTCAGGAGATGTGCTTTTGCTGGAAGAGTTTGGCAGAATGCATTAAAGATGGAGCCAATGCTCTTCCTCAAGCACAGAAAACATGCAGAAAAACAGTGAGACAAGGCAAAAAATTCCCACACTTCATTTAAGAGTACAGAATTCCATATTCCTCAGCTGTGGTTACGCAAGACATTGTGAGAGATGCAACATGATGGTTTCTGGGTAGAAATACTCTTCTGTCAGCATTTGACTCCTTCCAGAAAGGCACAGAGGGAAGGAATAAGTGACTACAGCTGCAGACGCAGGACCTGGGAGGTCCCATATCTGCCATGTAGCACCAGCAGCTCCTCAGGGATATCAGGTGGTGAGGCATCCTCACTGCAGGGCTCAGCTGGCCATGCATCCCCATGAGCTGCTCCATGCATTTGTTGGTCAGAGTACTGCCTCATGCCAACTCTGCTCACGGGTGCTAGGGACAGAGGACTCAGCTGACTCATGCTGCCAGCCTTAGAAATGAAGGCCAAGAATAGGGCTCAAAATAAATTTACACATACGAAAAAAGCAGTTTGTGCACCCCAACGTACACACCAGAAAGAGTTTGGCATCTTCTAAAATTGGACGTACCTTATACTTCTTTGTGCTGTTCCTTAAATCTAAGCTAGCTATGAGCCAGCTATCTGATGGCTCCTTGGCTGACCACAGCAAATGATCAAAACTTTCTCCTTCCTTCCTCAGGTACAGATTGAGCCTGGCAGGATCAGGTGAAGAGTCAGAAGTTGTCGCTATCTGATAAATCAGTCTGACACAGCTCCATTCCTCGGAGTACAGATCAGGGCTGAACAGCACTGCTTTCTCACCCTCATAAGATGTATCCACAGAAATGTAATGTCCTGGGAACAGACAGACATCAGAATAATGAATATCAGAGCCTTTGCTTTTGCATCCCTGGAAAAAGTACATATTTAGGAAGGAATGGTAGTTCTGGGACTAGATCAGGAGATTGAAACCATCACTCATCTGGTAAGTCATTTAGCCTTTTGATATACTACTGTACTCACACAAATGTGACTTCATGTGTCTCCCACTGTTTTTAATCATAATTATTCAATGATTGGAAATTTTAAGACACGATGTTTTATCAATGTAAAGCAGATTATTAAGTAAGTGTTACCCTCTGGAACTGATAGCTGTAGATAGACTATTTGATTGACATGATAATTTGCACACACAGAAACATTTTGCAGGAATATGTAGTTTTTTTATAGATCAAAACTTTTTATTTTAATTTAGATTTTAAAATAATATGTAAAATGAGACACTGCAGCTAAAAACTTCCAAAGCACTTCTAGTTTCAAAGAATAAAACTAGAAAGACATGCTTAAGTAATAAAATTAACATGTACAAGTCTACTGATTCAAAAAATTGCTAAATGTAAAGCAACATTTAAACATACCAGCAGTCCCAGATTATTTTAAAATTACTCTCTGGGGCAGGGTCTAAACCGACCTTCTCTATAAATATGAAAGGGTGCAATGACAAGCTAAAAGTGCACGAGGAGCCAAAAAAAGTACAAAAGAAACAACATGTAAAAAAATGAGGCAACAGTAGATAAATTACAGTGAAACAGAAGGCTCCTAGAGGCTCTACTACGACATCAAAACCAAGATCAGAGGAGTAAAACGGAATACAGGAGTCACAGAAACATGAAATGCAGTGCCAGAAACAAGTAAAACAGAGAAAGAAAGAAAATAGAAAAATAAAAACAAATTTTAAAAACCCGAAACACCACAAAACAAAACAATAAGACAAACTAGGACACCCATGTCTGAAACATTATCCCATAGACAAGCAGGAAAATGATCCTTCTAACACAGTGTCAATGTGTATTAGACAAGTTTCTGATTTCTGATCTCATTTCTGATACTAATTCTAATCACCCGAGCTGCAAGTACAAGTCATAAGTGCTGTCAGGGTCTGTGTCAAGTTAGCCCTTCACCTGGCAGCACATCATACTTATCCTTTTTAGAATCTCCAGAGCATACTTGGATAACTCAGAAACTTCAACAGTCGCACTGATGTTAAATATGTTGCTTCCCTTTGGGGCACACCCTTCCCTCCTAAATCGTGCCTGAACCCTCGAACTCTAGCAAGACACCCTGGGGTTGCTTCCCAGAAGCTCCCTTGTTGCCTTTTCAAAAGTATTCTCTCCGATGGAATAAAATCATCTGCGTGGATAGTCACCATGCCTTCAAGGCAAAGAGCAGGTACAGAACTGTGCTATGAGGATCCATTCCCAAAGTCCTCTCCCACAGACCCCCAGGAAGATGCCAGGAGCAGACAGTCACTCTGACAACACCTGATTCTTTGGGAAGTGCATGTTGTAGCATTGCCCTGCATCGGCTCCCTCTGTCACCTGCAGATACAGTGCACAGCAACCCATTTGTACCGTACATTTTGTTTAACTGATGTAAGATAAACAATTGCTAGGAGATAGCTGCAGCCCTAAACAGTAAAAGAGGCTCTGCACATACAGAAAAGCTGCATTTTCTTTCCCTTTTTAGGGAATGGAATTTTCTTTGCCTCTTATCATCATTTCTCTTTATATCTACTGTCTGGTTTTAGTCTACTGGGGCAAGATACAAAATCACTGGTTATGAACAAGTAACTTGTTACTGCAGCAGTATTCAAAAGAAAAATAAACACAGAAATAAGTATTTAAAAATAGGCACCTAATGTGCATGCCAAATACTTAATCTGCCTCTGCATAAAATGGGAGTCCATAGCATCCACTTGCATACAAATATCCAGTTAGTTCACACAAGTTAGCACACAGAGCATTTTTTTGCTGGCATATGCCTGCCCAAGGTACATGTTTTTTCACAGGAAGATAGAGGGAAATCCCCAAGCCTCCATCAGAAGTCAAATGCTTCTTGCACATTTGGTTTTAATTGATGTAAGTGACAATATCCAATTCAGATGAAGAATCTATGTTTTTAGGCTAGTCTGAATTTGGATCATTTTACTTACAAAGAAACCTACAATTCAGAATCCATGCCTGCCAATTTCAGCCTAGATTTCAACCCTGTTTTTGTCTGCACCTCAAGAGAAACCCCATAGAAAACACACCCTTCTTATAATAGTAATATTTTTCCTTTTTTTTTTTCCCCCCAGAAATAAATTAGCATTAACATAGGAAAATACATTCACATGAAGACCTCAAATTAAGCTATGAGGCTTAAAATGCTGCCTGATTTTAAAACTTAATTATGAGTAGACTAAGGTTCTTCTACAAAAATAGTAGTTTTAAAGAAAACCTCTTATAATTTCCAATCTGGATGATTATGTCACTGTAAGTTTGACTCTGTGCTGTCTGTGTGTTGTAGACTTGTTCCCACTTTGTCTGATTCACCACAGATATGAGAGCAAAGATCTTGAACTCCATTTTTAATTGGGGGCGGGGTTGGTTGCTTTTTCAAAAAAAATTAATTTTACATATTCATTAACTCTCCAGAAACAGAGTGGCCTTACTCCCAACCTAGTAATTTTAGCTTCTTTTGAAAGTTTAAATGGGTAATTGGCTCCACTGAAATCAATGTAAGAACTGACAGAGAGCTTTATGTGTAGGTTTAAATGCTTTGCTAATCAGGATCAGGGCAGGTGGCACTTGGCAGTATCAAGTACAGAAAATGCCAATGTTAAACTTCTTCCAAAAGAATGCCAGCATTGACTAAATGGCCTTTACCCTAAATTGTATTTCAGTAATAGCAATGACGTGCCATTGATGCAGAAAGGAATATCTCACAATGCAGACCTCAAGGACTGACAGAAGTAATTGTGAGAGCAAAGCAATGCGAAGAAGGGGTTCCTTGGAGTAAAGAAGCAGACAACTTTCCACACTTGTTTGTGGGAGTAATAGAAGGTTATTTTCCAGTCTATGGAGAATTTGATGAATGCACAGTGGTGTGGCCTGAAATCTCTCAAAAATGTAACATGCATCTTCATTTTGCAGCATGCCACCATCCTCCTGCGAATGCCCATGACAGTTAATTTATGACAGTCATTCAGGAGTTACCAAGAGAGGGCTACTCTTCAAAATTACAGGAAAGCAAAAGAAAGGTAGTCACAAAACTCTAGGAAAAGCCTGATGACACAGAAACACAAGCATGCAATTTCCAGCTGTTACTTTCTCAGGGCATAGGTGCAGCCCTAAGCAGTATAAGGGGCTGTGCAAATACAGGAAAGCTGAACTTTCTTTTCCATTTTCTGACTGACATGACTTCTTGGATATCATGGAGAGTGGCTTGGCAACTACATCAGTCAATTCCCTCAGGACTCTGGGATGCATTTCATCAGGTCCCATAGACTTATGTATGCTCAGGTTCCTCAGGTGGTCACAAACCTGATTTCCTCTGAGTGTCCTGGCTCCTCCAGCCACATTTTTCAGTCCATCCACTCGAAAGGTGTGGGAAAAGAGGTCACCAGTGAGGGTTGAGGCAAAAAAGTTCTGAGTACCTCAGCCTTCTTCTTGTCCTAGTTACCAGTTTGCCAGCCTTGCTTCTCAAGGGACAAATGCTTTGACCTTCCTTTTCTATCTGACACACCTGAAGAAGCTCTTTGTGTTATTCTTTGTGATCTTTGTGAAGTTCACCTCTTGCTTTGCCTTCGCCTTCCTCACTGCTTTCCTACACAGCTGGGCTGTGACCCTATAATATTCCCAGGTACTTGTCCTTGTTTCCACTGCCTGTGGATTTCTTTTTTGCCCTTTAGTTTGACCAGCAGGTCCTGACTAACCCATGCCAGTCTCTTGCCTTCCTTGCCTGAACTTTTCCTCCTGGGTATCACTAGTTCTTGAGCTCTACAGAAAGCACCCTTAAAGATCTGCCAGACCTCTTTTGCTTCTTTGTCCCTCAGAGCAGTTTCCCAGAAGGTCCTGTTGACTAAATCCTTGATGACCTGGGAGTTTGCTTTCCTAAAATTCATGGTTCTGACTTTACTCTTTGCCTGACCCATATCCCTCAGAACTGCAAACTCCACCAGTGCATGATGTCATGGGTATACCTGGCCCAATGCTAGGCA
This sequence comes from Ptilonorhynchus violaceus, assembly GCA_013397565.1. NCBI lineage: Eukaryota > Metazoa > Chordata > Aves > Passeriformes > Ptilonorhynchidae > Ptilonorhynchus > Ptilonorhynchus violaceus. Next base: position 10,777 of record VZRJ01003163.1, on the reverse strand, counting down.
TTCACAAAAGATTATTCTTAAGGGGAATTAGCATTTATTTTTCATGAGGGGAAATACGGATTATTGAGGAAAACAAAAAACTGCATGGCAAAACAGCTCAAAGCTTAAACAATAAAAAAAGATTTATTACTAATAGAACTAAAAGTAAAAAGAATAATAAAAAGAAAGCAAACCTCCAGACACTTTTCTCTTCCGAATACTTCCCACTTCCCACCAACCATGCAAGGGAAAAACAAACGTGGGGTTTTGGTCAGTATTCAGTATATCAAGAGTCTTTTATGCTTAAGAGTTTCTTCTGCTGTAGCCTTCCAAGCCTCACAACAGCAGCTCCTGCCCGGAAAGCTGCTACAGTGAAAATACCTCTCCCACGACTTGCAGTCTTCTCACAACTGCTAGCGTGGGTCACAAAAGAGAGTTCATGGGGTTAGTCTTTTTTAAGGATGAGCTAATCCCAGACTGGAAATAAGAGTTCTTTCTTCAATCTCCACAAAGCCCCAGCAATGCATACACCCTGGTGTGGGCAGCTTTTCTCAGGCTGTAACGTGGATTTCACATCCCCCCAAAGGCACTTCAAGTGAATTATAGAGAAATAGTTTGTTGCATTAGCTCTCACCATGACTTGCAGGAGAAATCCCAGTTCAAGTGTTCAGTGTCTCTGTTTTCTCTCTCTCCCTTCCTTCACTGACCTTGGAGCCGCCATGTTAGCTCCTTCCACATGGTGCTGCCATGTTAGCTGCTTTACACAGTCGCGTCTTTCTGTTCTCTTTGACTTGGAAGAGAGTCTGCATCTGCAGTTTTACCTGGAGAATTGCTTTTATCTGGATCCGTGTCAGGGAATATTTCCCATGTCTCTCATCGCCAGTGGCGTGGTGTTGTTTTTTTGTTTTTCAGCGTAAGCTGTGCTGAAGCCACACCGGGCTGCATGGAAAGAGCCCACCCCTGCCAGGCCTGCCGTGCACAGTCGCACGGTCCCAGTTTCCCTGGCTGCCGGCAGTGCACATCAGTTTCATGGCTGCTAGCGTGGGGTGCTCCTCTCCCGGTGGCCACAGCCCTCAGCTGCCCGCCTGCTGTGGCCAATGGCCACTCCTGGCCGGAGCCCAGAGGGCCCACCGTCCACCTCAGGCAGCTGGAGAAATCATCACCTCTTGCCATCACTGCCTGACCCCAGGAGGAGGTCTGTTCACTTAGGCCCTTGGGGTTCTGCCCCATGCCCTCCTCGCCAGCCTGATCCTGCAGGTAGGAGTGCAGCAACAGTGTCCTGGGTAACCCAAAATGTTATTCTATTCCATATCTATCTGTGCCCAAAATTGTTACTGTCTCTTTAAGGCCCAGCAGTGGAGGGGGCAACAAAATGAGGAGCCAGCGAGTGCTGGGTCTTTTTAAAGTCAGCCAAGCAGAGCTCGCTTGCCTCCAAGCTCTGGCTCAAGACTGACACTCCCCTTAGTGGCTTTTTTGTTTCTCTCTTGCCTCCAGAGGGGTTTTTTTCAGGCAGGTTTCTGGACTCACAACAGTAGCAACCTGAGAAGCTGCATTTCACAATCAAAAACTGTTTCAGAGTGAATTTTGCAGTGCAGGGCCAGAGTCATAGGGGCTGGAGAATACCTTGTTCAGTGCTTGGGGAGACCGTTTCTCCCCCCGCAACACACCCACGGCTCAGGAACAGCAGCACCAACACTGGCAGAGTCCAGGTGGAGGCAGTGAGACAACAGCACCAACACCCAATGAACTGGAGGGTGACACTGCAGAGCCAGAGTTCCCCAGCAATGTCAGCAATTCCCATCTGCCACCAGAACTGCTTTGTAAGCCTCCTACCTTCCTCGGGTTTTTTTGATCCATGGGGAAGGTTGAGCCGAGCAGGGTTTGTCTGCCATCCCTCCTTGTGTCTCCGAAACCACATGGTTGTCTGTGGAGGGCACCATCTTGGGGGAGTCACTTCCCATTTTGAGTTTCTCTTTGTTCCTGGGGGGTCGGTGAGATTTTAGCAACTTTGTAACTAGCGACTATTAGTGTTATTTTTTGCCTGTTGCTATTTCATTTCTCAGTAAACTGTTATTTTTCACATGTATCTACTCGTATTTTTTCTCCTTATTGGTGGAAAGGGTTTGGCTAGAACTATTAGGGAAAGTAACTAATTTCAGAGTGTCCATCTCTTAAATTGTCTTAAATCAAGACAAACAGGGGTCCACTTTTGCCAGAGCTGGTGTGTAATCCTTTTCCCTTGGCCCTTGGGAGACTTTCAGCAGCAGTTTCTCCCCTGGACGGATAGATGCACTCACAACACACACAGGGCTCAGCGGAAAAGCCTGGCCCACATTAATGAACGTAGATATTCAGTCCCAAAACATTCAGGATGGTGCCATGATTAAAGCTACCTGATGTTGCAGGGCATAACTGGTGTTTTCATTCCCATCAAGCCACAGATGATTTTATTTCTGGTAAGCTGTTAGATTCACACCAGAAGAACTACATGGTATGCCCTGGGACTAATCAGTGTTGTCATCACTGAAAAATACGTTCTATTCTCTAAGCCTCCTTGTCTCCTCCATGGTTTCATAAAAGTAGCTCTGTGAAAATAGCTGAGGGATGGAGAAGCAGCAGGTGGGTTGTCTGTGTTTGTTGTCTGCAGTGACTGACATGCACTGCTATTGTCAAGGCTTTTCCTCCTCTTGTGTGTCTACAGGGGCACCTCAAGCCTAAAGATGTCACCTCTTTGCAGAAAAAGCCTGTGGTCCTGCCTGACCACTGCTGTCTGCCCTTCTAGGCAGGGAGGGAACCTGAATACTTCACCAAATCTGTCCCTGTATTATAATATTATAATATCTGTCTGTATTAGTCATCTTCTTCAGGTGGTCAACAGAGTTTTCAGGTAACTCTCACAAAGCTGAGTAATATTTATTAAAAACAAAAGAATTTTGTAGAAAAGTACAGCCTGGGGTGATGAACACACAGGCAGTTCACCCAGGCAGTCACACACCTTCCTCTGGCTGAAAGGACAAACCTGACAACAGGAGTTCCTCCAGCAGCTTTCTCTCCAGCTTACTTTAGCAACTGAGTTAGTTTTACGAACTGAGTCTCCTTACAGGAAATTAATTATTTGACCTTTTTCTTGCCACACTTACCAGACCAGGCCGGAAAACTCCTGTTTGCCAGCCCTGGAGGATAAATCTTCCAAGGCTCCTTTCCCAAAGGATGGTTTTATGAATTAACTACCAGCTCCACCTCCTGCCCTGTCCTTTGTTCCCCCAGGGAGTCGAGAAATACAGCTATTAACAAGCCTGTCAAAAGTAATACAATTAGCCCTGAAACACTCTCTGAATGCAGCATCTGCATGCAGCTACTACCACTCTGGAAAAGCATTCCAGCCTCCATCGGTCAGCTTGCCTGTGAAGGTCTGGCAAGGGTCCAGCCTGAGCTGTCGTTTTCTGCTTCTGATTTAGAGGAGTTGCTCCACTGTACTGAGGATGCTTCTTCTCCTTGTCTTCAAGTCCCAAGGTCCTTACATCAAGTACCAATTATACCAGATCTCCTGTTTGTTCTGAGCACAACCATGTGGGTTTTTTCTTTCACAATGACCTCAACGATATTTATACACTTTTCAAATGTTGTTTCTCTTGTTCCAACCAACCCATCAGTCCCAGTAATCTGCTGTTCACCAAATCAGTTCTCATTCTCATGCTATTCATGACATAATTGTGACAACTTTTTCTCTGCTGACACAAAGGCTGCCAGGTTCTTTTCTGGTATCTCTGATTTTCCTTGAAATAGCTCTTTCCAAAGGACATCTCTATGACTTCTGTTAGTTGGTATACTTCAACAGAACATAGGTAATATTTGGAGACACAAGATTCTCTGCTGTGAATTTCTGAATGGGAAATAATTGAGAAAAGCTTTTTCTTTATTCTTTGGCATCCTACATCAGTTTCCATTGCCGCCAGTGCACAAGGAATATTGAAGATGAAAAGCAGATACAGTAGAAATCATCAGGCATCTATTTGTTCATGGTGCTCATCTCTTTCATTACTAGCTCTATCTCTGCTAAATTGTGTTTCCACCAGGATCAAGCACACAGGGAAATGCACTGCAACAGTTCTCCCAGCACAGCTGCTTGCCCTGGTGGAGTGCATCACAAGGCTGCCTTCGTTCAGCAGAAAAATTAAAAATTTCACTCCTATAGTATTCCTTCGCATTATGTTATCTGTTTACTTTGCTCATCACTCCTTTTATTTGCTTGCACAGCTGAGCATGGTATGATGTGGTGGAGTATGCCTGTAACACATTATGAGCTCTACTTTGGATTATGTGCTGAGCACATCTCAGCCTGGCCAAGGCAAACCTGCCACTGTAGTCCACACAGTTTTGGTGGCACATCTTTGAAGAAAAATCTATCAAACCTGCAATCCACATCAAACTGTTGGCTAGCACTCCACAGGGAGCCAACATAAGGAATCTGGTGAGCCAGACCATGAAACAAGGGACTTCTTGTTGTGTTTTAAAAGAGGGTATTTCTGGGGCCACACTTCTTGGATCAGAGTGACAATTACAGCCATGGGGAGCAAGCGTTTGGCCAACCCAATCAACTGTGATTTGTTTGCTGCATGTCTTGATTGCCATTAATATGGAAAATCAGGGTTGTGTACTTCAAAAGCAAAGACTTCTTGGTTGGGTAACGTCTTTGCTGTACTCCAAAGCAGTTAAACAAAAAGTCGATGATGCTCACCATCTAAGCCAAACTCTGAAGCAAACCTGGACTTAGGGAAGCAGGAAGACTCTGGTCACAGGAAGCAGTGGCCCTGGGAGGGAGAGGACAAGCAAGCTTTGGAGTTGGTGCAAGCCAACAAAGAGAGGGAACAAAAGTCTGCTAGTTATGATTTGGCTTCGGTGCATGACAAAGTAGGGTCACAGCATGCATGAAGGGTTCTGGACCAGGTTTTCACTTGGGGAAAGAAAAAACCTCAACTGGTGGTTTTCTGGAGTGCACCTGCAAACCATGGGGATGCACTGAATGAAAGATTATAAAAGCTAAACTTTTCTACTGCCTGGATCTGCTCTCTCAGCACCTGCCAAATCACTTGGCCTACTGCATCACCCTGAAAAACAGCTCATCTTCCTAAACACTTGTCTGTCTCAGCTTAATCAGATCAACTAAAATGTAACCTTTGTCCACAAGCCTTATCTCTCCAAGGGAAACTATAAAGGTGGTTTGGTTGTAGAAATTATATTTGTTCTGATACTCGGCCGGGCCCCAGGTCCTGCACAGACGAAAAAAAATACTTGAAATATTTAACTGGTTTCACTGGCATCAGAACCTGAACTCCCATAAGTTCAGTTTCTTGTTTTACATAAGCTTAGCGATTTCATATTCTTTTTTATACCAGAATCATCAGGATAACTGGCAGTCTCATGGTAGGCTGATCAACAATCTCACATAATAAAATGCAAATAGAACTGCAAACAGGTGAGGTGCATATTTATATACATGAGCTGAAACAGCTGGCTACACAAAGAGCTTACAGGTGAACTAATCAGATCCTGACGAATGCTGGCGGTAACATGGCCAAAGGTCACATGAAGGAACTGGCCTACCCACAGCATCAGTTTCCAAAAACTGTTGGAGATCAATGTCTTGTAACAAGTTTATCCCTGGCTGCTGTTGTGCAGCCCCTTAGCTCCTGCTCTATTTACTGAATGGCCACTCTTGAATAACCGATCTCAAGCAAGAAAGCAGCTGCAGTGACTCATCTTCTGCCCCAGCAAGCTTCATCCTAGACCAGGAAGATGCAATGGTGAAGATTCCACATGCACAACCACAAAACCTTCAGCCAAGGAACACATCTATTGATTTTAAACATCACAACCACCAGGGCCATGGCTAATATTTCACAGAGTTCTGCACAATTGCATCCATCAATTAACCATTTCGAAGACTGGCTTCAGTTTATTATGGATGCTTCTAGGCTCGCAGTCCTGCACATCATTCCTGCCTGGCAGGGGCTGGTAGCAACTGAGGCTGTGTATGAGGTGTACAGACAGACGGAGCAAAAATCCACAAAATTGGAGAAGAGTTTGTCAAAATAGTCCCAAGATATATACCTGTAATCCCTAGAACATCTAACACACACAGTGGTGAATTCACTGATGGTCTCAATAGGCATAAGATTCACAAAGTATTTTACAGGATGCTCTGGGCCTCTGTGGGGAGGGGCTGATGGCCTAGGATTCCCTCCACTGTCCCTACTTGTTAGTAATTGCAATCTCTAGTACCCCTGCTAGGAGATTCAGTTATGGAGCTTCTGCTCCAAGCAAGATAATTGAACTATCCAAAATTAGCGAGGATCACTTAGTATCAAAAGCAAAAGACAACTCCTTGTGCATATTCTAACATAAGGGAACAGAAAGAGATAGATGCCAATCAATGTTATGAATGTTTAGTCATTTAGGAGATTTAGGAAGCAGTATTTGGCTTTGTACAGGTTACCTAACTGCTGACTGTAAGCAACTGAGCTTTGCTACATTTTAGCTTCCCTGGGTTTTGTTTTAATTAAAATAGCTGGTCAAATTCTTCTTTGTCCAAGTCAATGAACCACCTAACACATCTGAATTCACGTCAGGCTATCAGATGTCACCTGGAATAGGCACAGGCTCTGCCATCTGTCTGTCCCAGTCCACTATTCACATGTCTGTCACGTCATAGTTGCCTCTCTGCCTCCCCTCACTAGGAAACGGTCAACAAATGAATTCCTTCAGGCATCCCCTTCAAATGCTCCTCAGCTGCCCTGGGACACTTGTCACCACAGATGCTAAGACTTTATTTGTAACACAAGCCTCAAATATTTCCAATTTTTTTCTAGATTACTTTTGAAGTGAAAAGCTAACGAGAATGTTCGTGAATTTTAGCACTTTCTGCAATGTCATTTCAGTAACTATCCAGTATTATCCTTGGGCAATTGCTCACAAAGGAATTTAGCATACCCTACTTGAGATATAAGACATGTTTAAAAACACCGAAGTAGAATCTGAGATATAAATGAGTTTGAAAAAAATCTATCAATGACACTGTTTATTTCAGGATGTACTCACTGGTGCCTGTTACGTGGTCAAAGTAAGTAAAAGCTTGTCAAAACTTTCCAAAGTAATAGAGTTTATAGCCTCTCATTAGATCTTTTAAATTATTATTATTATTATTCTCGCTAAGGGATCACTAAGGCTATTAGGCCTTATTCTACTTACTTCATATCCTAAATAGCCTGGAGAGGAGGAGACTGAGGGTCTTCAAAATCCTCACAAGGGGAAGGGGAGCGGCAGGTACTGATCTCTTCCCTCTTGTGACCAGTGACAGGACTCCAGGAAATGGCATAAAGCTGTGTCAGGGGAGGTTTAGGTTGGATATCACAAAAAGGATTTTTTCACCCAGAGAGTGTTTGGGCACTGGAACAGGCTCCCCAGGGAAGTGGTCAGAGCACCAAGCCTGACAGAGTTCCAGAAGAGTTTGGACATGGTGTGGTTCTTGGGGTGTCCTGTGCAGGGCCAGAAGTCAGACTTCACGATCCTGATGGATCCCATCCAACTCAGCGTATTCTATGATTCCGTGATCCTAGGGTGATCACACAGATATCAATGAAGTTTAGATAAATCCATAAAACACCATTTAAATTAATTTACACTAGGACTGCCAAATTTCATTGGGCACTTAACACTACCCCAAAGGAGTGGTTCTCTTTCAAATGTGCACCCCAATGTATTGCTCACAATGTAATGAAAGGACCCCAAAAGGTGCCAGCAGATCTGACCTTGCAGCCACCCAGCTGGTTGTTAGTACCCAAGACTGGTCACAGATGGATGCTCAGGTATAAATAAAGTATAAAACAAGCACACTGTAACACTACCGTCCTGTTCCCTCTCAGTTCCTGCTGCCATTTTTCAGTGTGGA